>JARFJB010000262.1:0-100000 GCA_036346205.1 Vesta saturnalis | reverse complement strand
GCACACGCACACGCACACGCACACACCACACACACACACACACATACAAGTGCTGACCTTGAATCCTCCCCCCCCCTGAACGTATACAAAGATGTTTGATTACTTAATAGTAATATTTGCGTGTGTGTGTGCGTATGTGCGTGCGTGTGTGTGTGTGTGCGTGTGCGTGTGTGCGTGTGTGGGTGTGTGTGTTACAGAGGCAAAGCAAGCTAAACTTACTTTATGCAAATAACCCGTACGGCGTAGAACATAGGTTCGAATCTGAAAGGAGGTAGTTTTTTTATAATTAAAAAAAAAATTTATTTTAAGAAAACTACAAATGTAAAGAAGTTATAATTTGAAAGTGAACCTCATAAATCTATAAAAATACCTTGTTTTACTTTTCATTAAATCGACTCAAATAATTGAAGATAGGAGTAGTATCGCTACCTAACCTTTGGACCGCAAGGATATTTACTTGTTAAAGGGAAGCAAATAGGAAATTACAATAACTGACCGAAAGAAGTTAAGACCACGCCCTTTATTCAGGGAAACTCAAAGTCGTGCGGGTAACCGCTTTAATGTCATTGACTCAAAGTTCATTGGTCTCTAGGCGTCTCATTACGATTCGTAAACATAGAAAAGTAGTTTTATGTCTAGGTCAAAGTTCATTGACCTTTTCATGGTCATTGACCTAGCCAACGGGAAGTTGGTTAACTCCTGGAAATCTACTAGTAGAACTAATGATTAGTGACCTCTTTAAGATTGTAATCCAAAGTTAATTGACGTCTTGAACATGGTAGTCGGTGGATTCCTCAAAAGCTAAAAATAGAACCACTTCAAGGTTCATTGACCTCTTCAATGTCATTGACTTAAACCGGATGTTGGCCTATTCTTAGAGATGTAAACATAAAACCAATCCAAAGTTCATTCACCTTTTCAAGGTCATAGACTTAGGCCGAAGTTCTTCAACTTGGGACCGTAAGTTAGACGATTACTATAAATCTAAAAATAGAGCCAATTCCTGGAAACGAAGGGATACCATTGACATAGTCCAAAGTTCAATGACCTGTTCAACCGGATGTAGGAGTTTTTACTACTATATGAGTGCAAAATTGATTGGATAGTAATTGTTAAATTACAAAACGTGATTAGAAATAGTTTATTAAAACGTATAAGTTGTAGCATTTATAATAATTAGCTAGCGTCTGTTGCAAGAAAGTAATTTGTAACCGGCATTTCTCATTGCTTTAGACATTCAATTTAGTGTAAACTAAATACTAAATACTACCAAATTTTACTAATAAGTAATTAGAATTTAAAAGAAAATAAAAGGTTCAATTTGTAATATATGCGGATCTCGAAAGTATATTAGAAAGATGCACCAGTGGGCATGATCAAGACACGCGTATGTGCGATGAATATATATATATATATATATATATATATATATATATATATATATATATATATATATATATATATATATATATATATATATATATATATATATATATATATATATATATATATATATATATATATATATTCGTTTATACAGGGAGAGAATTGCATAAATTGGGTTATTAGGGAACTGAAGAGGACAGCAAACTGGACAAACGGTATTCTCAATACCATCGTCCTTATGGACACGCTGATTAATGAACAAATTGATAATTTTGAACGCGCTGGTGTGTCATATTTGCAATCGGGATTTTCAACCGACAGATATTAAAGTTAGGAACCATAACCGTTTGACGGGGAAGTTTCGCTGTGCGGCACACCAAAATTGTAATCTAAAGTTTAAAAATATGCATACAGTCTCTGTCGTATTCCATAACTTGAGTAGTTCTGACGCCCATTTGCTCATTCGAGGGCTAGCTACCGGTTTCCCGGTAGAAGTATTCCTGTTACGTTTAAACAAGGAAATGTATATATCACTTACAAAATATCTACATAATACCAACATAAAATTTAAATTTTTTTTGATAGCGATTTAGGAGTAGTGATATTGATAAGTTAGACTTTTACTTAGATAACGATAAAAAGCTAGTTACGAGATCCTTGTGTACTGGCGACGATCATGAGTGCAAGGGGATATTACAAACTAAACTGTATACATGCGACTCAGGTCTGGAACACATTTATGGTACAAACATTAGGACACTATGTAAATCTGTATTTAAAAGCAAACGTGTTATTATTAGATGACATCTTCGAAAATTTTTGCATAAGTTGTTTAGGCGCGTATCTGCTGCACTATTCAATCAAATTATATCTGCTGACTAATATCGGTATAGTTATGTTCATTAAAATTGTTATCAGGGGCGGAGTGTCACAGTGCTCTAACCATTATTCGAAGGCCAACAGTTAGTATACTGGCAATAACTACGATCCCACTGCCCAGCATATTATTTAATGCATTTTGGTATTACTAACTTTTACTGAAAATCAGCGGAACTGTTCTCCCCATATGAGTTTGCCTTAGTAGGTAACACCAACCTTGAATGCATATTAAATACTTCAGTTGATTTAGACATCGGTTACAGTGTAAACTGCGATTTGGACTATCCGCTGGAATTGCACGAGTTCCATCGAAATTGACAAAATTAAATAGTCTTGAGCTTTAAATTGACACCATGGTTATGCAAATATATCGAAATAAGTACTAGATTACCCAAAAAAACTAAAAATGAGTTGGATAAACATTGTAGCGATAGGAAAATATGCGTAATGACATCGTTTTGACTAAATGAGGGAGTCGATCAGGTACTGGTGCAGATATTACCAAACTATGTTGCCATAATTTAATAATTGTTGAAATGGATGCGGGAATTGCCGTTCTAGATCTTCTCTATAACTCTCCTGTACGTCTTCCATTGCAATTATGTTTTATCGAATTTTGGAAATAAAACCTAGCTGATTTACACCGATACGGATAGTCTTAATTTATGAAAAATAGGATAGGTCTGATAATTCCTCTAGTAAATAAAAAATTCCTGGTTAGATGAAAGACGAAAGCAACGGACTTATAATGGAGGAATTTGTACGATTGCGCATAAAAATGTACGTTCAATGAGTTGAGGGGGGTAAAATTGTAAAGATATCTAAAGGTTCAAGAAAATAAACTGGAATTATTTGATTACCAAAGTGAAAGGCGGTACTCGCATCTAATCAGATCCAAAAAGCATTTAGTATTTAATTAGAAAAACAATATGGTTCCCAATTTGTGTGACGATAAAAGGGTTATAAGTTTCGGGTCAAGTAATACACGTCTGTGAGGTTATGAAGTTATACAGTAATGTCTGTAAATATTTAAAGCGTTCCTTGGTAACATGTAACTGTGCACTTTTAGTCGACATTAAAAATAAACTGGTGTTTGTTGGCGAATGTTTTCGGTGTACTGTACAAAAGACGTTATTCAGGTACTAGTTAGTGATCAAATTAAGCTAGATAAGTAATGCTTTGTAGAGTAAATGATGAAAATATAGTTTTAGATTAGATTTATTGTATACCTTTAAAAATATGTATTATGATTTATAATAAAAAGATCATGTTTACAATATATACATATATATATATATATATATATATATATATATATATATATATATATATATATATATATATATATATATATATATACAGCGTTTCCACGAAAGTTCTTTACAAATGGAATTTTTTGTTATTAATTATTGGACAAAAAAATCTTTTTTGTCAAAAAGTTCTGCTTAGTTCAAAACTACTAAAACACCAAAGAAAACTGTTTTTCACCTAAACCACCTATACGGGGGAGATCAAAAAGTTTTATTTTACTAAGAATAAACATTATCCATAATAATCAAAATAGTACACAAATATTTAACTAATCAATTTTTATTAACAAAAATAATTATTTTTAAGTAAATGAATTATTCAGAACAATAAATCAGAATTCAATATTGAAAATTAGATTTAAACGTGGTCTTCAACTCTCTTTTGCGTCATGCGTCCTGCAGTAGGCTGGGGAAATAAAAGAATGTCCGTTAGTAAATGTCAAGTAAATTGATATCTCACAAATCGGATTGAAAACAAAATGCCTACAAAATTAAGTTTAGAAGAAAAAATAGAATTAGTGTTCATTGTTGGTGATAATTACAAAACGTACAGAGAAGCTGCAGTGATATTCAATAACAGGCACCCAGAAAATCCTATTTCACATGTATCTGTGAGAAATGTCATTGTTAAATTTAAAATGACTGGGCCTGTTAATAATAACTTCAGGAGAAACCATGCGCGAAGAGTTAATCACGAAGAAAATCAGTTACAAATCATGCAAGCCGTTGTGGAAAAACCAAGAACTTCCTTAAAACAGATTTCACAAATGTTACCAAATAATGTAGGCAAATCAACAATTTCGAAAACTTTAAGATCTAACAAATTTCATGCTCACAAACCAAAATTTGTTAATACTCTCATATATAGGGATTTTATATCTCGATTAAATTTTTGTGCCTGGTTTCAAGGAATGTTAGAAGACGATCCGTTTTTTGCAAGAAAAATACTTTTCACTGATGAAGCAACGTTCACATCTAACGGAGTTATGTGTTCCCAAAGTACTCGTTGGTGGAGTTCTGAAAATCCCAACTTTGTGGTTGAATGCCGTGATCAGTATTCATTCAAGACCAATGTATGGGCTGGCATTTTTAATAATCAAATAATTGGACCTTATTTTTTTCGACATAACCTCACTTCGGAGACATATTACCAATTCCTGAATAATCAAATTTTTGATGTTCTGCATGCAATTCCTTTGCATATTCGATCCACTTTATGGTATCAGCATGATGGGGCCCCATGCCATAGCTCCAGAATTATAAACGAATACCTGGACACATCATTTCAAGGACGCTGGATGGAAGATATTCTGAAAATCCTTGGCCAGCCAGATCACCCGATTTGACACCGATCGACTATTTCTTGTGGGGCTATCTCAAAGAAAGGGTATACTCTGAAAGACCTTTCCAAGATATGGACCATTTAGAAAGGATTATCGCTGAAAAAATGAACCAAATTCTTGGCGCAGTGATCAGAAATTCAGTGAAGGATTTTGAAAGAAGAACTGTTCTTTGTATCGAAAGAGATGGAGGACATGTTTAATTCTGAATAATTGATTTACTTAAAACTAATTTTTTTAATATAAATAGATTAGTTACCTAGTTTTAGTATGATTTTGGTTATTATGGATAATATGTATTCTTAGTAAAATAAAACTTTTTGATTTACCCCGTATAGGTTTAGATCGAACAAAGTTTTCTTTGGTGTTTTAGTAGTTTTGAACTAAGCAGAACTTTTTGACAAAAAAGATTTTTTGTCCAATAATTAATAACAAAATATTCCATTTGTAAAGAACTTTCGTGGAAACGCTGTATATATGTGTGTGTTTCGAATAAATACTATAACTTTTACATAATGCTACTATTAGTACTACTGTCTTTCGATGAAGCACCCTTCTGCTGCACCTGCATTTTGGTTTTTGGAGATTTTGTTCTTGTCCACAGATTCATCCCAGAATGAGGTAGCTAATTCCTATAAGCAGGTACCAGTTTCATAAAAATCAGTACCCATTTTTTAAAAACCCAAAAAACCGGTATCTGTTTCACAAAAACAACTCACGATAGGTAAAATCGAGTCAAAAACGAGTACCCGTTTCTTAGAAATAGGTGGTCTTCTAAGCACAGTTGGCTGCTTTTTAATAACTGGTTATGCCTATTTCATAAGAATCGGAGGTCGTTTCCGCAAATAGCCCGCAAAATAAACCACTTAACAGAATCATGAGGAACCAATCTATGTTGCTAGAAAATTTGACACTCATGTACTAGGTCTCGCTCCTTACAGATTAATATCTGTGCGCGTGCGTGTGCGTGTGCGTGTGCGTGTGCGTGTGCGTGTGCGTGTGCGTGTGCGTGTGCGTGCGCGTGCGTGTGCGTGTGAGTGCGGTGGTGCGTGGTGTCGTGTGCAGTGTGCGTGTGAGTGAGCGTGTGCGTGTGCGTGTGTGTGTGCGTGTGCGTGTGCGTGTGCGTATACGTGTGCATGAGCATGCGTGTGTGCGTGTGCGTTTGTCTTAACATTTCTGTTTTCAGGTAGTGGTAATTTTCTAGCTCAAAGTTTCACAGGATATTGTTTTTTTGGTACCTTTAGAGAAATCGTATTTTCCACAAGCTCTTGTGGTGCTATTGCAGGTGTTAAACAATAGGTTGATCAGCAATATTGCAGGTATTGCAAATTGCCGTTTTCACACATTCGTAGATTTCCAAAGATGCAGGTGTTAAACGAGTAACGATCAGCAGTTCTAACAGGCATACTGCTATTTTTTTGAAGTAGTTTCACAAGATGAAAGTAGCATAGGCTATTATTTTGCTGCATTGTGGATCAACATATTACGCGATACTAGATTTTCTCATTATGCAGGTGACAAACAAACATTTGTGAGCAAATCTAATGTGCAAGTGTCAATTTTCGCCTTCACACAACATTTGCTCACAATAACAAAAAACTAAGTATATATAACAAATTTATCGTGTGTGTGTGTGTGTGTGCGTGTGTGCACACGCACTCGTACACGCACTCGCACACGCACACGCACGCACACGCACACGCACACGCACGCGCCCACGCACACGCACACGAACACGCACACGCACACGCATAAGCACACGCACACGCACACGCACACTCACACGCACACACACACGCACACGCACATGCACACGCACACGCACACGAACACGCACACGCACACGCATAAGCACACGCACACGCACATGCACACGCACACGCACACTCACACGCACACTCACACTCACACGCACACGAACACGCACACGCACACGCATAAGCACACGTACACGCACACGCACACTCACACGCACACACACAGCACACGCACATGCACACGCACACGTACACGAACACGCACACGCACACGCATAAGCACACGCACTCGCACACGCACACGCACACTCACACTCACACGCACACACACACACACACACGCACACGCACATGCACACGCACACGCACACGCACACGCACACACACATACATACACACACGCGCGCACACATACATACACACACACACACACACACACACACACACACACACACACACACACACACACACACACTCAAACACATTGATACATACATACCTACTCATATAATTAAAATAACTGTGAGTGAATAAAAGAACACATACGATAAGTTTGTTGTGTATAATGAGTTTTTTGTTATTGTGAGCAAATGGTCTGACCAAAATTGACACTTGCTCGTTAGAATAGCTCACAAATGTTTGTTTGTCACCTGCATAATGAGAAAGCTAATATTCCGCAAAATGTTGATTCACAAGGTAGCAAAATAATAACCTATGAAACTTTCAGCTTGAAAAACTGAAATTGTCTGTATTAAGTTTCTGATAACGACTATATAGGGGCTTAATTGAGAACTCGTGTCAGAAATATTTTGAAATAAAGTATACCGTTGCGGATCTGGGCAAAAATTTTCATTACAGGAAGGAGGCAACATTCATGTGAACTACAACTTGTCCTAAGCAAAGCTAACACCATATGTACCGAAAGTGAGATAACTCTGTAGGTGACTAAAAGTTGTTGATGCAATTTCGTGTGAAAGCTTAAAAGTTAAAAAATATATAACTCAATAGGAGAGATGATGCCATTAGAAAGGGGAGAGGGGTATCGTGTTCTTGGCGAGTAATTGCGAGTCTGTATTTGGTCCTCTTGGAGGTTAGCGTGTTGGCGGACGCGTGGATTGTGGTTGTGCGATAGTGGACCTGGGGGATACGAAGGTTTCGTGAAAGTGGTTTGGATGCCAGAGCACCGTTTGGTGGATATTTTAGTGGTTCAACTCCCTATGGATAATATCGATTTATCGGACTTTGGGTCATTAACGAGTTTTATATAAATGATTGTGCACCCTATTATTGAGTTAACTAACGCTTCTTTGTGGATGGAAATTACCGAGTAATAATTATTGGGAAAGCACACCAATCTTCGCGTCTAATAACATCAGCCTTAACAGGTAAAGGACGCACTGCACATGCAACTTGTAAATACATAATGTTAACCACAGTGTACGTGTAAATAAAACTACCTAATTATAATAAAAGCGTGTAAATAATATCTGGTGCAAGAGTTAAGGTCACCAGGACTCTATAGTATAAATGAATAATGTCGTTAACTAGCTATTCAAGAACGTAACGGCCGTGACTTTGCATTGGGAATTGCCATTATTGCTGCCAATTAAACGTTTCGGAGAAAAATATCGCCAAGAGGGTACCGTCTATGTTCAGGTGCTTTTCGCTGGATACGGGTGGAGCAAGTTAAAAAATTCCAGAAGGCAATGTATCATTGTATACTTACTGTGCGTGCGCTTATTTCTTTGTAATTGACATTGATTTATCGAATTATGCAATGCTAAGGAAATGAATGTAGTTATTTGGTTTTGAGGGCTTTAGCCTATTAACGTTTCCTGCTTTCATTTGTGCAATTAACGTTTATGGATCTTAAATGTATGTAATATAGATTTGATTTATACTAAATTTCACGATTGTCAACGCTCGAAGGAGCAAAATTGGTTTCCTTAATTGATCTGAAGTTTAAGAATTATTTTAACCTACCTAATACTGGGCGGGGTCGGTGCGGACCCCAAGCCCCATATTTTACATTTATCTTTATAGTTTCATGTACTAGATAATTAACTAACGACATAAAAATATTTTAGAAAATCTCTCCAAAACGCGATTGGGGTCCGATGGGGTGTTCACATACCATACATATATTGGCTGTTAACCCATGTAAAACGAGAGAGTGTCGAATTTAAACCAGAGTATAGTATGAAGAAATCGATATGCAAATTAGTTATGTTGGGTGCTTAAAAGATGTTAAAGTAAACTCAGATTTAACTACCTAAGTTTGACTTAATACATTGGTAATTTACAATCGGTTAAGGGTTTTGAGTGGGCATGTTTTCCTTTCTGAATAAAAATAATGACATAAATATCAAAATGATGGATGGATCTTGGACTGTGCAGAACTTAGGTCTGGTACAATTGAATGAGACATTCCTATGTACTTAAGAAAATGTAACACCAGTAAGCATTTGTTGCAGAGAACTAAACTGAGTCAAGTTACTATCCGACTTGGCATATTTTAAAGAAGAAGTTATTATTATTTTATCTTAAACAGTAAGTCAAGTGAGTGAATTACAGCAACTGTGTAATAATTTGCCACAACGGCGGCTACTCCTATAACTCCATTTATACAATTTTTATCAGCTTTAATATGGCTCACGTTCCTGCATGCACTATTAACCGTCTCCTTCCTGTGCAGTGCGGCTACCACCAAAAGAACTTTGGTGTTAGTTTCTTTGACAGCCTAGAGTAGCCTAGAGCATTATTATGTCGTTATATTTTCAAGCATTTATTTTGTTAAGAGATCTTGCTTGGGAAGGTTAGAGGTTACTCCGATTCGTAGTTACTTTATATCGTCATTCATTAATGTTAAAGTTCTGATTTATCTTGTCATGTTTCAGACATTTGAATCGTTGTGGGAATAAGCTAAAAAACTGACGATTAAGCGAATGTAACTCTTCGTGACGCAAAAGAAGATTCCGACCGTTCGCCTGCCAACGTCACTCCCGACGGACAACACATCCTAGCCACTGGAGGAGTTCACCGACAGTCCAGTAGCAATGGACCGCACCACGATGCAGACCACACCTGAGAGAAAGTTCCGCCGGAAATCCTTCGTCAGAGGGCGAATTGAATCGATTTCTCGAAGTGGACAGGCAACGGATCTTGTTCACGAAGGCCAAGACAATTAGCGAGAGAATCCGGATCCAGCCTACTTGACCCCAGATCCGAAACAGGTTGATGAGGTACATGGATAGGTATGGTACAGCTTACAAAACCTATCAGGCAAAGAGCTAAGCTGGTACGTGACCTGCCTGTAGAACTGTCCGAGGCTGACGTTAGCTCAGACACTTAAGGATATTAATGTGATTACTGTTGCAGGATGAAGTACTGAGGGCAACTGATTGCTCTCGTGCCGGTACATCTACCGACAGAAGAGGACAACATGAATATTGGAGAGGTCGAGTACGTCGCCCGCCTCCGAGTGACTGTATAAGACTTGCGGCGGAAACCAGGCATCGGGCAGTGTTACCGGTGTCAGGATTTACGCCACGCACCTCGTTGCTAGAGCGACCGCGCGCTGTGTCAAACGCGCCTGAGATCACCACTCCAGACAATGCATGAAACCCACCAAGTGCGTTGACTGTGGTGAGTACCACCCCGATAGCTACCGGAGTTTCCTGAAGTCCTCTTGACCTCCACAGCAGAAGAAGATGGAAGCTCTACAGCGACAGAAGAGGAGACCGCTAACTACGACGCTTTCTTCAACTCGAACCGCCGTCAGTTACGCCCCAGCAACTGTAGACAAAGCTGAGAAGGCAGAAGTACCGAAAGTGACACCCCCCGCCGTTGTTAACCCGCCTTAGGAATCGACCCCGTATTAACCCTTCTCGGAGGTATCTACATGAAGAATGCCCTACCTGTGATCCGCAAGGTGACAGCGGCGCTTGCTCGGGCGAAAACTGCAATGGACCTGATGTGAGTGATCTTCACGCATGGTTCAGGGGAGGTTAGACTTTTTGAGTAATCATACAAAGTTCAGGCGCGAAGACTGGTCCCCAGGTTAAGTATATAGTATCGACTTTAATTATTCATGGTCTATTAATTCAGACGAATTGTTCACATTACTAATACCTGTTTCCCTTTATTTCAGATACTCGGGACCCCAGCAGAATGAACTACACCAATCGAGCGACAATAGGATATTCCACACAACCGCACAGCTCCACTAGAAACAACCACCAACACAAGAAATTTTTTTAGAATACCCACAACACTCAACATCAATGAGGTCAACAGGCATACCACAACACCACATTACACTACTACTACTACTACTACTACTACTACTACTACTACTAAAATAAGGTAACTGCAATGCAGTTTAACTACACTTAGACAAGAACAGAAAAAAATAGGCAAGGAATTTACACACATACACACACGCGCAAGCACACACACACACACACACACACATACACACACACACACACACACACACACACACACACACACACACACACACACACACACACACACAGCACACACACACACACACACACACACACACACACAATTGTATAGTGAATAATAAAAGCACAAAATACATACATACAATTACCTATAAAGAGGAATTGGTTCGTAGACAAGCAATTCTAAATAAACAGACTGACCCAGACACAAAAAAAGTCTCATTAAAACAAAGCCGTGCAAATAAATAATAACAACGTGACACGTAACCTATTCGCAAGTTTGAGTGACTGCGTTACAAAATGCAGCATCCCTCTCTCTGCTTGCATATTCATCTATACAAAACAATAAGAACAGTAAAGATGGAATTTGAGAAGTTTTTAAGGTCATCTGGACCCGTAACCCCGGTCTCGTTGATAACGAATTAATGGAGGTATATCGGGTCACGTTTGTCTACGCCTAACCCTCTCTACATAAATATTAATCAACAGTCAACAATGCCAAGTCATGCTAACGATGAGGAGAGCCAATGTGCTGTCTAAGGCGGACTCCCTTTTATTTTAACAGATTTAAGCTTAATGAGCCTACGTGCGTAATTAGATATTTCTTGCAAGGCAATGATTGATTTTTAATACGTTACATTGGCTTGTTGAATTGCCTGCTGCGAGCTTTGATCTACATTCAAATACCTAATTACACTTGAATGTATTCCTTTTAGTCAAACACTTTATCACAAACACGACGAGTTAAGATACGCGGTTTAAACTCGACGCAACGATTATAGATTAATTCTTGAAAAAACTTACATTAAAACCTACACAAAAAAGAAAGGAAGAATTCGCGTTTTTAGTTTTACTAAAATGTACACGATGTAATTAAACAATCGGATCGATCTGGCTGAATCAAAACTCCAACCGCAACTGCCGTTTTTACTCTCCAAATTCACCCCCGTTTTTAAAAGTTATAAAAAAAACAAGAACTATTACATGGGAATATTTCAATATTTATAACTACACGAAGTATTAATTTTTAAAATATGCATTCGTCCGAACATACCGTATCGGTCTCGAATTTGCTAGTACCAAACAAAGATGTCTTTTGATTTACGGTATGTTCCAACGTATTTAATTATTAAGCGAGTGACGTTTATAACAAGAATGTGCATATAAAAATTTGCAACGATTCGTTACTCTCCTTAGGTAAAAGCAGTTTCGAGCGGACACCTGTTTCTACCCTAACATATGCTTTTTTTTTCAACCCTTGCTCAAATATCAGTTTCATACATTCCAATATTTCTTCATAAAACACATAAAATAAAATTTCCCGAGAACAGTGTCAAATTACGACTTATTGTCAAGGTACCTAAACCCATTAATTATCTTTTCTATTGCGGTAACAATTGCGATTTGAAAATGTTTATTACAATAATAAAATTTTCTCGGTCCGCTACCTACAAACTTGAAATTGAGTTCCGAAATTATTTAATTCTCAACTTCACTTTTACTTCCTAACTCCCTTCTGCCTAGTTGGAAGCAGAAGCCGACCCATCCAAAGGTGATTTGTAAATTTTCCCGATCATATTCACCAGACCAGTTTCCGTGAGAATATCTTTTCTGCCGTGTTAGATTACGAACGAACTCGTCAGCAAAACACCACTACACTTGTGTACTATACACTTACTCGGTTGTATGCTCAGCGTAAACAAAATCCCCGAAAATTAGTATTTCATTACCCATTCGGCGGCAAAATTTTACCCAGCACCTAAAACAACGTTTAATGCCCTCCGATCTGCCACCTGATACCACCAGGAATTTTGTTTTTAAACTATTTGTCCGGTTTAATTCTCAAAAGTATTCCCGTTCATTTATATTTTCACTAATGCAATAAAAATAAATCGTAATTGTAAGTAAAATATAAACCCCTACTATCCGATTTAAGTGAAATAAAAATGATCTTACTTCGTTTTTAAACCACCATTTTCCTCCTTTGCTTGCGTTGTTCACAGTTTATAGTCTTAATATTTTATATTGTATTTATTTTGTGCAATTTTAATAATTACTGTAAGTCCAGTAAGTTAAATCGAAACTGCGTCAAAATAGTATTCTATTCTTAAATCAAACCAAGAAAGATTTGTGGACCTAGTAACCTAATTCGTTTCATAGAAAATAAAGCGGCAATGTCCTCACGAATCATGATGATTTTTGTTATCAGTCCCTTATTGTGTCCTTCCCGGAATAAATTTGTATTTATTTCTTTGTATCTTACAAATATCAGCTACTTAGTTTTTTATGTTAATTTAAACCTTTGAGAATAAGATAATATTGTATTTTTAAGATTTTGATTTTCTGTCGAGTTTCTTAACCCCCACTTTGCGTAAATATTTAGTTAGCTAAGTACATAGTGTTGAGAAATTACATTTTGAGTGATTATAATATTCGAGTATTACTCGTATTTCTTTTGTTACTAATTATCACATCCACAGAGGCTAAAAACACCAGCCAGCGACACCAACGACCTGTCGTTGTGCGGAAGCCGCCCAACCCGGCAGTAGACTCCATTGCAGGTAGAGGCTACCTGGAGACCCGGATTCTTTTTGTGTTTGTGTTTTTTAGAACTTTTTGTTCATTATAAACTATTTAATTTATTTTAGTTTTTAAGACAGAATAGCAATAGAAATGTAATCAATAGGAAATATATAACAGTTAAAACGTATTAATCTGTTAGGCTATAGCTTGGAAAAAATTAAATTAAGTAACAGTAGCTAAATGTCTACTTTACAAGACTTTGATTCTTATTATCCGCAATCAAAAGTGTTTGTAGCACTTGTACTCGGTTAATACGTTAGCATTATGAAAGATCGAATTATGAATAAATAATAGAGTAAAAACTGTTGGAACAACTACATACAGTAAAATGATTTGTTCAAAAATTAAAATAAAAGAGTCGACGGAAAAGTATTGATAAAGTTATAACTTTACAGAAATGCGAATACGTTTAGTCAAAGACGAAATACAACGAATCAAAAAGGGATATTCTCTTAACGAACCTTATATCAGAATAGAATGCAATAAAAGTTAACAAAAGCAGGCCCCCAATCTATTTCCGGCAGATGTGGAAGGCGATGTAAATTCTCTAGGGCAATCGTAGAATTACTAAATCACTATTTCAGATTTTACTTGACTTAAGGGAAATACAAATGATTTTGTCGAAATACGATAAATGAGGAGATATTTGTATAATAGGAAATTACTTTACACATTGCCCTTCGCTTAACTGATTTGACCTAAACGTTAACTTTTATGGCAACAGGTTACACTCCGAACTTTTATGAAGCGCTACAAACACTTTGTTGATTGTCGATAATAAGAAATAGTCTTACAGCTTTTTTTATGTAAGCATGGCATAAACTGTAAAACAGTGAAATTATATTTACACGTTTATTCATACCTTTTTTTTAATGTTGACGACAATTCCATTATACATATAAATACGTTTTAAAAGAAAAGAATAAAACAGTTTTTATATTCGCTACTTATTGCGCCTGAGAAGTCAAATTGAAGGCTTGCAATATTATCTTTAAGTATGATGTATTGTTATACATTATTGGTAGGTATGTGCCTACATGCAAATGAACAAAGAAAGAATACTACATCATTAACTTGATAGTGGTTGTTTTATTTAGGTCTAAAAATTTTTGAAATTACAGTATTTGATTTTTAGAAAGTTATCAACACGACCATATTTAGAATAACACTATCTTTTAATATTGAGTTCCTTAAAAGTCCCTATCCTTATTTGAACGTATATAATCTATAATTTTATATACTAGTGATTTTAAATGTGACGTTATATTTTCGGTGAATTTTGATTATTTGCCTAATAATGGCTGTTTAGATTTATTTATTCGCCGAAACATATGTGTTTCAACTACTAAAAACTGTGGTTTCGACGTATGTAATTTTATTTCATTCAACCTCAGTCTTTAAGAATATGGATTTAGAATTCATTTTAGTATATAATCTAGTTGAGAAAGTCAATGGTTTACTATAAGGATCACTGATAATGAGATTTAAAACTTAGCATATCTAATGACATTAAAATAGATTACGCACTCACTAATTGTAGAATATGCAAATTTAAGTAATGCAAAATCGCGTTTTAGAAGTCGGAATGCGCAAGATTCCAAGTGAATTATATTCAAGTGATTTTTTTCAGACAAACAACTGACCGTTCTTCAAAGGTATTTTTAATGTAGTTTAAAGCAGCGTAGGTCAATAACAATAATACCGTACTATATATAATATAATTTTTCTCCTTAGGATTCATGTAGATTGATTGCATGCATAAAGGTAAAAAATGAGTATACTTCTAATAAAACTTCATTTAGCCACACATTAATTTTAATTATGATCATAATAAAAAGTAAACGTAAAATGGTCTCGTAAAATTAAAATGAAATAAAATCACCTCTGAAGCGTTGTTTTGGTAATCGTTTAGGGAAATAAATCAGCTGCATAAATGTCATCCGTAGGAGATTTTACACAGACGTCTTAAGAACAATGCGGATTTTTCGTGCCAACACGTTTATATAATTTAACTCGTGCAGATTGCGCGTCAGCAATAATAATACAAGCGTCAGATAGGGATGATATAGCTATAGGAACCCTCTTCTCTGCAATATGCGCATCCCTACAAAAATATCTGGATTCGAATGACTTCTGTTGGTTGAAAACGAGGTTTAGAACTTCGCTTCGTGACTCAACTGTTGCATTGTGGTCAAGTAACGCTTGGTTACTCGTAAAGTCAAGTTCTATAAAGCTTTTGTTTCCCAACAGAAGCTTTAATTCTGATTAAATATAATAATGCTTCTCCTTTGCGATTGTCGACGTTTGAATCTGGATATCTCGTTTCCGCTTCAAACCGCATAATGAGATTTATATCTCATTTATCAAAGTTGTGTGCTGTTGTAGGAAGCAATTAACGTTAGTTATTTTAGATACACTACGTTGGGTATACGTGGTTTGTATACAAGGTTCATGTCATCTATTCCCTTTAATGGCAATTTAGAATTATTCATACGATATGTAAATAGACGTCTAACACTTGTAACAGTGTACAACTTAATTAATGACCCTTCTTTAAGTGTACAAAACTAAGTCGTTTTTTAGAAGTGTTTTAATTTCTAATAAGTTTCGTTGTCTTAACGTATAAGTTGCCTTCTTGCTAAAGAAAAATCATTTCAGAAAAAAAACTGCGATTATTCGCTCAAATGCGTCTGGAAAGAGGTGTTCTAAAATACGGAACAAACTTCTTATCGATTTTGTCGCTTCTTTTTTTGTGGTATGTATATACTTTATTGAAACTGGCAGCAGACCGAAACCATAGGCAGGGACTGCAGCAGTGGTCAGTGGTGTGCAGTGTAAAATATACACGCGACGTGTGTTCGACAAATCAATAGCCCTTGCGTTCCCCACGTTGACCACATAGTCGTTCATGAACGCCTATCCTATATTCCACATACATATTGCCATAAATTATAGGCATTCCAAATAATTAAACACTGTCTCGTTATTTTACAACGCAAGAATCAACAATCAGATATTCAGACGTTATTGCTTTTGTAATTACTGCTCAAACTAAAATTACTACTGAGTGTTATAAAATGCATTGGTCTTTTGAATGCCTAGTGTTGGCGCAACCTCATCTATGCGGAACTAAATTAAAACAAGTTTCAAACGCTCGTTTTTCATTCTTCTAATTAAAGTGTCAGACACATATATTTTACAATTCGCCAACAGTTGCTACTGTAGGACTGGATGGTTAAGTTTTATTTTCGTTGCCTCAATTTTGTTATTTCTGTAACCCTTTCTCTTTACCGGTGTTGGTTTAGCATCGCGCGAACGCCTAACGGTTTAACACTTGCATTTCAGTCTGCCTTCGTTCCCTTGTTTTCAAATTGTAATTACGCAAAATGAATATCATTATTTTCTCTTTAGAATTTATATTTTCGTTCATGGTAAAGAATCATCATTACGTGATGTAAAGTAGCATTTGACACGTTCAACGATCGTGGCTAATTAACCGGCATACGTTAAGAGAACGCATTCTAGAGGTGTGTCTTTGGGTAATAAATAAACCACGTTGTCTTGTCTAATATTTATTGAATTTGGGGTGGACTTGTAATTAGTGAGTTCTAATGATGTCTTACTCGAATATAACGTTTTTAAAGAAGCTGAGCTGGAGGCAGCGTCGCAACTTTGCTCGTATTTCAGAGCTGGCCACAAACGTCGCACCTGACGCTGTGCCACATTTCACAGCAACGGCGCTATAAGCTTGATCTCGTGGTGCGACAACGGACGTGCGCTTCATATAAATGGCTTATAACCGCCTAGCACTCATAAAATACGAACAACATATGAATAACAGTAAGAACATTTCGAAGGTTATCTTCATGTGGTGGTGGATCTATCGACTTTCGTGAAACGCATGATTTGCTCAACGCGATATTTAACGCGGTCGGATAAAAATGAGTTGTTGAAATTACTGCGTTTGAGAAAGGGTGCTGGCGTGCTTTGCTCTCAAAGACGCTCATTAAGACATGCAAATGAGCCCCATTTCAATTCTTAGGGCATTTACCGAGTGGATTGTGCTGGGCAAAGCCGCAGATGCTAGCGAAAGCTTTATCGGTTTGTCTGCGAAGTAAAATCAGTTTAAAAATTTAAAATAGCCGTATAAACTATCAAAAAAGATGAAGATATTGGCTAATCGATTATTTTCAGTTTTGTACTAATAAACATGTTTTTCTATTAAATTTTAAATATCGGGGTTGAAAGTAGCTGCATTGCTTCAGGCGTTTTGTGCGCAAACTTGCTTTCATTTAATTTAACTGTAATGAGTCGTGCCGCTGCTAGGGCGTCGTTCGAACACGCCGCCAATTTTAGACGCCGGCTCGCGGCTGTCGCATTCTATTCCGTCGCATAGGACATGCACTTCAATGCACAGTCGGTATTAATTTTGCAATATATCAAAAACAAAACTGCAGATCTTATCTTGTTATATATATATATATATATATATATATATATATATATATATATATATATATATATATATATATATATATATATATATGTTTCTATTTAGATTTCCACAAATATTAATGTTTAAATAAGACATTTTCTCTTGGAAGCTTATGTAAATAAACGTAAAAACTAATTCAACGTTTCGGGAACGTCCTTTGTTCTCTTTGTCAAGAATTTATTTTGAGAATTACAGAAATTGAAACAAGGTAACTATTTTTAACAAGTACAGAATATGAAACAAGCTAACTAATTTAAATTTAATCTGTTTGACTTCGGGTAGTGGTCTAGTATATGATGTAGAAGGTGTAGAAGTGGGAACGTCTGGAATAGTTGCAGCATAGGTGTTTGAAATTTCTGAAGGATTTCGAACTGGTTGAAATCTAGAATAAACTTGTTTAATGATATTCTTCCAAATTTGTGGCATGCTAGAAGTGTCATCTCGTTTATGGAGGGCGTTTGGTCTTCTTTCAATTTCAAGTACTTCTCTAATAATTCGTTCGTGTAAGGTATGTAGAGGTGCAATTAAACGGATATTGTTGGGGTTAACTTGGTGTCCTGTGTGCAGCTAAAGTCGATGATGAATTGTGCTGTTCAATTGCTAGAGTGTGTTCATCCGTTCTCGCATATAATATCCTATTAGCTTGTCCGATATAAGTTCTTGGACCGTTGTTGTATTGTATCTCATACACTCCTTGGCTTTCATTGGGAATTTTGTCTTTGGGGTTTCTTAAAAGTTGGGACAAAGTTGAGTGTGGTTTGAATACCGGTCTAAAGTCATGTTTGGGAAATTTCTTTGCTATTCTGCCTGTAATTCCTTTTATATAAGGTAGAATAACGGGAATCTTGCGTTCATTGTTTGACAAATTATTATTATTTCTGGGTCTTCTTACTTCCTTGGTAATTTTCGATATTTCTTGATCTTTGTATCTATTTTGAAGTAATATTTTATTAACAGTTTTCATCTCTTCCGTTTTAGAATTTTCGTCAGATAAGTGGTAAGAGCGATATATATAGATAGCTGAACTCTCTTTCGCATCATCATCCTGGTCAATTACGTAGCGTTATGAAATCCGTTCAGCACTTTTAATATTTAAAAGACAGACGTTCATTAAAATCTACCTTCTATTTTCCATACGTATATTATTTATGAGGCACAGAAATAAGTATATTATATTATAATTTCTTTGTTTTATGTTTCATGTTATGAATCATAAGACACCTTTCGCGGACCCGAATTTAGTTATAATTCAGTTCTTGTGCATATGAAACGACAATGTAATTTTATTCGTATATTGCTTAACCAAAGAGCCGCTAGATTATTAATGTTATACATCGACCTCAAATAAAGGCAATATAACATGTACTGAAGGATAAATAAAACTACCCTTGCCACGCAAACGCGTAAACAGCGCTTAAGAGTTTAAATTCAATGACTTACATATAAAGTTAAGCTACATACATAAACACTAGGTGATTTGAACATTCCTACATTTTGTGAATCTAAAATGTCTGAATGTTAATATGCTACTGTCACCAATTTTGTGGATGTAATGAATTTGAAACAGTTCAATTATGTATGAAATAATCAGGATAAATTGCTCGATCCTACACTTGCTAGTTTTCAAGATAAGGACAATCATCCATTGCTGAAGAAAGACATGTAACATCCAGCTTTAGCTTTTCCTTTCATTTATCTAGAAAATCTTCTGTCAAGTTTTCTCCATCTCAAAACATATAAGGTTAATGGACCAACTTTCTTGATCTTTATAACGCCTTTAGAATAGTTAACTGTGCAAGACTAATGTAAATGAAGCGTGCAATGAGTGTTATCACATATTCTATAAAACATTTGATGCACGTGTGCTCTGTTATCGAAATTTTAGAATTAACCAGAAGTATCCTCATGGTTTGATAAAGAAATGAACACTGCCTACAATGAGTATATCAGAATAGTCGACTATGAACTCAGAAATAGTGACAGTTCTAATCTGAGTAATAATGAAATCTAGTTCGTAATTATGTTTTGTGTTTATGTGCTTTTCTATTTAATAAATCATGTTTTATAATGTGAACAGTTTTTTGTTTCTTTTCCACAGGTTACTAGATAATACTCGTACAAAATAAAAATTGAAAAATACACCAAATTAATCAGAAATTATTAAATTACAAAAAAATCTACCGAAAATAGATGCCGACTAATTTATATCGTTAGAAAGGTAAAAAAATTCCGCATTTGATGCAAAAATGAAAAAATGGCCGTTCCATTTGAAAAAATCAAGTTACCATTGATTGAAATTTTCTAAATTGACAAAGTAATTTCCCTAAACACAAGAAGAATTCGAATTTGAGAATCACAGTCATGATGAAGTTTTGTGATCACAGCGATATTTAGTTTTCTTCAGACACCTACTTTTTGTAAAAATGACGAATTGCGGCTAAACGATTAGTTTTAGGTACTATGTGTGATACATAAAGTCGCTCTAGAATTGACCAAGGAATACAAATATGCAATAATATACAGGTGGTTCCATTTAAAAAATGTAACTTTGATATAAATCACCCTGTATAAACGTTGCGATTCAAGTGAAAGTATTTTAGGTTTGTAGCCTTAAGGATACCCACCACATCCCATCAACAAACTTTAGAAATATTCCTTAATAAACCCACAATCTTCCAACCACGCATTATTGGGACTATATATATATATATATATATTATATATATATATATATATATATATATATATATATATATATATATATATATATATATATATACTGAGGACGATAACTGTAATTGTTATTGAAACTTTTAAATTTATATAAAATATAAATTAAAAAAATACACCATTTAAACCCGAAAGCTAAATATGTTTATAATGTGCAATAATATATGTATTTCCTAATTTTGTTTGTTTTACTCAATAGATGTCATTACATTATGCTACTTTACATTTTTTCTTTATTAGATATCTACAACGAAGGCACCCTAGTAGAAGGGTTTTCGGCGGAGTCCATCAACGCCTTCTTCGAACTGAGTCGGTGATGCCAGAACAGTGGCATGATAGGGCTGGAGGCACTCCCTTAGCTTTCACCAAAGCCGTACTTGATTGAAGAGAACTCAAATACAATTAACCGCGCTTTTGCCAAAGCAATACACTATAACAAAACAGCCGTTTGGAATGTTTTAAAAGAGCGATTATATTATCATTTACAAAGAACTCAACTACTGCATGTCACCGAGTCACGTTCGGTAACTTCATGAGGGTTCGGCGGTGTGGAGTAAGGGATTTTCAACAAGGAATCCTGTGGACGGATGAAGCCACATTTGACAGAGATGGCTTTGAGAAGTTTAGAAATCAGAACGAATGGGCTGAAGAAAATCTCGAATCAATCATCCATCACGAACGCTCAACAGCGCTTTTTGGTAAACTTATGGGCTAGACTAGTCGACCAATATCTGCTAGGCCCGTGCATATGCAGCTAGGCTGAACGGGCAGTCGTATTTGGTATTCCTGCAGCATCATTTAGATGATTTGCCTTTGGCTCTGCAGCGTCGTTTGTGGTTCCAGCACGATTGATCGCCGTCACACTTTGTTAGCCATGTCAGAACCTACTTAGATGCGACTTTCCCAAATCGGTGAGCAACATTTCATTGACTCAAGAAGATTTAGTTTTAACCCGTCTTTTGGAAACGAATTGATAATTAAGGTGATACATTTCAATTTTTTCAGGTGGATTGGGAGAGATGGACCAGTCCAATAGCCACCACGATTTCCTGACCTGACGTCACTGGACTTCTATATCTGGGACCATGTGAAGGGTCTGGCCTATGACGGGTCTGACATTGCAAGCGAACAAAACCCGGTTGCCAGGATAGTAGCTGCAGCGGGGGAGATCCAAGATAAACCTGAAGTCATCAGGGCCACAACCAACTCAGTTGCAAGAAGGTGCCGGGTTTGCCTTGCTCAAGGAGGTGAGCACACATACACAATGATAGCTTTGTTGATTACAATGTTATAGATTAATTTGGCTACTGGAAACTGCACCGAAACCACAAAGTTGTCCAAAACAAAATGATGATCATTTTTCTACGGGTGACTTTTGCTATCGGCCCATAAAGTCATCAAAAAATAAACGACTTGATTAATCTTTTTTATCAAATTAAATAGTAAAATCTGCCATTTGTCAGTTTTAATTATTATTTTAAGCTGAAATTTGGTATTATTCCTCGATAATTAGGATTAAAAAAATTGGTCGCCTTTGAACTGAAATTTTGTTGATAATTATCAACAAAATTTCAGTTCAAAGGAAACCAATTTTCTGGGCACTGCGAGACATGCAGTTTTTATTAAAGTTTAAAAATTTGTATTTCTTTGTTTAACTGTAACTGCAACTCCATTCCCCAAAATGTCACCAAATTTAAAAAAAAAATTGACACCACTGAATTGGCTACCCATGATATTAGTAGTAAAAGTGTCATTAGTTTCCAGCTATCACGTACCGTTTCTGTAAAAACCCAAAAAAACTGATTTCGCAAAAGAACCTTTACCACACCGCAGCACTCAAACTAAGTGCTGCAGAAAAGAAATTATAAGTCAAAACATCTCCAATTGTTGATCTCTATCTCTCTCTCGATTATATATTCTATATAATCGATTATATTGCGGTGACTATATGAGTGTGTGACGTCCCTCCTAACTATTATTATTCAACATATTACACCTGTTTTGATGAACGTTTACTAACACATGGTATGTGTGGGGTTAGAACCAATGACAACGATTACAGGAGCATTTAAGATGAGTAACGCACTGCTCGTTCACTAAATTACTTGCGACAGGTCTACGCAGATGCAACGAAATAGAAAATGGAAAGGACTATTTGCACTTATACAAAATTAAAATATTTTGTTCCGAAAGCAAACTTTTTATCTAGTTTTGCGTGTTAAGGGGTTTAGTGTGAGACGTATGAAGTTAACATTGTGGAGTAGTACAAATAGATCGAATTTTGTGAGAACAGTGACCTTCAAGTTGTGTTACTTTAGCTCGCTTCGGCCTTGTCAATGTGTCAAGTTTGAGATTGTGGGACCTTGCGAACGGGTGGTCTTAGAAATGTGGGGCGTTGGAAATGAGGGGTCCCAGAACAATCTAATTTTATCTACCTAAAACGTTTAAAGTATAGGGAAATGCTAGACTAAACTAAAGAATCTTGACATAGCACAACTTGCTTTATTATTAAAAAATTGTTAACATTATTTGAATTTAGTGGTCAATTTAGTGTTTAGTGTAACTTGTCTTGTTTGTGTTTATAACGAGTAGATTCTTTGCATCTAATTTGTAATTCCAGTTTCTTAGTGTATGACATAATATGCATAAATTTATAAACAGTAGATTCCAAAATATTGTTTGTTTTGTGTTCAGAAATTACTAATTAAAATGTATCTAAATGTACTTATAAATGCTACTTTGTATTGTGTACTTTTGTGTATAATTTCTTTATTTTGTTATAATGGTTTATAGTGACATTTCCAATTTTTCCCTTAAAGAGTGTTTTGTCATGCCATTTTTACAACTATTTAATCATTTACAATCCATTAAATATCTAGTTATTACTTGTTACAAACATCAAATGTCATAAATCATTACATCGAATTGTTGAATTTGGTAAAATTGCTGTTAATTTATTAATTCTAAATTATAAGTGCCAATAAATTTTTATAAGCAAGAATTACTTTAGTGAAAACAAGCGCCGTTAATAAGTAATTTTTAGAAAAGCCAGAGTAGCAATTTTCTTTTATACGACAAAAGGTATACAAAAACATTTGTTAGGTTCTGAAGTTACGTAACTCTTGCAAGATAATGTAGATTTTTCATTAAATATAATAGCTAGTCTATATCGGCAGAGAAGGGTGTGCGAAAGAAATAATGTCACTAATTAATAGTAGCGACTTGCTTCACAGCGCCTCTGGCTTCATATCTACCTCCCCCGAGGGCCATTGCAAGCCCGCCAGCCTAAACCAACTGTGTAAGTGAATTAAAATATTTATTAAGGAATTCACATGTACAGGTCTCTAGGGATCTATGTTTAATTAGCAAGCTACCATCTTAGAGACTACTTGAATAATTAAAGTTTGCATTAAAGTGACTACCATGCATACAGTATGCATTTTCCTTTCCAAAACAAGGAACAACGTTGTTTAAAAAAGTCGTTATCCTGCCTCTGTTACAAAACGAATTTACTAATTTAAACTTTGCAACAGTGATTTCTGTGCTTAATAGATAACAGAAACAAGAAAACTACCTAATCTAAACAAAACTAACAAAAACTTAACAATGCAAATTGTTTGCAAGCTATTTTTTAAAAGAAAGTATTCAGCTTTACATTTACGGTTCTTTAAATTATTGGTAGCTGGAGGAAATGAGATAAATTAGGAACAACGCTTTGTCTGGAGGTTAAATATAGTATTGTAGGAGCATACATGTTAATGTACGAAACCTTCTTTTCTCACTATTAACTGAAGCATAGCAAGACAGAGAAGGCACAGAATAGCGGAATACACGGTTCTACATTTAAGCAAATATTGGGGAACCTGTAACCACCACCCAGAGTGTTCTGATCGAATACAGCTTATTTCGTTTTATAAATAAAGGGTATAAATCTGTGTACCTGTGTGAACTAAATATGATACATCCCAAACACCGATTCTATAATTAAAATTTGCATATTTATAGTGATCAAATCGCCCTCGATTTTGTTAGGATATTTATGAAATATTATTTCTATAGGTTATATTTTATTTACATTATATTACTGTATGTCCAATACAATACTTTATTATACGTTATACAACAGCTTTAGTAATTATTTATAACTATAGTAAGATAAACGGCTTACGAAGTAAACGTTATTGCAAAACAATTATTCCCCATATATGGTATCAGAGGTACTACAATTTCGTTATAAAATTCGGAATTTAGGTAATTAAAAATTGAAATAATAAAAATAACACTCTTGCAGCAGGTCTTTCAAACTTAGTCATTTTCTGTTCGTGCGTACGTAATACGACCCCTTATCATTACCCATAAAATTATATTCTTTCACCTGGCATCCATTGCTTCATTTATACCTTCTCGCCAACATCTTCGTTTACCTCTCCTTCTTCTTTCTATCGGTATCCTTTTTGGTCATCTTTCCTCATTCATTCTCTTTGTATGGCCAAACCAGGTCAGTTGCTTTTTCCCAATTTGTTCTATTATAGCTGTAGTTGCCGTCATAGTTTCCATTATAACCTCATTTCTTGTTGTTTATAATTTTGATTTTCTGGCGCTACGTCGTACGTAATCCATCTCTGTCGTCAATAACTTTTTTCGGTTTTTCTTTGTCATATACCACGTTTCGGCTCCATAAGTGACAATACTTAGAACTATGCCATTTTATATTTTTAACTCCGTTTGTTTTCGAATTTCTTTTTCCCAGAGAATCGAATTTAGTGCTCTTATCGTCTTCTTCCCCTTATTGATACGTTCTTGCTTGTTCAATATAACTCCCAAGTATTTATATGATGGTACCCCTTTTATAGTTTTTATCAAGTACCAGATCTTCTATTTCTTCTTTGCCAACTGCAACATATTCTGATTTCATATTTATTGCGAAACAGGCTTCTTCGTGCTCCTCTTGCGGTTTTATACACGTATATCTAAGGCCATCTTGGTCTTCGGCAATAACTACCTGGTCATCGGCAAAATAAAATCTATGTAGCTTATCATCACCTACCTGTAGTCCCATTTCTCTTATTTTTATTGTCTATTCGATATTCCTAAATACATTTTGAAAAGGGTCGGCGACAGCTACATCCACGTCTCAAACCCTTGTTGACTTCAAAGGATCGGTGTATCCTCTTCGATTTTTTATTCTCGTTGTATTATCTTCATACAAATTCTTTAATTGCTTTTATCAGTACTGCTGGTAATCCCGATATCCTTGTTTCCATAGTTGTACGATAGAGATGCTATCATAGACCTTTTTGGGTCTCTGTTTCGTTGCACCCTTTTCTCGCAAGCAATTTTGATGGAAATGGGTTATCTATGGTGCAACGGCCCAACCTAAAGCCTACCTGTTCTTCTGCCTGTCGGTCCTCTATTTTCTTTTCTACTAAATTCTAAATAACATTTTTCCAAAGCACTAATTACTGCGATTCCCCCATAATTTTGGGGATTGTTCTTCGTTCCCTTTTTGTATAGTGGTGTAATGTATCACGTCCTCCATTCTTCGGATACTCCTCATTTATACATTTTTCAAATAATCCTGCTAGGGAGACCAATAGCACTTTTGGGACATATTTAATTAGTTCAGGGTATATTCCTCCAATACCTGATCCCTTCTTCTTCTTCATACTTCGTACTACTGCTGTATTATCTTCTACTGATATTTTTCTTGGTTAGCAATTTCTATTATCACGTTATCGTCATGTATGAATTTCCTCCAAGAGATCTTTAAAGTGATGTACCCACTCATTGTTCGTTATGCTGCTATTTTTTGTTGACGTTCTTAGATACCTAATTTTACTTTTTCTTAACTTTTAGTACCATCTATAAACTATTCCACGTACCCATTCTTCATTTTTCCTATTCAAAACCTGTTTCTTTACTTCTTTATTCACTTTTATATATTCTTCCCTTAAGGTTTCACTTACATTATTTACTAGCTTCAGGTATAATTCCTTTCTCTTCTTTATAAGTTTCTTTGTTCCACTAATAGGGCTTAGTGGTTGGTTCGTCTTTGCTCAAAGCTTCTTCTTCCGCTTCCTTTATGCATTCTTTTATGAAGTAATATTGTTCATCCGTATTTTGTCTGACACCGTTTGATCCATTATTAATATTTTTGCTTAACCTCTTCTGGTATAAGTATTTGATACTATCATTCTCTACGCTTTTTAGGCTATACTTGGTCATTTGCGGATCAAACTTATTACTGTTGGGCGATATATTTTTAGTTTATTGCTTCCACTTGTAAGGCACATATATCTTTGATTTTACATAACAGTGGTCCGATCCACAGTCAGCTTATCTTTTTACTCTTACGTCTTGGACTTTAGTACCTTCCTCCTGCCTGGTAATGATGTAGTCAATGATTGGATTTAGATTCCTTGTTCTTTGATACCACGCGTTTGGCTCGTAAATTCCTATAATTGCTACAGTTGTCCCACTTACTTCGAAAGTAACCTTAATAATTCTCTCGCTGATGGATTCTCATGATTTGATATGTTGTTTCCACTTTTTTTTGATCATCAAGGATGCCCCTGATCTTGCCCTTTCATTCTTTTCTATCCATGAGTATAGGTGCATATACCCGTCGGTTATTTCACATGTGTTCCCATTGTTTTTTGTCTCATTGTTTTGTAAAACAATGTCGATATTTCTTCTTGATATTGATATAGTAATTTCCCTTTTTTATTTCTTATTCCCTAGATGTTCCATTGTCCTACATTCAGTGTCCTTTTCTTATACACACACACGCACACGCACACGCACACGCACACGCACACGCACACGCACACGCACACGCACGCGCACGCGCACGCGCACGCGCACGCGCACGCACACACACACACACAGATATATATATATACGTTCGAAATTGTAATATAAGTGTACCTGTTATATACAAATATCGATGTAATTATCACATGACAATATCTAATTACTTGTTCAGGTACGACTAATCTCGAATTAAGAATTTACAACAGTATGTGGAAGCAGTAGTGGTGGGAAACAAACGTTCGTACCTCTTCTGGTTGGCTAAAAGGAACTCCTGGAAGCAAGAAGATCATAGCAGATGATTATTAAATTCTGGTTTTATCCAGTAGATAAATACGTAGCTGTAGACATGTCACCCTATTGGTAAAATTGAATAATATCTACGAGTACTACCGCGGTTGCTTTGGTTTCACTAGTTTTAGAACGTAGCCTTAAAATAGTCAACCTTTATTTGCAGGTTAAGAGTGCCGGATAGTTCACCCACCATTGGACATTTTTATGATAGCTTATCTATAAGTAAAATTTGTATAAGATTTGTTCTTTTTGTAACGTTGAATTTATTATATACAAATATTGGAGGTGGATGGTCAATCCTGTTGTCCTCTAATTATGGATATATATATATATATATATATATATATATATATATAAAGAGGGCACCATCCCTACTTGCGGAGGCCTCTTTCAACTCCTTTCATCCCTAATTATTTTTGTTTTTTACTCGCCCACGTGTAGGACGCGTTTTTTCTACCACTATGGTTTCTTTTCGGAGGTCTTTTTCAACCCTTGATGGAATTTTCACCCCAATTAGAGCCCTTTTGGTTGTGTAAAGAAATTTTTTGTCGGTTCACACCTATGGCTTCTTTTCGACAGTCATTTTTAACCCCTTGATTGAATGGTTACCCTAATTACCGCCTCTTTGGCAGTTTAGCTCCTAGAAGGTAGGCAAATGCGTGCGCGTACAATGTTCTAATAAGGAGGCCTAATGCTAGCTTGTAAGGCACGTGTAGGGCTTCGCAACTTGTTCTCGGGCCTTCGCCCCCTGGATGGAGGTGGTATGGGGACCCTAACCTTATAAGACAAGTGCAAAGCTTAGCCCCTATCATGGGCCCCCTTGGTGCAATTGTGTGCGGGTTCTAACTTAATCTTACAGCTGTAGGCCTTCGCCCCGTCATACAAAATTGTATTCTAATAAGGTGGCCATAGTCTTGTAAGACAGGATTTGTATCAGGGTCTGCGCCCTGGCCCCTTTGAGTAAAAATTGATTTTAGCGCCATCTAGTGTCGTATAGACTAATGAACATTTTCTATAATAGAAGTTGATAATGCACACTTCTCTCGCTCTATCTCGTTTCTCTCTCTCCCTCTCCCTCTTTCGGCTCTTTCTCACACACACAAACAAGTCAATTAATTAATTAACCAATCAGTTTCAAACAAATCATGCTCGATCAAATCAACCAGATCAATCTCAATCAATCAACCTAAATTATGTCTTACAGTTTGCGGAAACCAGATTACAGTTCAAAACTGAATACATCAAAGTCCAATTATATATGACGTGAAATAATAAATAATTTCTACCCTAATGCAATGATGCTTTATATGTAGGCATATTCTCCCTTTCTAAACAGGCACCACCCATACATTCGGAAAATTATATCTGATTTATTTGCATGTTCAATTACATACACACAAAATTGTTTCATAGAAATGTGTTTATTAACTGTTATAAAAACCCATTAAAAAGACCAGAAAGTAATAATTACTTATATATAACAGAGTTAAATTAAATTAACATGTTTTTAAGAATATCAAACTGATATAATGGAAATAAAAGGCAAAATTTTTTAATGGTTTTGTTATTATACGCGAATTAACAATAACTACAAGTTAAAATCCACGAATACATACCAAATATTTGGAGACCTGATCTTATGACGTCATCCTATAAGAGTAATAATACATTTTAAAAATCTTTATCGACATTTTTGTTAGCAACATCGGTAAAAATATATATATATATATATATATATATATATATATATATATATATATATATATATATATATATATATATATATATATATATTAATTAAACATACGTTTACCTTTAGAAGTGTTTTTCCTTCAGTTGTTCTAATAATCATAACCATATGTTGAACTGAAATATTTTGTATACGTGTCCACATGTAGTCTCCCTAAACACGTTTTAGGAATGATTGGATACAAACTGGCTACTACATTGCCATCATTAACTAATTTGGAAAGTAAGACACAAAACCTGATTACTGCTACTCGTATTTAGCAATTATACTGTACTTATAAAATTTACATTCAAAACACTTACAAATATTTAAAAAATTTTGCTAAAGCAAAATTAGGTTAAATAATTTGTTCTTCAGATTGTATAAACTCAATTACATACTCAATTACGCGCGCGCGCACGCGCACGCGCACCCGCACCCACACCAGCACACGCACACGCACACGCAAACGCACACGCACACGCACACGCACACGCACACGCACACGCACACGCACGCACGTACGCACGCACGCACGCACGTACGCACGCACGCACGCACGCACGCACCAACGCACGCACGCACGCACGCACGCACGCACGCACGCACACACACAACACATGTACTTCACGTTACATGGATTACTATCAGTTGAGATTAATAGCAATGTTAACTAAACACTTTCAAATTTTTAATCTGAAATAAGAGTGACGTAATCTAATTTTGTTTGAAATTTCATAGAGAGCATCACCATCATCGAGATTTTGAGATACATTCACCTCATCGTCGTCTTCACTTGAACGATTACATTGTAACAAGCTATAAAGCAGCTAATAACCCCTGACAGTTTTTTTATCAGACACTATTATTTTTATTATTACAAGGACATGATGTTATCCCTAAATTAACTGGTTTCAGCACGACTCTGTAAATGCTGCACACTATTCAAATCTTTCAGTTCGTTCTCAGAAGCTGTACCGTATTCATTTCCTTCAATTTATCTGCATTCTGTTTCGAGACTGTTGTACGTTTTCTAATACATAAACCGAATCTTCAATACTGTGATGCGTGTAGCAGCAAAACAAGTTAGCTAGCTAGTTTCACCTTTATATTATTTTACATGCAAGCCTGACCTCATCATAAATACATCTGTCAAAATGCTAATTAAACATAGCTCCACGGACTGGGCATAGCAAGCAGCGTTTCCAATTATGGCTTTTAGTCAACACAATATTGCTTACAACTACATACAATCGACTATCATTGTTTTAGCACGAGGAGCAAACTAAAACACGTTAACACGAAAACACGCAAACGCAAAAACATACAGACACGAAAACACGCTAACACGAAAACACGCAAACGCAAAAAGATACAAACACGAAAACACGCTAACGCAAAAACACGCAAACACGCAAACACGAAAACACACAAACGAAAACACGCTAACGCAGAAACACTCAAACACGAAAACACACAAACGAAAACATGGTAACACGAAAACACACTAACACGAAAACACGCAAACGCGAAAACACACAAACGAAAACACGCTAACGCAGAAACACTCAAACACGAAAACACACAAACGAAAACATGCTAACACGAAAACACACTAACACGAAAACACGCAAACGCGAAAACACACAAACGAAAACACGCTAACAATAGAACACACAAACGAAAACACGCAAACACGAAAACACGCAATCGCGAAAACACACAAACGAAAACAAGCTAACACGCTAACGCTAGAACACACAAACGAAAACACGCTTACACGAAAACACGCTAACACGAAAACACACAAACGCGAAAACATACAAACACGAAAACACGAAAACACACACGAAAACACGCTAACGCAAAAGCACACAAACGAAAACACGCTAACACGAAAACACGCTAACACGAAAACATACAAACACGAAAACACACAAAACGAAAACACGAAAACACACAGAACGAAAACACGCTAACTCAGAAACACGAAAACACAAACGAAAACACGCTAACACGAAAACATGAAAACAAACGAAAACACGCAAACACGAAAACACACAAACGAAAACACGAAACACGAAAACACACGCTAACGAGAAACACGAAAACACAACGAAAACACGCTAACGCAAAACACGACAAACACGAAAACATACAAAACGAAAACACGCTAACACGAAAACACACAAACGAAAACGACACGAAAACACGTTAACACGAAACACGCAAACGCAAAACATACAAACACGAAAACACGAAAAACGAAACACGCTAAACACGAAACACAAAACGAAAACGCTACGAAATACGAAAACACGCAAATACGAAAACACAAACAAAAACACGAAATCACGACAAAACGAAGAACACGACAACCAAACGAAACACGCAAACGAAAACACGCATAAACGAAAACACGAAATAACGCTAACACGAAAACACCTAACAAAACAGAAACGAAAACGCAATCACGAAAACACGTTAACACGATAAACGACAAACGCGAAAACATACAAACACGAAACACGAAAAAGCGAGAACATGAAACACGAAAACACGCCAACACAAAAACACGCAAACACGCTAACGCGAAAACACGTCAAACGAAAACACGAAATACGAAAACACGCCAGCGAAAAGCACGCTAACGGGAAGACTTGTAAAACTGCAAACATGAATCAAGACGAGCATGAAAAACAAGTTCATCTAATCATTATGAATCATCACACGATGTAACATTCATGTCAATACGTCAAACAATGTTAAACGAGAAACACGTAACTGCATGAAGCAAGAAACACCAGCGAAAACTGAACTAACGATCTAGAATCGATTATCTTCGAGGAAGTTTGAATTGACCCAACCACACCCTTTATAAACATGCCCCTAGGGAAGATATTAGAGTGTGGTTAGGTCAATACTTCAATTTACCTTCGAAGATAACCGATTCTACCCGAACATTGACGAGCGCGCCAGCGAATAAGACCCTAGTCTAGCTGCGTTCTCGTTTCTTGTGTGTTTCGCTCTTTAAAGTGTAACTGTCATCGAGTGAGCATTATTATGATGTATTCTCCTGCTTATGAGCCAACATCAGCTGACATTAGAGATTTTACTGACTTATTAATAATCTGTTACAACATAACCGTTAAAGATAATGATGGAGACGATGACGTGGATGAGCTGAATGTATCTCACATCCAAGGTGATGGTGATGATTCACAGAACTAGAAGAAGAGTGATGAGGTAGAGGAGAAGGACGAATCTCAAAACCATAATGATGGCGACGAATCACGGTTCAAGAAGGAGAAAAAGACCGATAAAGGTTGTTATTAAATAAAAATGATGTATTGTTGTTTATAATAATAATAATATATTTTCAAACGCTAAGTTTTCCTTCAATTTTGTTAATAAACTTGTTTTTTCCAACGGTGCTCCCCGTCTTGATTCATGTTTGCAGCTTTACGAGTTTTCACGTTAGCGTTTTCGTATTTGCGTGTTTTCGTTTTACGTGTTTTCGCGTTGCATGTTTTCGTGTTTGCTGTTTTTCGTTGGTGTTTTCGTGTTTGTAGTTTTCGTCGTTTTGCGTGTTTTCGATGTTGGTTTCGGTTTTGTCGGTTTGTTTGTAGTTTTCGTGTTAGCGTTTTTCGTTGTTTTCGTGTACTGTTTTGCGTGTTTCGTTAGATTTTCGTTTGTTTTTCGTGTTTGCGTGTTTTCGTGTTAGCGTGTTTTCATGTGTTACGTGTTTGTTTCTGTTAGCGTGTTTTCGTCTGTCGTGTTTGCGTGTTATGCGTTAGCGTGTTGGTGTTTCGTGTTTGCTGTTTGCGTTTTCGTGTTAGCGTGTTTTCGTGTTTGCTGTTTTTGTATACATGTTTTCGTGTATACTTATGCGTTTGCGTTTTGTTAATGATTCGTGACTGTGTAGTTTTGCGTTCGTGTTGTTCTGTTTAGTATTAAACGTTTCTCGTCTAAAACAATGTAATTATATGATACGGTCAGCTTGAGTAAAATAAATATAGAGGTGAAATACTAGCTCAACGTCTTTGGTACACCATCACAGTATCGAGGATTCTGTTTATGTATTGGAAAACGTTCTACAGTCTCGAAACAGAATGCAGGTATATTTAAGTTGTAAGGAAATGAATACGGTACAGCTTCGAGAACGAACTGAAAAAATTTGAAGAGTGTGCAGCAATTTCAAAAACAGAGACGTACTGGAACCAGTTAATTTAAGGTTGATAACTAATGTCCTTGTAATAACATATAATAGTGTCTGATAAAAGACTGTCGGGGGTTATTAGCTGCCTTATAGGTTGTTACAATATAATCGTTCAAGTGAAGACGACAATGAGGTGAATGTATCTCAAAATCTCGATGATGGTGATGCTTTCTATGAAATTTTAAATAAAATTAGATTACGTCAGTCTTATTTCAGATTAGAAATTTTAAAGCGTTTAATTAACATTGCTATTAATCTCAACTGATAAAAATCCGTATAACGTGAAGTACATGTGTGCGTGCGTGCGTGCGTGCGTGCGTTGCGTGCGTGCGTGTGCGTGCGTGCGTGCGTGCGTGCGTGTGCGTGCGTGCGTGGTGCTGGTGTGTGTGCGTGTCGTGGTGCGTGCGTGCTGCGTGCTTGCGTGCTGCTTGCGTGCGTGTGCGTGCTTGCGTGCGTACGTGTGCGTAGTTTAGTATACAATAGTTTATGTAATCTCAAGAACAAATTATTGAAAGTAATTTTACGTTAGCAAAATTTTTAAAATATTTGTAAGTGTTTTGAATGTAAATTTTATAAGTACAATATAATTGCTAAATACGAGTAGCAGTAATCAGGTTTTGTGTATTACTTTCTAAATTAGTTAATCATCGGAATGTAATAGCCAGTTTATATCCAACCATTCATGAAACGTGTTTAGTGAGACTACATGTGGACACGTATAAAAAATATTTCAGTTCAACATATGGTTATCATTATTAGAACAACTGAAGGAAAAAACACTTCTAAAGGTAAACGTATTATTTTATATATATATATATATATATATATATATATATATATATATATATATATATATATATATATATATATATGTATAAATGTTTTTATCTGATATTGCTAACAAAAATGTCGATAAAGATTTTTAAAATGTATTATTACTCTTATAGGATGACGTCATAAGATCAGGTCTACAAATAGTTGGTACGTATTAATGGATTTTAAACTTGTAGTTATTGTTAATTCGTGTATAATAATAAAACCATTAAAAACTTTTGCGTTTTATTTCCATTATGTTAGTTTGATATTCTTAAAAACATGTTAATTTAATTTAACTCTATGTTATATATAAGTAATTATTATGTTCCGGTCTTTTTAATGGGTTTTTATAACAGTTAATGAACACGTTTCTATGAAACACTTTTGTGTGTATGTACTTGATCATGCAAATAAATCAGACATAATATTCCGAATGTATGGGTGGTGCCTGTTTAGAAGGGAGAATCTGCCTACATATAAAGCATCATTGCATTAGGGTAGAAATTATTTACTATTTCACGTCATATTTAGTTAGACTCTAATGTATTCAGTTTTGAACTGTAATCTGGATTCCGCAAACTGTAAGACATGATTTAAGTTGATTGATTGAGATTGATCTGGTTGATTTGATCGAGCATGATTTGTTTGAGATTGATTGATTAATTAATTTATTGATTTGTTTGTGTGTGTGTGAGAAAGAGCCGAAAGAGGGAGAGGGAGAGAGAGAAACGAGATAGAGCAAGAGAGAGGTGTGCATTATCAACTTCTATTATAGAAAATTTTCATTAGTCTGTACGCCACTAGATGGCTCTAAAATCAATTTTTACTCAAAGGGGCCAGGGCGCAGACCCTGATACAAGTCCTGTTTTACAAGGCTAGGGCCACCTTATTAGAATACAATTTTGTATGACGGGGCGAAGGCCTACAGCTGTAAGATTAAGTTAGAACCCGCATACAATTGCACCAAGGGGGCCCACGATAGGAGCTAAGCTCTGCACTTATCTTATAAGGTTAGGGTGCCCATACCACCTCCAGCCAGGGGGCGAAGGCCCGAGAACAAGTTGCGAACCCCTACACGTGGCTTACAAGCTAGTATTAGGCCTCCTTATTAGAACATTGTACGCGCACGCATTTGACTACCTTCTAGGGACTAAACTGCCAAAGAGGCGGTAATTAGGGTAAACATTCAATCAAAGGGTTAAAAATGACTGTCAAAAAGAAGCCATAGGTGTGAACCGACAAAAAAGTTCTTAACACAACCAAAAGGGCTCTAATTGGGGTGAAAATTCCATCAAGGGTTGAAAAAGACCTCCGAAAAGAAATTATAGGGTGGAAAATACGGTCTCACACGTGGGTGTATAAAAACAAAAATAATTAGGGGTTGAAAAAGGCCTCCAAAAAGAAGCCGCAAAAATAGGATGGCAAATACCCCCCCACATACGTGGACGAGTAAAAAATGGCGACCAAGGTGCCCCCAGATCACAAAACCAGTGGAGTAGGATGGTACCTCTTCTATTATATATATATATATATATATATATATATATATATATATATATATACCTGTCAATATTTAGCAAAAGTCCTTCAACCTATATGTGAAAGTACTACGTATACGTACAAAATTCTGTAGACCTTTTAAATAAGCTTAAGAACTTAATTTATATACTAGTGATATTTTTATATTTGTTTACAAAAGTACCCATTGAAGATACTATAGACTTTCTCATTAAAAAACACCACATACATATATAAACATAGTTAAGCTAATTGAACATTGCATATACTCTACACATTTTACTTATAGAAATCTGTTCTACAAACAAGTTCTAGGAGCACCTATGGGTTCACCTCTTTTACCTGCCATCGCAAATACCTTCACGGAAAACCTTGAAGTAAGTGCCTTGAATTCTGCTGTTCTTAAACCTAAACGTTGGTATGGTTTCATTCAACATTTAAACAATATTCATCTAAATATCAGGTTCACAATGGAATGACGAATTACATTTTTAGGTATTATCATAAAAAATCGTTATATTGGCACATTTCAACACAAGGTATTTAGGAAAACAACACATTCTAATCGATACCTTAAAGAAGAATCCCATCACACTCCGATCTAACTTCATCGTGTAACTAAGTGTCTAACCATAAGATCTATTCGGTTAACTGATGAAGATCCGCGAAATGATGAGGTATGATAAGCAGCCTAAGACTTTACACTTCCAATCCACGTTCGCTTTCAGTTTCTGCTTTTTATTAAGTTTTACCTCCTCCCAACTACATGGAGATATGCTCTGATTCGTGGACTGAAGTTCAAGCCACGCCTGCTTGCAGTTTATGGTTTCTGGTTGGACCTTAACACTTTTACGTTCTGATTGGAAGCCTAGACTAACGCGTGCTCATTGGGCGTCATAAACCCATTCTTCGTGATCCTTGAAACGACACAACTGGAGGTCTATGGTCATGTATTCTGATTGGTTGCCTGTTAGTTTGTTCGTGTTGTCATCTAGTGGTATATTTTAAAAACCAGTTGAATTTTCCTGTATTTGAACCATCAATTGTTATAGTCTATACAGTGCCGGGTTAAATCGGCACTGAGTCTGTAGAATAAAATATCAGGGGAGCTTTTTTATTTCATTTTTAATGGAAATCAGTCAACAGTATATAACATTAATAAATAGTGTATTATACATATATAGAGGGACCAAAGTGCAGCATTTAATCCCGCGAGGACGAAGCCCGAGGTCAACAACCACTTAAGGGATTTAGGCACTTTGGTCCCGAAGTATATACGCTATTTCTTGCACTTCCAAAGTATTTATTTTTTATGTACAATAATTCCAAATTTGTTCTTGTCAATGTGACAAATTTGTATAAAATTATCTAAAAATCTTGCTATTTGAAAAAAAAAACAGTCGGTTAGCATGGGAATTAGTAAACAGCGGTAGCCATATTTGAAAAAGTTTTTACAAAAGGGTAATAAATTTGTACGACGAATTTGATCTAGAAAAAGCCGCTGAAGAGGCTTTAGAAGACTTACTGCCTTCCAAATCTCATAAAATTTACGATAAAGAGTATGATATATTTTTAAAGTGGTGCTGTGAAAAGAAAATACAAATTTTAACGAAGAGAATTTGCTGGTATTTTTTAATGAAAAGGTAAATAAATTTGCTGCTTCTACATTGTGGGCCCAGTATTCAATGTTAAAAATTATGCTCAACGTTAAACATAATATTGATATAAGTAAATTCCACAAATTGACGACGCTTCTGAAAAGGAAAAATTTTGGTTACAAAGCGAAGAAGTCAAAGGTACTAACTATAGAACAGATTGATACTGTTCTAAAGGAAGCTTCAGATGACACATTTTTAATGACAAAAGTGAGTATGTCAAAAAATCATTGTACCTACTTTTAAAAATGATTTTTTTGTAGGTAGCACTCATATTTGGTGTGGCAGGGGATTGTAGAGGACTTGAATTAGTCGAATTGTCAATTAATGATGTGACTGATTTGGGCAACAGACTTCTTGTTAACATTAGAGCTAGGCAAAAACGGAACAGAGAGGAACTTAGTTGTAAAAGATTCTGATAAAACCATCATTAGTTATTCAAAAATCTCCAAGAAATATATGTCATTGAGAAAAGCCGAAACTCCCCATTCAAGATTTTTTGTTCGTTACGTTAACAAGCAATGTACAGTGCAACCTGTAGGAAAGAATATATTTGGAAAATTGCCCCAGAAAGTTGCAACATTCTTAGACCTTCCAGATGTGTTGTTATATACAGGACATTGTTGGCGGCGAACCTCTGCATCTCTACTAGCTGATTCAGGTGCGACTGTTTAAAAAGACATGGGTGATGGAAGTCTGCAACTGTTGCAGAAGGGTATGTGGAAAACTCCCTGAATAATAAGAACCGTATCGCCGAAAAAATTTTTGGAGGTGGAGGTGATCAAAAAACACCAGCTACCTCACTCCCAGGATCCTCGTGCCAATCTGAACGGCCCACAGGCACTGATTCATTTAGAACCTTGCATCCAGCAGTATCGTTTCGGAAATCAATCGTCCGATATTTATTAATTATAATAATATTAATGTTAATGTTTCGTAAAAAAATTGACATCTGTCAATAAACTCTCTAGGGGGTTCAGTCCATATTTAATCCCTAGGGAATAAATGGCCCACTTTAGTCCCTGTAGACAGAGACTAAAGTATCTATTTTAGTCTCGGAAGTGTAAAAAGATAATTATATAGTAAAAATAGACTAACAAAATAAAAAAAAAACAGCAAAAGAACAAAAAAAAACAATATGGCCATACTCTGATATATTAAATTAAAGTAAACACTACACGCTTAAAATAAAATTGTATTTTACTGACGTTCAAAGTAAAGCAAGACAGTCCTATCATTGATTTAATGCAGTGGTGTTTCAAAATCCAATGTAAAACTATTTGTCCATGTAGAAATACAGCAACTAAGCGCAGAAATTGTTTTATTTGATGTGTAATTCTGCATAATATTATAGAGGTGGGTTTTACTTATATTAAATTTTAAACTGTTTTTTTGGCTCCAATTTAGTAAATTGTTGATATCTTGTAGAAGCAGTAAACAGTCATTCATTGATAAAATATGTATCCATATTTTAAGATCATATAGTAATATGTTAGATTATAGTAATACGTTAGAATTGTTAACGCATTCAGTCAAGTCGTTAATCAATACAAGAAACAACGGAGTTAAGAGACCTGACTCATTCCAGATTTTACATTAAGTATTTTCTGTTATTAACTACGGTAAACTTAACATGCTTTAGGTATCTTCTACCGATATATCAGAAAATTTGGGAAATGCAACAGCAAAATCAAAGCGTAGGTCCTTAGAATATATATATATATATATATATATATATATATATATATATATATATATATATACAGGGTTTTCCACGGTAAGCGTTCGTTGAAGTTTATGTAGTTAGAAACAATTTTGAAATCTGAATTTTGGACTTAAGGGTTATTTAAGATTCTCTTTCATTCTAAAATATTTTCAAGGTCATGTTACTTCCGGTTAACCGGAAGTCCTATACTTCTTATTTTAAATGGAACACCCTGTATATTATTTTATTTTTGGATTCTTGACAAAATTTTAGGATAAGTCTTATAAGGGTTTCCTATACCTTTTTCAACTGTTTCTTAGATATCTTGATTTTTTCAAAATTTTGAAAGATGTAACCCTATTTTCAACACTGCTTGTCTTACTTATTTTGACTGATGGAAAGTGCTTCTGATAGACAGAAGCATAAGAACTATACTTTTGAAATACTCATTGACAATTGATTTATTGCATACATGGTGTTCAAAATTTGATGAACTATTAAACAATTTTCAAAGTTGAAAAACTTTGTTAATTCAAATGTGACACCATGTATATTATTGAATGAATAGATGCAGCATTTAGTTATGCATCGTTTGGCTATAACATTACCTATACCTATTATCGACAATTTTCTTGTTAATTAATATTTTCTACTTTAATGTGATTTTTGACAGAAACTGAAATGTTTTTCAAAAATAAAATAACTTAAATTCAAACTACACAAATTCTATTTTATTAAAACAATGAAATAAAACAAGAAGAAACAAAATTGAGAGCATAATAACAAATGAAAAACATAAAACAATTATTTGAACATAACTAGAAGAAAAGTGATAAAAAAGATAAAATGAATCATTACAAATGTTCCACATGACCGCCAATTTGATTTAAGCATTTTATAACTATATCATATACTCCTTGCGAAATAGATCGCCGAATTTTGTGTGGACACATACTATTGAATGCATTGTGAACACGATTTAGCAATTCCTCTCTAGTTTGACCTGGCCTAGAGTACACTAATTCTTTTATACGACCCCAGAGGTAAAAGTCCAGGGGCGTCAAATCGAGTGATCTCGGTGGCCAGTTCCAAGGTCCTTGTGGGCCAATCCACCGATCTTCAAACATCAATGTCAACTGTTGGTGTACAGCTATAGTGGAATGTGCGGGAGCACCATCCAGCTGATACCAACTGTTTGCCCTGTCACATGCAGGTAGAGTATTTAGAAAATCCATAACAAATCCACGGAGAATTTCAAGATATCTCGCCCCATTCAAATTTTCATCGTACACTTGATATGCCACTCTATTATCCATAACTAAACAAAAAACGTTAAAACTAAATTGGAACTGGTGATTACGTTCTCTTGTTACATGAGGATTATCTTGTGCCCAGTAGTGATTATTCCGGCGATTGAGAATTCCTTCTCTACTGAATTTTGATTCATCGGTCCAAATAATGTTGTGAAGAAATCTCGGATATTCTTCATTATCTATTACTGGCTTTAAATGCGTTCGAGTTGGCCTTATACTTCCAGTTGCAATAAATCGAGCTTCAATTCTTGCAAATTTTCCAGGTGTCATTAATGGTAGGAGTGGATACCGTTCGTTAAACCTGCATGTTCGCCTAACAATTCGTCCACATTCACCATGCGTGTAAAACAAATTTAATAAATCATTGTTAGAATATTCTTGAATACATTCCATTATAAACAGTACTTAAAAAAAAATACTTAAAAGATTACAAAATCACTTAAATTGCACTGATTTGACATTAAATCAACAACAATGTTTTAATGCGTGTCAAAATCAAGGCTCACTAGATTGCAGTTTTGGAATTTTATCGGCTTTTATTTAAAAAAACGGAGTTATACGAATTATAAAATGCTTAAATCAAATTGGCGGTCATTTGCAATGATTTATTTTATCTTTTTTATCACTTTTCTTCTAGTTATGTTCAAATAATTGTTTTATGTTTGTCATTTGTTATTATGCTCTCAATTTTGTTATCTTCTTGTTTTATTTCATTGTTTTAATAAAATAGAATTTGTGTAGTTTGAATTAAGTTCATTTTATTTTTGAAAAACATTTCAGTTTCTGTCAAAAATCACATTAAAGTAGAAAATATTAATTAACAAGAAAATTGTCGATAATAGGGATAGGTAATGTTATAGCCAAACGATGCATAACTAAATGCTGCATCTATTCATCCAATAATATACAGGGTGTCACATTTGAATTAACAAAGTTTTTCAACTTTGAAAATTGTTTAATAGTTCATCAAATTTTGAACACCATGTATGCAATAAATCAATTGTCAATGAGTATTTCAAAAGTATAGTTCTTATGCTTCTGTCTACTCCAGAAGCACTTTCCATCAGTCAAAATAAGTAAGACAAGCAGTGTTGAAAATAGGGTTACATCTTTCAAAATTTTGAAAAATCAAGATATCTAAGAAACAGTTGAAAAAGGTATAGGAAACCCTATAAGACTTATCCTAAAATTTTGTCAAGAATCCAAAAATAAAATAATATACAGGGTGTTCCATTTAAAATAAGAAGTTAGTGGCGACTTCGGTATAACCGGAAGTAACATGACCTTGAAAATATTTTAGAATGAAAGAGAATCTTAAATAACCCTTAAGTCCAAAAATTTAAAATTCTAAATTGTTTCTAACCACATAAACTTCTAACGAACGCCTACCGTGGAAAACCCTGTATATATATATATATATATATATATATATATATATATATATATATATATATATATTATATTTATTTATTCTAATACGTATTTCTACGCAGGTGCCACTTAAAAGAACAAAGGGAAATATTTTTAGGTATACCTACGTCTAACCAAATTCAAATAACTTGGGTTTTATAAGGATTAATTGTACAATGCTTCGTTAGTCTATAAACGTTCCGCTGATCAACGGCATAACGATATTTTTGAATTACTAAAGTTGCTCTTAAATTTTGGGCCTCGCCCCTATTTAATCTGTCGCGGATCATGTAGAATATTACACCAAGGGAGCCTTACCTAAATAAAGCACCTCATTTACAAACAAGTCTTTCTGGACTTAATGTACAAAACTTTACAGATAATACTATCCAAAACCTATTTCTCTCAGTAAATCGCATTTAATGTTTACTAACCGAGGTTGTTCAAACGATCATGCCCCATGGTGTTCCTCATCTCATTTTTAATACGCTTTAATACAGAAAAAGAGCGTACCCCGCTGCAGTTTTAGATCACTATGGACAAATAAATTTGCAAAGGTATTACATTTCGTAATTCAAATAAATTGTTCGTTATAAATTTGTAAAATTGCAATTTCAGATCTTCATTGTTCATATAGTCAATACCAGCAGTCACGGCCACATCGGTTTTGATTAACTCCGCAAACTGCACAAGTTCACCTCATAGACTATAATCAAAATCATTTTAGTAAACACTAACGATATTTGGAGTACCTTTCAAGGTCTAATCTGCCGTAACATTTGCCTGTTGAACGTATGCCTCATCAATTATGACAAGAAATGCCTGAATTCTTAAGTTTTGTTCGGGCTCTAAGGTCTCCCGACGAAGCTGTCCAGCATCGGGCGTTGTAAATCCGCTGTAATAGTCGTAATTAGTGTTGCGCTTGTGTCGTTTGGAAGTTTGTTCGTAATATTACTTACAGTCAGTAAGGATTTGGACTTTGGCCTCAAGAGCATATCCTGTATTAAGGTCTCGATCGGGTGATTTTAACGAAGCGCTGGTCACTTGCAAGCGTTACACTATTTTGTTCCACAGAATTGATAGAATTTTAGTTTCCAATCTAGTCATCTCCGTAAGTCGTGCTTTCGTCGCATCAGCTCGTAAAGGCCATCTGATGCCCGAGTCTTTTCAAAATTAGGATTTTTAAACCTGTATCTTTCAGTGCTTTTGTAAGAAGGCTCCATCGACAGGTAGAAACTGCAAAATATATAAAGGTTTTTAACAAAGTAGAAGAACATTTATCTCCTTAATGCGTGTTTGTACGCCACTGTACTTCCCGCTCACTTACGTTATCGTAGCTTAAACCACGAAAATTTTTGGTATCAACGCCATTGTCCTTTAACAAATCAAGTAATCCTTCAGAGATTTGTTCAGTAGTGTAACTTTCCATATTTAAGAACTTGACTACTCCACCCGTCTAAATAGTAAGACGTAGCGCACTATTAAAGTGAGTTGGTCCACATGCGAAATGCCAGGAGTCAAATCCAATGATGCTCAATAGTACTTGTGTCTCGTAATTTCGTAAATTTGATCAAGTATACTTAATGGAATTAGATGAATAGACTGTTCGCATGTTATTGTGAATAAGTCTGATGTATGTCCTTTTCCTTTATTTGCATAGGTATTTGTATATTGAGCCAGGAAAATGTCAAATGTTGCTATAAATTCTCAGAAACTGAAGTCATTTCCTTTGTGAGGTGAACCAATAGTTTCATTACTACCACGAAATGCAAGATCTCGGTCTGATAAAAACTTAACCACTTTAATAATGCGTTCTAAAAGTGCATGTCTGTATTTTTGTTCAGTCTTCACGTTAAAAATTAACACGGACATTTCTTTCTTTTTGCGAAGACTTTTCAACAAATTATTAGCGCTGTTTCAATTACCAAACTCTTCTTCCAGAAACTGCGACGAACAGCTTGAATCTGTAATTTTGAAAACAAAGAAAAATAAATATCCAGTCGTTTCTCATTCTCATTCAGTCTCTCACGTGAGGTTTATACATTGGTTTATGTGTATATGTAAAAAATGACAACATAGCATTGTGCTTTATGTTCTTTATCGTATATTTCTCTTAAAACTAAGAAATCTGGATCCACATGTTCCACTTTGCTAAGTGTTTTTGAAATTTAATGGTCGCGATCAAAATTGATCGGCTATTCACCAATGTCGTTGCAGTATACTTAATTTCCGTTTCATTTCTAGATTGTAGCATAGGACGCTCGTTCCGTGCTCCGTTCATGTTTGGATGACGAAAATATCGTTATTCCAATCGTTGGTTAGTTTTTAGCGTTTGTGAGTTTGTACCTGAATATTTGATTGGTGATTTCAACTTGATGAGGAAAATCCACCAATTTGCAACGCAATCCTTCCTTATCTTCTACATTTTCTATTATATCCAGTTCTATGAATTGGTGGTGAATGATTTTGAAAAATTGTACACAAAGTAGCAGGCAGAGATATATTCATAGTTATTCTCAATTAAGCACATCATTACGCGCCACTCAATTTTTATTAAATTATTTTAAAATTATGTTATAATTAAAATACAACAAAAATTGAGAAAGTTGTATTTTAATACCACACGTAATCTTAATAAACAATACAACAGCTAAATTTATTTGTATATTTAATAAAACAAAACATCTGCTCATTATGAAAATGTAAACTTTCACCATTAACACTCATAATAAAATACTTATCTTTTTTGGGATTTTTAATGGTGTCTAATTACAATCTAAACGTTTCATAACGTACATTATCTTCGTCAGTAATGTTTGTATTAAAATTGTTAAAGATGTAGTAAACAATTTTGTCAAATGTAAAATTCAAACATAAACATAAGCCTGACTATTAATATTAATAATAGTTATGTTTAATTATACATTGTAATAATCTTATTAAACCAAAAAAATATTAATCTTGCTCATTACAAAGCAACCTATCCTCAAGTAGAATTATTTCAAAATGAAAGATGATTAAAACTGTATAATTTCAATGTAATAACAAAGTTTAATTTGACGTATGTCCACAAATGCTTCGGATGTAAGGTTGTACACTCAAATATTTTTATCTTGGAAAACATTCATCGAAGCTGTTTTTTTTTCATTACACCTGTACTAAGACTTCCGAAACAATATTAAACTAGCTTTACTTTAATGTTCGTAAATCAATTCATATAATTTGTCCACTTAATAAAACGTAATTTGCACTGAAAGCTCCCTTGAACGTGAAATTAAAACCATATACCTTCAATTACGATACGAAATTTTTGGAACACAAGAGAGGGTTTTCTTAACCCAGTGGAGGGGTTTCCCTTGTGCCGGGAGGTAACTTAAGATACGACATGCATTGGAACGCAGAAGGGAGAGAAATGAACTCAGATTCGCCTTGCGCATAAAACAAAGTTAATGTGGCTAAATACTAATTATAAGCGGTAAAATATTTACACGGATATTCGTAATTATATACACTAATTAGAAAATACCAACATATGCACTAAATTTAATTATGGATAGAAAAAAGATGCCTAAATTTAATTATGGATCGAAAAAAGATGTCTAAATAACCCAAGTAATATAAATATATTCACAAATAACAAATTCGAAACTTTAATTAAGGTAACGACAGTCAAAAATTGACACGTTACAATAACAAGAATACATGGCCCGATTTCTTATAATTGATTGGAGGAGTTTTTTTAACGATACTGCTTACTTTTAACCATCTCCTGTTTACTCTCACATACTCCTCACAATTTTGAATTTGAATTGGCGTTTTGTATATTGCAGTAAACGGAAATGCACCGTTGTTCTATAACATAGGGCCGCCATTGCAAATCTCCTACAATTTTTGGGTCATGTTCATGTGCATTGCAAGCAGCTCATTGTTACATTTCATTTCTTATCATTGTCTACGAAAATTGTTAAAAAGTGTACACTTTTAAGGGATTTACTAGTTGTTTGTCCGCTTGAATAGCATTGCGCAAGGTAAGCGACAGAAGTAAAAATTCGTCAAACATTATATTGGTCCATACCTTTAGTTCCAAGGTACAGTATTACTTTTTACCATACGGGACTGCCTGTGCTTCTTGCACTTCCTTCCAGTGATTAAGGTTCAAACTAGTTGGATCGGCGTTTGGGAAAAAATTGTGAAGTAATCACAAGTAATCATCAATCGGTAAAACATTCCAACGACGATTCAAGATATGTATCTGTGCTATCATTATAACGTTTTAGTGAAATGCAGACCTTTAATAAAATTAAGCGTATGTCTTCAAGTACATTGGAATAGAGAGCTAGCAGGTTCCAATTGTTTAATTTTTTACTCTTTTTACCAAACCTTCAAGAGAAAAAGTGACAAGATTAACAGAAGCAAAATAAGAAATGAAATCTGCTGTCACTTAAACTGCCTCTTTCACGAAACTACAGATTTGCTAGGTATGATGAATTACGAAGAAAAATATTGTTAAAGTATGTACATAACTGAAAAAATTTAACAAGTTACATAATAATGTACTACTTATTGTTTTATATTTCGTTTACATAACTTAAAAAAGATAATTCAAATAAATGGGACTTTACAGTTTGAATAATATTGAATAAGAGGTGTAAAAATAAAAGAAATAAAAAATTCTTTTAAAAAGTCGACATTTTTTAATCAGGTAGAATGACTATGCTAATAAGTAGGCCAATGGTCAATCGTTCTTGTGGTGGCTAAATTGAATCAAGCTCTTCAAGGTCAAAATCTATTACTATCAAATAAGATTAGTAGAAATTTAGAATCAGTTCATGGAAACAAGAAGAATGACAGGTTGTCTATGATAAAAGGTAGGTCGTGGTTAAATGCTTCTTGTATATCTACCGAAATCTCACTCGACATATTAAAGTGCTGCTCCTGATGCTGCTGGTGGTGGTGGCACAGTCGTTGTTGCAGGTGTAATGCTAGAAAAATAATAATTGGGTAAATTAGTAACGTATCTATCCATAAGTAAACTATTATGAAAAACTTTAATTTACGTAAAATGTACTTATTTTTTAAAGAATATATTGAAATCTCCCTCGACATCACTATCATTGATTGATATAATTGGTATATCGTCGTGTTGTTCATCAAGCACATACATCGGGAGTGGATCTTTTTTGTTAAGTAATAAGATTTTGGGGTGTTTATTCAATGAGGACTTTCTTCTTCTACCGCGTGGTTGTTGGTACGATCAACTAACTCAATAAAACATTCCCACGGGATTAAAACACTTGTACATGCAACAAGTCTAGCCGTGCGAACGTGTTTTATGTGCGGTGTTAAGAGATATTGTTGGTAAACGTCAGTAAAGACCATTGATGAAATAAATAATAGAGTTTTTTATTGATCCCGGATAACTTAGTGCTTTGCCCGTTGTCTCTGAATAGCAGACGTCTGGATATCTGCAAACGTCCACTCTTTGATCACCTAACTAATCGAGTTTGAAAATTACTTATAGTTGCACAATTTTTTATCATCATCTCTTTGAGCGCACGATTGCCTTCAATGTACAGAAAACTAATTGTCAAAATGTACGTTTTGAAAGAGTAACTGATAACTTTTTATTAACAAAGTAAGAGTAGTAGTATTATGAAGGTATATTTTAGAACTGTTTGAAATGAGTCGTGAAGAAAAAAAGTACACGAATGTATCATTTTTTAGTATGTAATAAATAATCAAATTTTGAAAACTGTCAGCTTTAAGTGCACTAATGGAAAGAATGCAAAATTATTATTAAATTTTATTGAAAGTTGTAGACGTAGATGTTTGTAACTTCTATACATTCTATATATTATAGATTAACGTGGGAAATGTTACATTTCACTTGAGTAATTGTGATAGATATCAAATTGGAAATGGAATCTCTAACGCCTTTCGAAAGACAGATTATCGTTCTTTAATAACAGGTAACCATGACGAAAATTTAACATTTCTGTGGTTAATTCACTTTATATGTCGCGTATATGACTAGGCTCAGTTTTGTTACTGTATGAGTAATGCATTTCAAAATTAATCTGCTTGCCGAAGGTCACCGCAGATTCCTAAGAACTGATAACAGTTTCCTAAAAACCAATAAAAATTTCCATGGAATAGGTTGATAGTATTTATGTTTATTCCTAAAATTACATTATCTTAGACAGTATACGTAAGTACTTCCAATGATAAAAAAAGTTAAGTTCGTAATTAAATTTAGAAGTTGTTAGTAACGTCAATCTTTAAAGTAAAATAAAGTGGGAGTATAATCTGAAATATTTTCCCTTATTAATGTATCATAAGTTTGTGTAAACAGTTAAAATTTTTGAAAATTATCATTTCTAAATGAAGACGGTGGTAATATAAATAATGTATGTATCATTCAACTTAAGTGTACAGCTTTCGTCTGTATCATTTTTACTGACTCATTTTTATTTTTTTCAAAACCATGATACTTAACAATTTGTTGTATAACCTTTTCATAGAAACACGCTAGATTGTGAAATTCAAGAAATTCCAATCGTATGGTCTCTTTTTATTGATGTTTACCAGGAATATCTATTAAAACCTGTTCTTAATTCTACTGAGAGCGTATATGAAATACGTTCACACGTCTAGACTTGTTACTGCTAGATTATGATGCATTTTATTAGAGCTCATAGACATTTGCTTATGCAGGTGTTCCTGTGGGATCACATTTACTCAAGTTAAATGTACATAATTATTAATTTTATTAAATACATAAATAAAAAGTTTACCTCGAGCAGGATTTGAACCTACGACCTGTACTTTGCTAGAGTACCGCAGTAAACAACTATGCTATCGAGATACAAACCCCAATGTATGTCACTTAGTAAAATAAAGCATAGAGAGGTGCTGTATATTTACAAAGAATGTGGGTCACTTAAAAAACTGATAATTTTCAAAAGTTTGAACTGTTTACACAAAATTACGATACATTAATAAGGGGAAAAGATTTAGTGTTAAACTCCCTCTTTATTTTACTTTATAAATTGAATTTAACTTTTTTAAAACTGATGGTACTTTACGTATAAGATAATGGAAAGGTTGCCACATTAAATTATGCAGATTACACCCACCTACTTTAAAAGCGTTCATTGATTGTTTAAGTTATAGTAAATAATACTTTATAAGAGTTAAATTACTCTCTATCTTTGATAATCGAAATTCGAAATTCGAAATACTTCATCGGTAATTATTGTTTCTGAAAAGTATTTTTCAGTGGTTAACATTTCTTTTTCAGGCAAAGCAAAAAACAAATATTTACGAATATCATAAACTTATTGATTGACTTCTTTACTTTCATTAGATTTTACCATGGCTTTAGCCCAGAAATTGTTTTAGTGCAATTTGCCAAGCTAACTCAATGGTGTGGGTCGTAGGTCGTCGTATGATGTGTATTAGCTCAAAACTGCTCGCAAACATCTGCACTTGCCATAAAGTAACCTCAAAAATACATATAGTCAAAGTGATGACAGAATATAAAAATAATTGCCCAAATGGTTAAGATGAGAACTCATTCAAGTCCAAGTTCTTAGTGATCATATCAAATTTAACAGATGCGATACTTTACGCAAATAAGCATAGTAGTTTCAACTAATCCCACACTTACTGAATAATCACCAAAAATAAATCTAGAGTATATAATGAATCGTAACGATAGCACTTTTACTTTCTAAAAGTTCATTATAACCTTAACAGTACTTATAAAATTGTATAAATATGCTAATTCAATTTAACGAAATTTAAAATAGTAAAGGAGCAATCGTTAATTAAATTTAGAAAAACGTAAAATTCACCTCAGACAATATCATAGTTACTTAATACCTTTACCAATAAATTTTAGGTGAAAAGTATAATTACCAAAACTTGTATACTTTATGTGTACCTTTGAATTACTCAATGACCAATAAAAATCTACTCAAAATGTGATTAATAATCGTGAGTAGAATGGGAATATTAATTAATATTAATTTTATTAATTAATATTAATATTTACACTTAACCTTACTACAGCTAACATAAAAACGATAAGTTACAAACACCCTTTTTTAATAAGGGAATTCACTTAATACTACTTTTGCTTTGCCCGATAGCTATCAGTCGGAGATGGGGCGACACGCGATTTGAACAACAACAGATTCCTACAAGCGCTACTTTTATTGCCTATAAAATACAATCCAAAAATATTCATCTTACATCTAAGAAATACCTGACATGACACATAACACTAAACAAATAACATAAAATTGGATCTCCAGCTCGCTTCCAGAAGTTGAGCAAGCTCGGGGTTGTGAGGCTCGAGTACTGGAGTCTCTGCGGATTAAATGGTTAACGTAATTCACGGTCCGGTAATAATTTCCTGGTTTTACTTTAGGTAACTTATTTTAGCTCTCCTGTGATTACACACTCACGCAAATTTAATACTTTACATAAAAACAAACTATAATGACATTTTAATTTCAGAAGGAAATAAATCAATACGATTAGGGTCTTTAAAATTCTTTCACGTTTAATTTTAACAATGTTAAAACGTTCCTAATATATAAAAGAATACTTCGTTTATATTTATTCTGAGAATTTAACAAAAGAATTGCTAACACAGTTATGCGATCATTGCCTTCGCTCTTATATGGGTCATTGGATCAAGCGCTGTAGGACATCTGCTTAAAAATAAACCTATCTCCAATTTAATAAACTCGGACTTCTGGTTGTGTAATTATGATTATTGCTTTCTTGTAATTAGATACGAGGTAGCAGGACGGGAAACGTAAATTTAAAACCTAAATAAAGTGTTTTATTTACGGGCTTTAAGATAGCATACAGGAGTTTTAGTTTTTATATGCGATGTATTTTATCGCTTCAGGTATACAAAAATAATATTTCTTTTTATATATAAATAAATCCAAACTTTTGTAAGATATAAAATTGTATTTATTATTAAAGAATTGACTTTATTTCAGGAAGTACTTTATTAACTACTTGATATTTTTCGGGATGAGTATAAACAGAGGAAAACATCAATGATGGCATATCGGGATTTTGTAACGGTTTTCATTACTTTCTCATGGAAAGTTGATTGAAACAGGGGTTTGGGACGATTATTTAATTGATCAGGTTTTTACTGGGTGCTGCAGCTCGTAGGTGTTTTAGGAAGGATTATCTAACTCAACGAGCCTTACGATCCATGGGTTAGATAGAAGGAATGCTAGATCAAACAGGGCTACGCCTTTCGGACAAGCACAGGTACAAGAGCTACCTCTAGAGGCCTACGCCTTAGGGGATAGTTCTTGTAGGAAACTACAGTACCTTTCAAGACTACTTCCAAAAGCAAAGAGGAAGATTTGTGTACAGGATATTTGCTTTCTATGGGCCTAACGCTCCAAGAAAGTGAGAGTATTGTGCGCGTGTTGTTTTTTTCAGACAAGATCGATTAATAATCTACCAAAGGCAGATTTATTCAGGACGGACGCAGTAACAAGGATAAAAATTCTCGCATCGCGGTTCCGCTTATATAGTTCGCGGTCTGACGTGAATGGATAATGATCTAATTTCGCGGCAGGACGGATTGGTCAACGATGAAGTGGTATTCTGGTGGGGGTTCTTGCATTGAAATCTTAAACGATTTCTTGATTACGGAAGAAGGGGTCAAACTTAGTTATTTTAACTGCATCCTATAACTTAAATATACAAAATAAATAATTAAATTGCAAATTTTTTACAGATTTCTGGATCTTTACAAAGTAAAAAATTAAGACAGCACTCCAGGGAAAATAAACACGAACTTCAAGAAGTACCAATGAGCGGGACCTCTAGCCTCCCTCCGGCTATCAAGAGTTGGTCCAGGATTCTCGGGGGGCGCCGTTGTATACGGATTGGAGCGGAGACTGTCAGATAGCTTCTGTCTTTACGTTTTCTATAAAAATACGGTTAGCGAATTGTTTATACACTCAAAATAACTGATCCTAATTTATATTCCGACATAACGGGAAATTTTATTTATTTTAAAATAAAACTAAAATTGTAAAACCCAGACGTGTCGGGTAGCAAACAGCAGCAAAATTTAGACAGTTATTATAACCATGATTATAATAGTTTGCTAGGACATGCGGCGATAAGATAACTCTCTCTACCTGCTTCTACAGTCAAACAGAAAATCAATACTTTTAAAGAATTATTTTCGTTTTGTGCGTTTTACAAAGAATACGAGTATAAATTGTATAAATGCAACTTTTATACCTCTAACTTTTATGAAAGTGAATTTTAAAGAAGCTAAATAATATTTACAGGGTCTTTATTAAGTATCTATTTACAGTAGGTTATTAATTACGGTGGAATAATATGCTTTTAGTTACTCTTAGTAATTAGCGGAAGTTTTAGTAAAACAGAATTGGTGGTGTTTACGAATTATTAAACTATTTGGGATTGAAAATGAATACTTTCGTATTGTATTTTAGGTGCAGGCACTCTTAAGGCGGTAGCCGCTTAGTAGCTCTTTGCGCTTTGGGTTTCAACAGCGTCAATATTAGCTACCGGGGCCGGTTTTAATAATAACAATAAGATATTTAAACCTTAAGGAACGATTTAGTTTAAATATTATCAGGGACAGGATACACTAAGCGTTTTTAGGATGTGGGATTATGCGAGGAAGATTCCTTCGATAATTCTAGATTATCGCGATGTGCGATCAGGTCGAATACTAGTTCAGGACTTCGTTAGAGGTATACTGGGTGTCTCGCGATGGGCGAGCGGACATTAAGTTTGGTTACGGGACTTGTACTAAGAAGTGCTGTTAGAAAAACTAATCGTATGCGGTTTATTACGTTTAGCGACATTAAAATGTATTACCCACTGTTACGCACTGGGTTCGTAATTTACGAAGCTGGGTGACCGAAATATGGTGTAATTGCGGGCGGCTTGTTGCTTTCAATATGTCAGCTTCCTGCACTTCGGTTTTTAATTATTTTTCCTGGTGTAGGCATGTGTGTGTGTGTCTATTTACGGTATGTGGGTGCAATATCAATTAAAGGATTCTGGGCAAATACCAGTTGCGATGTTTAATTGATACCCAGGGGATCGGTGTGGGACGGTTCGCCGCGGCCGGTTCGCCGCGGCCGTTTCGCCGCAGGGCCAGTTCGCTGCTGGCCGTTTCGGCGCGAGCCGTTTCGCCGCGAGCCGTTTCGCCGCCAACATTATTTTATTGCATTCAATTGAACACTAGCACATACCATCTTACATTTTTTTAAATATATCGTATAAAAACTCACGTATCTACCAAATTTTAAACCTTATTAACGATTATTTCTAATGAGATAATTATCATTAGGACACTCATTAGGTGACGACAGAATTTTAAGAATTGTGAGAGAATTTAATGACAACAATTTTAGAATATTTGCGTTCAATCGCCCATAATTACCAATTTCATTAATATAATGTAGGTATTATATGTATTTAATGTAATTATTTGACGTATTGTAGTATTTACATAGAAAATAATAAACATTTCTTTTTCGAAAATATGTATCTTTATTTGGAATGGGCATTTTATGAACTCATTTTTACTGCTTTTTAGAAAAAAAATAGTTTTTTAGGGCGTAATTTATATATTACAATTTATAGATATTAAAAAAAATAATAATATAAACGAACTAAAACAACATTTTATACAGTGTGTTAATTCCGTCTCTAATAAATTCATATTTACAACGCAATTCGTAGTGTTTTCTCAAAAAAAGAGATCGAGGATGCGAGGTCCATTTTTTCATACGAGCTATAGTTTACGAGATTCCCTATTAAAACATCGAAATTTGGCCACCCTGTACTTTTGGTGGCGGAACGGCCGCGCCGAAATGACCAGCGGTCAATTGGCCCTGCGGCGAAACGGCCGCGGCGAAACGTCCTACACCCCCAGGGGATAGGTAGAACTTAGGCGAGAACCTTTCTATCCAATGGACTAAGTTAAAGACTACATCGGGTATTTCGCCCGACGTGAAGTCGTTCACTGGCTTAAGTGTGGTGTTGTATATTTAACTTACCTGCAGGTGACCATAGATTTCAGCAGTGGTATACCCAGGTGTATAAGATAAGAGCAAGTCGGTCTGGGCTCTCAAAAGGAACCCATTGGAATGCGAGCGCCTGTAGCGAGTATTGCGTTTTTATTTATAATCTGCGGAGGGCTCATGCCGTGACTGATAAACTGGAGGAGACTGATTGAAATAACTCTAAAAGTTTTTGAAAGTCACGTCGGTTGGGATATAAATTCATTATTTTATTTCCGTAAATTTAATTAAATCAGGATAATTAGCAAATAATTAAAAAAAAATTGTTAAAGGGTGCTGGCTCTTTACAACTATGTTCATGTTTTCATTTAAATATTATCAAATCAATATCTTAAGGATGAATTTTAAATCTTGTCTCTACAACCAAGATGCATTGATAAAAGCTGGTCTCAGGTCATCATCTTAAATTTATTTCTATATTATATGGCGATTTAAACATTAGATTGTAATTAACAATCTGTTTATGAATTTGATTAAGACCCTACACAGGTTTTGATATAATTCGATCTAACTACAATCCTTAAAACATCGCATTGTATTTCAAACACCGCACACCTTCTACGTAATTATCTAATTAGTGGATTTTTCCAAGTACATCATAGGTATTTGAATAGTGGAAAGATGCTATTGTTGTTTACATAACTGCGGAAATCCAGAAAATAATTACTTTATATTAATAACTGGGGAAAATCGATAAGTACTTTATCTTGAATTTATTTCTATATTACTTTAGGACTTAAAATTGGGTATCTGCGGCCACCCTCCATGGCTGGACTACCAAAAAAGCTCTAAATACTTCCAAAAGCACCCTAATTACAGGGTGGGGATCATAAATACGTCAACAAGGAGTTCAAAATGGTGCCTAAAAAGAATCCGGCAATTAACATGAACCAAGATGAAGCAAGATACATTAAACGTGTCTGAGGTTGACTACCCTGCAGGGACTGGAATTAAAAACTACGCCGTGCGGGCCCACCTGGAGGTCTTTGTAACTAACTTCAGGATAAATTCGACTTCTTAGTGGCCCCACCTGGATGTCCTTTGAAGCTATATGCTTGTGAGCCCATTCCACTCTCGTGATATTTGCTCACGTATTAAAATGTTAAGCAAAGTTAAAGTTAAGCTAAGATACTGTTATGTACATAAATTACTGCTAATTGAAAACAAAATTTAATTTATTGGACACTTATAACCTTTAAATTTCATAAACTGATAAACAAATAGTTAAATTGCGTTAAATTTTTCTTCTTAAAGGTCAAAAAGCTGTAAAATAATTCAATGCAAGTATGTAAAGCAAAGTTTGACTCTTTAATTTTTAACCTTTCATCCACCATTACTTTCATAATTAAAAACAACATGTGATATCGCTTTAAGTATTTTCAAACTACCAATTAAATTGATCATTGTGAAATAAAGTACGTTCCTTTTAATTGTTGCTATTTCTTTCATACTATAGTTGATTAGATAGTGGTCAGATTTCTGAAATTAGGAATCAATTTAAACACGTAAAAGAATGACCAAAGTTGAGTAAAGCGAATTTATGCCTTTCGACGTTAAATTAGTCTTTCTAGCTGAATGTGTAGCAAGCTTAATGAAGGGAATTTTATGTGCTAAATGCGGGCTATACGGAGGGTGGGCAAGCTCTACAAAGCCGCACTCATTCAAAATGCTTTGCACGATGCGCGCCTTGTGAACGCGGCAGTTGTCATGAAGCAGCAATGTCTTTTCACGATGCGAGTTCGGCCGTTTTCGCAAGAGAGCCGTTTTTAAGTTCTTAATTGTGTTTCTATAAGCTTCAGCGTTTATTGTACGCCCTCTTTCCATGTATTCCACTAACAAAACACCCGCAGAATCCCAGAAAACGGTTTCCATCAACTTTTTTCCCGAAAGTTGTGTCTTTGCTTTATTCGGAGGTGCGGAGCCTTTGTGAACCCACTGCATCGATTCCTGTTTGCTAGGGGGGTCTCAGTGATAGACCCACGTTTCGTCACCAGTAACAATTTTATTCAAAAAGTCACGGTATTGCGCCAAAGCTGCCAAATTGTCTCGGCAAATTTGTTCCTTGCATTGTTTTTGCTCTGGTGTGAGCAACTTTGGGATCCAGCGTGCAGATACTTTTGTCATCCCTAAGTCCTCATGCAAAATTTTTAATGCAGTTGTTTCCGATATGTTGAGTTCTTTGGCAACCAGGGAAACCTTTGTTCAGCAGTCTTGCAGCATCAATTGCTCAACCTTGCGAACAATTTCCCCCGTTCTCGCTTCCACTGACCGGCCAGCTCTTGGATCGCCTTCAATTGAATCCCTCTCCCAACGAAACTGTTTTGGTCAAAATTTAACTTGGTGATATGATGGCCCATCATTTCCATAACCTGTAGTCATCTTCTCGAAAATAATTTTTGGGCCATTCCCTTTCTTTGTCAAAAACTTGATGACACTTCGATGGTCCAGTTTCATTTCGCTCATGTTACTGCACTAATTGCCGTGGCAAATTTGTACTATTTTACAGATTGACTTGCTATTTTGACAACGTCACTTTGAATATCTAACGCATATGCAATATTGTTTTCGGTCGCCTAGCAACCCGTTTTCATAGCTAGGTAGATAATTAAAAAATCTCCCCTCGTATAGAAAAGCCAAGTTGTGACTAACATATTTGCATGTGCTTTATATATTTTCATTCAAAATATTTATACATTTTACAAAGCATTTAATGTAAATGTACATGTACCTATAGTCAGGGAAATGAGAATGTATTGAGAAGCTTTAAAGTTTATTCATCATATATTATTTAGAACATGTGTAATAAGCAAAATCAAGAATTTGTATTTCTGTAAGAAATTTGTGTACCAATATGTGTTGAATTATCTTTAAAAAAAAGAGTCTACACTTTTTTTCTATAAATTTAATCGTTTTTGCCAAATTTTAACCAAAATTTGATAGAACCATCGTATTTTAGTAGAAAGTCTAAGTATGAAGTTTAATTAAAATCCGATGCGTATTGTTTACGTTATCGTAGTCAGAGGCACACGTAGAACTCGCACTCCTTCACGCTGACGCATAGACTATAATAAAAAAATAATTAATTTTCAGTTTGCTATTAAAACGGTTCCTTTATTGAATTAAGTACCTCTTACTATTTCAAAAAGTTGGCCTGTGTCGTCAGCAGAAGGGTCCTCCTCTAATGAGTAAGCTGTGGTTAAAAATTAGGCGCTATTCCGGTTTACCACCAATCTGTTTCAGAATTAGGTATTCTTACCATTTGAAGTAAGTTGGACTGTAACGTCAGCACCTTATGAGTAAACTTATGAGGTCTTACAATTGATGGTTCGGCTTCATAGGAAACAAATTTATACAACTATATGGTGGACGAATACGCCATAACTTAAATCCGAATATTTCGGGTTTCCTTTAATAGACGTTTAATACAAAATATAGTACAATTTGTCAATTGATTGCTAAATTCTGAAAAATACGTCAGACTAAATACACTTTACGTTAAGATTTTAAAAAATATGGTCGAAGTTTGGCAAAATTTGTCTCCTCTGTTTATTATCACATACGTAAAGGTGGCGTAGAACTCTATTTGGCTCATTTACTGCTTTGCAACATTAACTCACTTATCTTCATTAGTACTCCAAAACAATGATATACTAGACAATGGAAATGGAATTTATTGCTGGCCAAGAATCCAGAATTAAGGTTACGTTGGTTTTCAAAATGCTGAAATCCTTCAAATATTGTAAAAAAAGTACCTGCAGCAAACAAGGCCCGTCAGCTAATACGGCCCAGTGGCCATAATTGAAAACATACGATTATTTCTCAAAATCCATCAAGTTGCTTCTAACTACTTGTCCAAGGCAACGTGCTATGACAATAGTTCGACATCTGAATACCGTTTACAAAATCAGTTGCAATCCGAACGGCGCGCCGTGTAGATGTTCGACTATTAAAATTTACTTAGAATATTTACGTAAATAATTAGTTTGTTTCAAAACTATAAACTCCAGTACACGATGCCTTGTGTTCTACACTGTATGTACTGTATTTTGTGGTGAAAACAATAACAAACAGACAAGAGACACACGAAGTTTTTAATTTTTGTATAACTAGGAAGCATTTCGGCAAATAAAGCCCACTAACTTTCACCCAATAAGGCCCATTAAACGGCGAGCCTTACTAAACGACGTTGTAAAACATTTTATTTTAGTTGAAATGTCACCAAAAGTGATGAAGCGAACAAATTGGACTGCAGAATAACTTCGAGCTGCAATTAACGGAGTGGGAGGTTATGAATTGTCACAAATAGAAGCTGCTCAACGTTATAATATACATGGGACAACTATTGGAAACCACCGAAAATCTGGCACTATAGATAAACAAATTGGACGATCCAGCATATTAACTCCCGATCAAATAAAACAATTTTCTGAAGGAATAGTTCGTCTGTGCGAAATCGGAATGCCTGTAGCACCGTTGTTAGTACGTCGGTCTGCACGCACGTTATGTGTTGAAAATAACATTCCACACAGATTTAATGCTGCCAAAAGGGTCGCTGGTAAGGACTGGCTCTATGGTTTTTGAATTCCAATTTTTCAAGACGCAACTGAAGAACCCAGAACGTGACCAAAATTTAAGTAAATTTATAGTGAATGAAATAAACCTGCATCAAAATCCACAGAAACTTTTCAATATCGCCGAAAAAGGATGTATCAACGGCAAGTTATTGGCCAAACAGGTACCAATATTGTCCAATTAGTTGCTCCTGAGCACGAAGAAAACATGGCTGGCTATTGCTAGTTTTCGATTGAGCTGTTTGTCCCTTAGATATCTCCATTAGCGAGATTGCAGATAAGTTGGATAGAAGGCTGTTTTGCTTGTCTTCTAACACCACGCACGAACTCCAATCCTTCGACAAAGCGGTTTATCGGTCCTTTGAACATCACTGGGACGTAGAAGTCCTTACGTTTTGGGAAACAAATCCAGGCCGTCGCTTGAACAAATCTCGCTTTCGCTAAATCCTTTCCAAAGTTTAACCCAATTGCATGACACCCTCGAGCGACAGGCTTATATCCACCTGATCCTACTGTAATTCCTGAATCAGCCTACGCCCCCTGATTACCAACTGAACGACCTGACGCTACGCAAATTGATCAGAATAACGCTAATAATGAAAATGATATTCAGCTTAATAACTGTAACAATCAGCCTAATAACGTTAATGATGTGCAATCCAATGATCGTGATTCAGACGACTCTGCAGATAACATTCCCCATAGTATGAGAAAGAATATTATCCAGCAAGAAGTTCCGGATAGGATCAAAAACTTTTCTGAAACACTTGTCGAAATTAATAGTACGGCACAGACAGAAGCAGAAACTGCATGTCTCCATAAATATTTTATAGAATTGTTCCCTACGCCTGAACTGTTTAAATTAAAAGAAAGCCAAACTAAAAAAAAATTTCTCAATCACAAGGCTCTGTTGGTAACCAAAGACCTGTTCTCTTCAACAACTTCTAAGTCCAAAGCTCGAATGTGTTAGTGTGAAAACGCCCAATGGGCTACCTCCCAGAAAATGACTCTTAGCATTGCCTTGTGTGTAACACACCAGAACACTAAGTTATGCGGAGTTGGTGTTATCTGTGGCACTTGGTGCCACGAAATACGTATTGGTTTCACAAAAGACGATAAAGATGACTTTATCTGGATACATTGTGATTAAGTTTTTTTTTGTGAAGAATTTGATTTCAAATTTGTCTTGTGGGCTTATTAAGCGAATGTTCGAGTAATTTAATTTACGATAGTTCGAATTAGGATAATCTTGCCTTTTTTGTTGTTTTTCTCCTTTTTTTCGTAAAGTGTTTTTTATTAAATGGGCCGTATCTGCCGCAGGTACGTTATTACTTGATTTAAGGCAAGGAATTGTCTATTCTTACTAATTTTCCTTTTCCAATTCCTTACATCCAATAAATTGATCAATTTTGTGCTGAAGAAGTCTTACGAGATATAGAAACTAATCAAAGTTCATTGTACTAGAGGCTCTAATATATCAGTGTAAGAAATACACTCAGCTAATTTTAATTATTATTTAAATATTATATTTCTTCTTATCATTAGGTAGTTGATCACGAATTGCACAATATGCTGAATATGGTATGATAATAATTTAGCTCTACTCTCTGATAATATTGAAAGTTAAGCTATGCAATGACAAAGACTAAAATGTTTACAGTGTAACGTGAAAAACATCCACCCACAGTAAAGATCAAAATTTGAGAAGGGTCTTGATCTTTTTAGAATACTGACCACATGTAAATTCGTTGAAAACGTCACATCGACTTTTTTATTGTGTACAAACATTCGTGTAATGTATTTATCATTTAACATTACATCTATAGCAGGACATTAATACATTTTAATAGTTATTTATCAATCAGTAACATTTTGCTGGAATTTATATTCATATTTGATTTTAGAAAGAAACATCTTAAAGGAGATCATTAATTTCATGTTATAAACATGTTCGTGGACCGGAATATATATATATATATATATATATATATATATATATATATATTATATATATATATATATATATATATATATATATATATATATATATATATATATATATATATATATTTACATTTATATTTCTCTTTATCTGCACGCATCAAGATGGCATCCGGTTCACAAACATTGTAAGTTGGCGTCCGCCGGTATACACCGGGTTATACACTGTTTACGTTTATAGTACAAGGTAGCTTCTGAGCCATGTGTAGGTTTAGTTGGCGTCCCTGCTGTGATGCCACATATTTATCTAATTTTAGAACAAATAACCTTTAGTTATGGTATTGTGACTAAGGGGGAGTAACAAAGGCAGATAACATGTATGATGATCTACACCACCAAACAAAGAATTATTGTAATCTGCCCTGTTCATTTTTACTTTTTTTTAATATGCAAGTAGGCGTAAAAAATTACAAAACTAGGTAAAATAAACAAACGATAAAGTAACAATATACATCACTCAACAACAAAAGATTAAAAATTATGAGCGCTGTTGTGAACTAGTGTGTCCATTTTGAGACTTTAAAATATATGTGAGTGGAAGTGAACAAATTATTATTATGATTCCATTAAAGGAGTAAAAACTAAATAATCCGTATTAATTATATATTCCATCGCATTTGGTAATTATCACACTGACAGTAGTATTCCTTTAATCGTTAGTGGTGGTGAAGAAATACACAATTGTTGACTGAAAATTTAGTAATACTTTTAATTATTTATAAATTTTTTTGACAGTAATCAGTATTCTTATAGGGGTGAGAAACTGCTCGGGGAATTTGACCAACACCATTTTATATCGTGGAACATATGAGGGGTGGCAAATAATATTAACATAATAAATACAATAAAATACTTATCTTTTTTGGGGTTTTTTAATGGTGTACTTTAAATTATACAATCTAAACGTTTCGATAACACTTACAGTTATCTTCGTCAGTAGTAATGTTTGTTAAAAATTGTTAAAGATGTAGTAAATAATTTTGTCAAATTTGAAAAATTAGAACATAAACATAAGCCTGCTATATAATATAACAGTTTGAGAAACGTGTAAAGCCAACTATAAAATTTTACGAAGATAACTGTAAGTGTTATCGAAACGTTTAGATTGTATAATTTAAAGTACACCATTAAAAAACCCCAAAAAAGATAAGTATTTTATTATGAGTGTTAATGGTGAAAGTTTACATTTTCATATAATAAATACAACTACAAATTTTTTGAAACGAATGCGTCAAATACCCATTTAAGGCTGGGGAATTTCCATTTTACGCATGCTTTACTCGATAGATGTCGCCGTAAGTGCTTTTTGTTTGATAAATGAAACGAGTTTAATCTTCGTTACCGAAATTCGAACTTGGTATGATTTCGTTCCGAGTCGTGTATGGACGGAATATTAGAATAAAGCTAACTTCAATAGATTCAAAAACAGATTAAAGATTCACATTATTGCCGATTATTGCTTTCGCGCCAATAACCTAACGACATAACCTCCAACTCTTCACATTTTCACACCTTATGCTACCTACATTTTACCTTTCACCCTGATTTGTCCCTGCAAAAAAAACAGTTTTTTTCAAGACTAAAACCGTACATTGCTTTTGTTCTATAAGGTGAGTTAAATATGAAGTACATGTAATGTTAACATGTAACTCTACATCTATTGAACAGATACTGAAGGTGTCTAAGAGTAAAATCCGCATAAAACGGCAGAAAACTTCAAGTAGTAGAACAAAGCGAGCCAAAACTGGTGAAGGAATTGTGGTTGAACAAAAAAAAAACGAAGAAACTATCTTTCCTAGATATTATTTAATTATCTTTATCTACGTAAATATTTTAAATTATGTACAGAGCCTCAGTGAGTAGTGCATATTACAATCCTTAATCGCCGGTTGCCTTGCAACACTGTGAGGAATTATGGGATAACGATACACACCTATTAGTATAAATATAGTGAAGGAGGCTGAAGATGCTTGGGGAATAAATAAAGAATTTGAGAGGTTCGTTTTTGAATATTACATTATGCTTAATATTTATACTGTTTTCATTGTAGTATCAAGTCTGATAATTTAGTGTTCGAAACGGAACAACAACCAGGCAAAAGTTAGTGGTAATAGAATTGTCAACCTAACATTTTTCATTGAACGATTAACTCGCGTGACAGAGCAGCATGCACGTAGTGGTACATGTGGTCACCTTATCATTCAAAAAGAAAATCGAAGCGGCTTGAATTCCACCTTTATGTTAAGTTGTTTGTGTGGAAAGAGATATTCATGCTCAACTGTCGATTATGAAAGAGAAGATTTGAACAACAATTTCGTATGGGGAACCATTTTCGAGTGGAAGCACATTTAAACATACCGAAGAACTTCTTCGTGTTATGGATATTCCTCCGTTATCAGGGACATTATTGGATGAGCATCAAGATCAGATATCTAAGGTATGGTAGTACTACTCTCTACGATGCAAATTCCATACATTTTTATACAATAATTTTCCTTTGCATTTGCTACGAAACGTAATTTATTTATCTATCAAATAGGTTTGGATGCATGCGTCAATTAAAGACATGGAAACCGCAGGCAACAGAAAAACACAATGTTGATGCTGATGGGGTGCCATGGATTTGTGTATATTTAGATGGAGGATGGTCCCAAAAAAGTTATGGGAGTAACTTTGATGCAGCGTCTGGTGTTGTAAGCTTAATCATATTGTAACTAATAAATTTTACAACAGTATATTTCAGAGAGTAATTATAGGCAGAGCAACAAAAAAGTGTTATATTTAGGCGTTCGAAATGAATTTTGCATCATATGTGCCAGACAAGCAAAGAACAGTGAAGCAACCAAACCCCATGTATGTCTTAAAAACTGGACGGGATTATCATTGGTAAAGGAAGCAGACTTAATTGTAGAAGGGTTTTGTCGCAGTGATGAAACTCACAATCTGAGATACAAACAGTTTATTGCCGATGGTGATTCTAGTGTATAACGTGCCCAAGATAAGGATGAACAGCATAGGGATCTTGAAAACGGTAAGAGATACGACGGCGATTAAATTAGAAATTAGAAAAAGTCAATCATTTCAGAGATTTAAAACAAAATGGGATTTTTGGTTTTTTTTTTCATAATGCCTTCATTTACCTTAAAAGATTTTTAAAAACCAAAGATACTTCTTCATTGTTACTTTTTGAATTCTATTAGATGGCGTTCTCAAATTTTTTATTCGAGGTTTCGTCGCCGAGAAACCATCATCAACTTTATTTTTTTATATCCCCGCAACCAACGAAACACCCTGTATTCGATAGTATTTTTTAGTACGACTTTAACCATGTATTACACATTATGGTTTTGAAGCTGAAAAATTCTGATTTTCATTTTTACATTTTTCATATACCTGTTAACGTTAGAAGGCTTTGATAAAATAACACTTGCTTAACATTTTGTTGAAAACTGTTTAACTCAGTTTTATTGCGTTGAGATCGTTGTTGTTATTTCAATTGTACGTATTTTAAGTTGTTTTTATTACCATTACTTCGTGGGTTGCTTTTTTAGTTTTGTTTAGTTAATTTAGAATTATAATTAATCAATAAGTGTATCTATGGAAAGACGAAATTTTACAAACGAAGAAAACTTCGATATATTGACCTGCTACATCTTCTCCCACAGAAATATTGTAGTCACTGGGATGATGTATTTGGATAAATATCCTGAACGAAGGCAACTTTGCAAATACATTTTTAGAAGTTTGGAATCTAATTTAAAAGAATTTGGTTAATTTACAAAACCTGTTCTATCCCGTCAAAAACAATCTGATGACGAAAAAGCTAATACCGTTTTACAAGTGGTTGTTGAAACCCCTGAAATATCGACACGACACATTGAACATCCTACAGCACAATTCATTTTAAATCAGAATAAGTTTCATCCATATAAATTTCGAGCTTGTCAGGGTCTGAGACCAGCTGATCAGGAGCGGCGAGCAGTTTTTTGCGAATGGTATACTAGAAAATGTGACGAAGATATAAATTTTCCTTTTAAAATATGATAACCAACAATGGAATTTTCAAACGACGTAACAAACACTATGGGGCAAAACAAAATCCTTATTTAAAAAAAAACAATCAAGACACCAACATAGATTTGGATTTAATATGTGGATGGGCATTTTGGGACGAAGAATAATAGGACATTTTATTTACCACAAAGATTTAAATGCCGAACGATATCTGAACTTGATAAGGACTGATTTGGAAATTGCCTTGGATGAATTACCTCTAGCACTTGTTAACAACTGTTGGTTTCAACAAGATGGTGTCCCAGCACATAAGTCAAGAAATGTACAGGACTATCTGTCATTGGGGTTTATAGAAAAATGGATTGAAACTTACGATCATCCGATTTAAGTCCGTTGGATTTTTTTCTGCGAGGTCACCTGAAAACCCAAGTATATGATGAGAGTTTTGAAAATCAAGAGCAGTTGCTAGTGTCGGTTATTTCAGCAATTAATACAATTTCGCCAGAAATGCTTGACCGTGTTTTAAATTCTTCAGTAAAGAGACCTTACCTGTGCCTAGAAAATAACGGCAACCTATTTGAACAGTTATTGTAACTATTTAACTTTAATTAAATTGGTTTAAAAGATTGAAGTTGTTAAATTTGCACATAAAAAATATTATCAAATACTAACATTAATCCGAATTTTTCTTAAACATTACCTTCAAAACAATAATGTGTAATACATGGTTAAATTCGTAATAAAAAGAACTATCGAATACAGGATGTTTCGTTGATTGTGGCGGTATAAAAACATAAAGTTGATGATGGTTTCTCGGAGAAACTTTGAAAAATTAAATTAAAAAATTTGAAAACGCCGTCTAATAGAATTCAAAAAGTAACAATGAAGAAGTTACCTTTGGTTTTTAAGAATCTCTTAAAATAAATGAAGGAATTACGAAAAAAGAAAAACCCAAAGATCGCGTTTTGTTTTAAATCTAGGAAATGATAAAAAATAATGAACTTTTGAAAACTACATATGAATATGCCCTAAATTATACAACTTTTCTCTAATTTAACCGCCTTCGTATCTCTTACCGTTTTCAAGATCCCCATGCTGGTCATCCTTATTTTGGGCACGTTGTATATGTATTTGTATATATATATATATATATATATATATATATATATATATATATATATATATATATATAGGATGGCGCACCGTATACTGGAGTTTCTACAGGAGCTATTCATCCTTATCTTGGGCACGTTGTATATGCAAAAATATAACATACATCTTATGGAAAGGAAGTACGTATGTGACAATATATCAGACTTTTAACTTTTGTGTTTTATAGATTAAGAAAATTGAATGCACTAACTATCTTATTAAAAATCATGGCAAACGATTACTTGCTCTCAAAAATAATACAAGTCATGTTTCGGTAGCTTCCAGAAAACAACTGACCATTAAAAAATAACTTAGTTGGAGAAGATTGCTCAAAAACTAATATATGCCAATGCACATGGTGATATTGCATCACTGATTGAGGATTTAGAAAATGGACCAAACCACGTATTTTCGGATACTGTAGAAATTGTAGAAGTAAAATGTTTACTTAAAGCTTCCAAACTTGGTACCACTTTAGAAGAAACTCCAAAAACTACACCGAGTTTGTGCTTAGAACATAAAAATGGTACTTTGTCGTTAAAAAAAAATCATAATTATTATTACCAGGGGAGAAACTGATATTACCTACATGAATTTCCTTACGTGCTTATTTGAAACTGTCATTCTAGGTACAAGGGCAGCTACATATTACGCAACATGAGATTTGTAACTTGGTTGTGTTTGGGAACCATAAGTAACCACTATTTACAGAAAAAATTAAATGTGACGATATATTTTGGGAAAGTAATATGGAAAACAAGTTAATAACGTTTTACAAATGTTGTATTTTCGCTGAAATTATACGAGGCAATCTAAAGCGAGGATTGAGATGTGTCGATCCTCCATACATTTTCGATGCTCAATATAAACGGCAGAGAAAAATTGACATTGAAAAAAAGAAGAAATTTCCGACAAATAGGTACTCAAAAAATGACCTTCTAGCACGATACTCTAACAGTGTTCTTTTTGTTTGTAAATGTGAACGTTAATTAAAGTGGCGAAGCAATAAATTTGTATTATTTAGTAGTGGTGAGAGAATATTTCATGTATCACAGAAATTGTTCATAACCCAGATTTATATGAATGGTGCTTTTGAAACTTTAAAATTCTCCAACTTCACGTCGGAAAAGCGCCACCTACTTAAGATGCCTTGAACTTTTAATACGACCCAACAGTGTTTGAGTTATACCGCCATTTTTATTCTCGTAAGCAACGAGAGTGCAAACTAATGTCAAGGACAGCTCTATTTTTTGGAGTTCAGTACGCTTCCACGTTGGCGAATCATTAATATAAACCTTTATATACGGTATGATGGTAATTGTAAGTTGATTAAACCTGTATATCTTCTTGAGAGGAATGATTCCTTTCCCAAAAAAATTGCACTATTTCGGTATTTTTATTTGCATTATCTAGTAATCAAATTTTATGGCAAATGTATCATTGTATTCATTGGTTCACCCTCTACTCGTGGTCTACATTATACGGTATAATGTTAAATAAGTTGTCCTTGACATTAGGATTGCCTATAATTTGTATTACATTCCCCAGCCTTAACCTGTTATATTGTAAAACCTAAATTCCCCATAAATATCCCCTTTAGTATTATTATATACGAAGTGTACACTGTGTCCCGTTTTGGTTGAAACCCTGTACTACTTTTTTTTGAAACGAAAGGTGCCACAAACAGATTGTCATAGTCCTATTAGTATTTGAGATACAGGGCGAAATTAAAAATTTGCATATTTTAAGCACCTCTCGTAACTGCTCTGCCTTGTAATTTATCGAAATGGTGAAAAGTGGGTATTATACAGAATTTTCCGTAAAATTTAGTGGCGTGCATAGTTTTCCCCACAGAAAGTCAGTTTCTTCACAATAAAACAAAGTTTTATTTTTTTAATGGGACACCCTGTATATATTTTTATATAATAGAGCTTACTTTCAGCTTTCAAAGAATATGTATTGTGTTACGTTAATTTAACATTTTGATGATATAGTTGGCCATGAAACCTATAAACTCAGTATAAGGCGTATTTTCTTGAACGTCCAAGATATATTTGAGTATTAAAAAAGGCTTACTAGATTCTTACTGCTTTATTATAATTATTAATATGTAAATACGCGATTATAATAAATCTAAGGACTTTGCAGAAATGCAAAAATAATAACAAAAAATTATGCAAATTAGGTACAATCGTTTTGGAAACATATTCAAACTGGTAAATTTTTTTTAATTGGGTAAAATGCATCTTACAGCTTCAGAAAAAAATATTAATGGCAATAAAACTTATAAAGAATACTTTATATCTAAATTTTTAAGTAAGTTGGGCCTAGTCTGATTCTAAACGTAATTGACCTGTTAAATCTGATTAAAATTATTTTTGTGCAACAATCGTATTGTTTGTTTATTGTACAAGATATGGCAGAAAATCAAAAGTTTGAAAACTTTGAAAAATATGACATGCTGATTTGCTTTGGTCGGAGTAGTGAAAACGCCGACGCAGCAATAAATTTGTATTTTAACAGGTATTAATCTTGATAATTAAGTAACTTCACATCTATGTAGGTTTCCAGAACGGAGACAACCTAGTAAAATCACGTTTTATAGATTTCCAACAGGATGGAGCCTCATCTCATAATGCGCAAATTATACGCCCATTTTTGGAAAACAAGTTTAGTAATAGATGGATTGGCACTAATGGGCCGATAAGATGGCCGCTTAGGTCTCCCGACTCGTCAGTCCTAGATTTTTTTTATGGAGTTGCTTTCGAAATAAAATACACCAAACTCAATATGATAACATTGAATGTTTGACAAATGCAGTTAGAGAAGCTTTCAGGCATTTACAAGATCACCCTATTATTGTGCTTAATGCTATAGAACGAACCGGAAGAGTATGTGAAGTATGTATAAGACAGAATGGTCATCAGTTCGAACATCTCTTTTAGTAATTTATATTAGGCTTGTAAAGTTGTAGGTATTATGCTTAGTTTTTAATTTTGTTTTTGCATAAACTTCTTAACCCTTAACCTTGTTTTTCATATTATTAAAATGTTAAATTAACGTAACATTCATTTTTGAGGTTAATAATGCAAAAGAAGTGCCACACAGTATATATTTTTTGAAAGCTGAGAGTAAGCTCTATTATATAATAAAAATATATACAGGGTGTACCATTTGAAAAAACAAAACTTTGGTTTATTGCGAAGAAACGGACTTTTTGTGGAAAAAACTATGCACGCCACTAAATTCTACGGGAAATTCTGTATAAAACCCACTTTTCACCATTTCGATAAATTACAAGGCAAAGCAGTTACGAGGGGTGCTTGAAATGTGCAAATTTTTAATTTTGCCGTATATCTCAAATAGGGGCTATGACAGTTCTGGTTGTGGCATATTTCGTTTCACGAAAAAGTAGAACAGGTGTTGCGAAAACCGCATCTTTCTATCTTTGCTCGCAAACGAGATACCCTACAATATCAACCAAAATTAGACACAGTGTACTTTCGTTAACGATTTTGTATAAAACGCTACACTCACTACGTATATTTCCCTAAAAAAAATTTCTGTGCTTTATAGTAATAACCTCCTGTGATTGGATGTACACTAGTTCGAAATAAAATATGTTGAAAGTTCAGTATTTGATTCTGACACGAGAATATGAATGTTTGCTTTTGTGTTCATTCGCAATTAGTACACATCCTTTCAAGAAAATAGCAAATAGTTTAGAAACTTTGTATTAAATCTTTCTTGTTACAGGAAAGTATGGAATTAATAATTGTAATGTAAAAAATTCTGAATGTACTTTACAATTAAATATGCTTTCTTAAATCCCCATAAAAGTCTTGTTGGGGATAAAGCTTACCCTAGTCTGAAAAAGCTGTAACGTTAATTAGAAAAATTGGGAAAGGTAAAATTCCTCAGGGATTAAAATCTTTCCAAGTTATGGAAAAACGTTATATTTTCTTAAAAATAAAGGAATTATAGAACATTTAAATAAAGGCATTTAAAAGTTAATAAAAGATATCGTGCAAACGTGTTTGACGGGTGCTTTTAAGCTTAAGTGTGCAATATATGAAATGTTACTTGTCTGTATTATTAGTGGCACATTTGTCAAATTTTGACAAGAATGAAAAGGTGACAATCTAGAGGCGAGCATTTAAGATAAATCGGAAAATATGAAGGAAGAGGGGAATCAAAAATAGCCTATAAATTCCCCAATATCTAGTCAGCGCATTACATTAAAGATTTCACATAGTGTAAACATGATATATACACGAAGAAATTTGATCTGGAAATTCGACTATATTTCAGTACGTTGGAATATCTCATCGTAGCTTTCAAGTCCCTTCATGGTTTCTTCAGATATCCTGGGCCCTAAGGGAATCTCCGGTGTTTTTAAAGAAGGCAAGACTTATCTTGATTTACTGATTGGAAAATCACCCTCTTCAAGGGGACTTAACATTGAGCAAACCGCTGGGAATTTAAATATCCCTTGTTACTTTGTGTCTTTAGATGCTGTGTTCTTTGTATCCAACTGTTTTATATCAAATTAAAGTTAAAATAGGTTTAGAATGAATTTCTAAAGACCAGACAAAGAATTACGTTTTACAACAGCATTTTCAAGCTGAGTTGATACAAATTATTGTTATAGACTAAGCCGTTCATTCTTTTCAATACTTTACTAAAGATATACATCATTTTCTTCAAAATTAGTTTTTTATTTGGAAAGACAAACCCATTCAATCACAAAAGTTTGAACGCTGTCCTGTTGAACAAAGAAAATGTTATAAAAAACTAAATTAAACTGAACATAGTATTTTATGTGGAATTGTAACTAGTATTGTAAAAATAATATTTCATTGAGAAAAAAATCTATAGCATAGGCTTATTACGTAAACCGCATAAGAATCCTAAACTGCATTACATCTAATCTAATTATACCGTTTTATTCAATAGAGCCAAAGATTGTATTCCTTTAATAAAAGAAAATCTAGTTTCAAATTATTTAAGGGAGAGTGAACTCAATTTTATGGTTTAAAAAATAGTAAGACTGAGATTTGAAGTAAGCTACCGTCAGATATACGTTTGGTACCTAAAAGTAAAGTATTTCACCCCCGTCAATTTGAATCGCGTAGGTCGTTTTATTGAGGGAGAACGCGAGAATAGAATTGGAAGTAACACAAACCAGGTGGCGCGTATTTGACGACCCCGCTTGTAAAACAAGTAATTGATTATTCATCAATCGCGAAAGTATAAGTCTACAACCCTCTTTACTTTTTTTTCTTTTAACGAAGATAAATTAAGATTTGAACGGTTCGTTGCACTTCGTCGTTTGTAATTTTGCGAATTAAAGGACGTGCTAAATACTCAACGGGGAATTAAGTTTTTTATTGTACAGTAATAATTAAAATCGAGGTAAAAAATGTTGGTCACGTAATTCATTTTACGACAGTTAAAATTAATGTTTATATAGAAGATAAATCTATAAAATCTCATCGTAATTAAAATCAGACCAAGATAAAAATATATTGTTACGAAAGATCTACTACAATTGATTATAGTCTATTCCTGCTATTAGTGAATGCTGCGAACCGGAAACAATATTTCTTTGGAGGCAAAATCAGAAATTAAGTAATTACTAGTACTGATTAAACCAGGAAAACGATTAAAATCTGTAAGCATAAATACACGATCATTCCCAAATTGAAGGTATAAAATGTTGCTTTCCTTCCTAAGTTTTGTATCTGATATTGAAGCTATTTATTGTCATTTAGTTTATGATTCTGGAAGTCTTGAACCTTAATAGAACTAAAGAAAATTGTCTTTCTATTCTACCCCTCGATGAAACGAATTAAACTCTATTTGTACCAGAATAATCCAATAATGTTCATTAAGCGTCTATAATATCCATAAGTATTAATAAGTAAAAAGCTATTCAGCGCTAATCACTTAGAGAATTACAAGATTAGTATTAATGCTTAAAAATGAGATTAGTAAATAGTCATTCATTTCGCTACATTGCTTCCTGTGCAAAACAGTTACTTTAAGCAAAAAAGATGCAGTACTTATCTTCATTATATGAGTATTTTGTGCATCTTTTCTTCAACAAATCAAACATTCGTTGTTTTTCAAAATTACTGTAGAGACTCGACTCATACAAAAGGAAATTATTACTTATTTTTTTTTTCATTCAACAACAGCAGTCAATCACAGGAGACCATAAACCTTTAAAGTCAGAAACATAAATTTTTTTGTAGAGTATCTTAACCCAGAAAACACTATCTATTGGACATACGTTTTAAGTCTAAAAATATAATCCGTACGTTTTTGAATTTATAACGTACACTGAACGTTAACAAAACAAATATTGTGGTGTTCAATTGGGAAGGTGAAAATGAGAGTAAAGTATTTACCGTGCATGATGAAATTGTTGAACAAGTGGACTAGTTGATATATCTGGGTAGAATGTTCACTGCAGATGGTACAAAGGATGGTGAGATTGGACGACGTCTCAATTCTGGAAGGAACGTGATTGGAAGTATATGGACTGTAATTAAAAACAAACGCATGAGCGTAGCCGCAAAACGAGCAATCTATGCCAGTACTGTATGGAAGTGAGACATGTCTATGTCAAAAAATCACGAAAGAAAAAAATAAATACCGTGGGCATGAGATTCCTGAGAAGCGCATGCGGTAAAACGTGAATGGATGAGATTTAGACTGAGTGTATAATGAAGGAGTGTGGCGAAGAAAAGACACTGATTTATAGGTATAAAAGTAGTACAGCATGTTTGGTCACTGAACAACACAATGGCTAAACGAAAGGAAGATAAGGAGTTTTAAAAATAAAAGGTCGTGTCAAACGCAATGTGTGAATGTTGCGGAAGCTAGGGCGATATGCAGGGATAGGAAAGCATGGCGAAGACTGCAAATGAAAAATGAACAAGAGACAGGATTGTTTTGCCTACCCCGCAAGGGAATAGCGTGACAGGTATTTTATGTTATGGACACTGGACGGATGTTCGTTTATGGATGCCTTTAAGCTAATGTCCTTAAGACATTCATTCACTATCCAAATTCGGACAGCGATACATTTTCATTAAGTTATTCCAAAGATGTACGGTGGAGATTAAGAACGGCGTGTTTGAAGAGGATATGAAATGAATAAGTCCGATAGATAATTATGTCACGTATTTAAATGGCAAGCGGAGGAAAAAGGAAACGGCTCTTTACTTACCTACAGATAGCACAGAAACCGTCTATCTCAGTACGTTCGGAAGGGAGGGGAGGGAGGGGTCAATAAAATTCCGGAGTTAACACCCAAATAGACCCAAAATGAAATTAATCGCGTTCACAAGTACAGAGGGTTTTTTTACATCAAACCCAAAAGAAAGTTATAATGCAACATTAATTACTTTAAACGTTTCACTTTCCGAAATGAAAGGTCTTTCATTACGCAGAAGTTGAAAAAAAAACATATTTACCTAGTAAAGCGTTTTAATAAACAAAACTTATTTAACATACACTTGCTGTGGTTTCCCAACACCCCAAAAATCATATCAAAGTTAAAATATTCGTTATTCATAAATTATTTACAAAATTTTGTCGGAAGGGTGCCTCAGTTTTCCCCTTTATTTCATATAGGTAGTAAATAGGTAAATTCGCACCAGATACTAGAAAAAAAAGAAGAAATAGAGAAATATGCAACTAAACGTTCCCCCAAAATGTTAAATATAGGTACAGTAACAATAAAATTTTAAATGATAATATATACATATTATAGAAGGAACTTTTCTTAGTTCGTTCCCCCAAAAGTCCAAAAAGAAATTTACAGGTAAATTTAAATGTACATAAAAGTTAAATAAAGTTACAGTTAAACTGCAAGAATTTAATTAAAAAAAAGGTAAGGAAATCACGTGTTTTTGCGTATAAAAAATTAATAGTTAATTAAACTAATATGAAACAGCGACTGTGCGCAACCCGGCAATCAAACTGGTTTGTGCGCAGTTGACCTACTGTTCACTATAACAACATGGACGCTGTATTAAAGTGAATATGGGCGTGGTCCACAATCTACCAAGCAGCATTAGGAATTATAAAGTAAGCATTAGGATTTAAGTCGGTAAAATTCTCGCAGTGGTTACTTCCACCAACTACGTTTTCTTGAGGTAGTTCATTAACCGTAAGTAAATTATACTGTAGTTACATTAAGTGTTTCAAAGGCTTTAATTTCTAGAGAGTAGGACGTTAGTTAAACTATCGTAGAGCAGGTTCACGACTCCTAACACGTACAGCGAGAATGTAGTATTTTAGTACATGCGCAAAATAATAAAAGTTCTGACCTTTGGTAGAGTAGAAATTGTTACCTTATCGTTGATATCGTATTGAAGTTAGTGTAGACGAACCAAATCGGCACGAAGGTATTCGTAGAACGTTCAATGAAAGGATGTAAATTTAAGTTCCCGGCCTGGTTACAGTTTCGAACAGGCACGGTTTAATTCCAGTAGTAATCCAACTTCTATAGCGGACAAGTAGTCACAAATACAGAAAAGAAAATGCTAAAAGGAAAGGTACGTAAATATTATATAAGGTGAAATTAACGTCAATTACCCCTATGATTGTTAGCGGGCACACTGAAGTAGTACGAAATGCGTTCCGCTAGTCGATCCGAGGAATTTGTTTATAGTTGCACGCTTTCAGTCGCTAACAAAGAAATATATGAATTAATAGCAAGTAAGAAGACCTAAGGAGACGGCTTACCCCTCTTACGACGAAAAACTCCTTTATATCCGCAATGTTCTTGCGAGTAACAAGTAATTTGGAATTGTAAAAGCCTAAGTAATGTCTTGCTACAATTAATTCTTTTAATTTATATCCGAAATACCATCGACTAAAGAAATCTTAGAAGAGCTCAGAAATTTTCCATAGCGTCGTAAAATGGCAACTGCAAAACGGACACGAGAAATGTAGTACGTTTTTCAAAACGAAAAATTGTTGGTATTGATTTCTTTGTTACCGATCGGTATTGAATAAATAGATATATTGTGTTTGAATGTCCTAAAACCCTGCCTTCTAACGAGTGTTCAATAAACTAACACAGTTATCCGTTATTGAGATTTAAATCTTTTGGGATTGGGCATTTTCCCATAGGTGGTGTAAATATGTTCTTTCGTTCAATAAAGTTTAATTTGTTTGCTTTAAATTACTTTATGTAACAGAATATAACGACACTATTTTAATGAAAGGAATCTCCAATACAGTGTGTAGTAATTCTAATGTAATTCAGTATCCAAAATATGCAAGATTATTTAGTAAGTTTTCACAACGTGAAACATTTGTGCAGAAGTATGTTAGCACGTTACAATTAATTTTTCATAATACGTATTTTAGAATGCATATATATTTTTGTTTTAATAGATGTTTGTGTGCCTAAATGTCCATCCCATTGAAAACCACGCCAACATCTAGAGCCTGGAGGTAATGCCTCACAACGTCGATACGATTTTTGAATGGTGCACATAGCCGACCATGGATACTAGGCCCATACGTCGACAGTGCCCACATCGCCGAAAACTGTACATGGGACACTACGCCGACTGTGGACACAATACCGACTATTTCTCGAAGGACAGAAGCCAAACCATGCCCATATAGTCGACGAACACTATGCCCCCGTGGACACCACGCCGACAATATGGACCTTTTCAATGACTTTGTTGCAGATTACGCTAGGTAAAAGTGTAAATCAATATTAGCTATAAATTTTAGTAAATCCAAGCTCGGCAATTTTAATGTTTCTGTTCAACGGGATTTCACGTAGTGACTTTATTTCTTACTAAACACAAATTCTTAAATAAATATATTGAATGAAATTTCATAACAAAATTATTAAAGGAATTTATTTTTGGAAATTAAACATACGCCTAAAAGCAACCACCGGAATGCGTACATTTTGATTCTAATAAACGTTCTAGAATCTGGACTATGAAAAACGTCTGTGACCACGTGATAACGTGTTATTTCGATATTGCGAGTAAATAAAATCACTAACACAGTAAACGTCCCTACCAAATTGTATTCAAATGCTTTAATCATTATGAGACTATTAGAAGAGGATGTGAAACTTTGTTAGGCTTATATCTCAAAAGCTACAGAATTTTGCTTTACTTTATTCTGGCAGTTCTTCAAGCTTGTTTTGAGACACCATTAACTCAATTATTATTTACTTTAGTAACTGCCGGAAATCTTTATTTCTCTTAGAGCATATAATTATATAATTATATCTTTTACCTAGAAACGAAGATTAAAATGCACAATTACATTCTCACCAGATAGAAACTATTATTTGTTATTGCATCATCTAATTTTACTAAGAAGTTAATCATTCGATTAGCTCTAAGTTGTTTATTATTATATCTTAAGTATACTTGATTATTCTATTTTTAATAACTAGTGTTCAAGAATGCTTTAAAAGACGATGTAAACATCAGAATTGTCAGATTTCATATTAACAAGTAAAGACTTGATATTGATGTTTTGTTAGTGATATCTCAATAAAGTATTAACCCAATTTTGTCTGTTAATGTAATTGGTGCTGCGAACAGGATGTGTTGAACGGTATCTCCGGTGTATTTTAATACTTTGCTTACCATCCGAATCGCCCGGAAGTTCCTGTCAGAAAACTCACTTCGAAGAAGCCAGTAGCACTTCATCTTTAGAAGGACTTTACCTGAGCAGACAACCAGAGCAATCTACACATCTACGATACATTAGATATCCCGTTAGGCATCAAGACAATGCTATTAACAACTTTTATTATGTAAGATCCCTTTTATTTTTCCTAATTTTGTAAATAATATACATGAGTTATTCGCGAGATAGATCACCAATAGAATTACGTAGCTTAATTAATTCAAAGGATACTGTTTTTAAAAGTAAAATAATGAATTTTTCTGAAATAAGTATTGCTAGAGAAATTGTTCCTCAATATGAAGGAGGTAGTAAAGATCTATCATATTTTTTACAACAGGCCGATAAATTTGTAACTCTTTACAGAAATCAAGAAGTAGGCCAAGAAGATTCTAAATTAAATGGATCATTGAAATTTGCTGTTCAAAATTAGTAGGAGCGGCTAGAGATACATTAGTCATATCAAATTGTACAACTTGAACGCAAGTAAAAAAACATTAATTAATCGTTTTGGAGACAGTAGAAACGAAAATCTGTTAGAACATAATTTAGTTACGTGCTATCAATTACAAAATAAAACATATCGTGAATATTACGAACGAATTAGATTTAAGTTACAACAATTATTAGAACACATAAATATTTGCGAAAATAATGAAGAGTTGAAAAGGTACAAAATTAGTACATTTACTAAAAAAGCTTTAGACACGTACATTGCAGGATTACTTGAACCACATCTAACGAATTTACTGTTTTATACATAATAATTGCCTATTGCCTATTAAAATTAAGAGATTATGATAACTACAAACAACAAACCAATTTTATGAATTTTATGCGACAACGAACTTCGAATAAACAATTTTATGAAAATCAATTTCTACAAACAAATTTAACACTAATAATACTTATTCAAAATTCTCAAGCCCTTCATTTAATTGTAACCAGAAATCTAATTTTAATTCACCACGCCCGGTGACCATAAATAATGATAATTATAAACCGCAAAATGAATTTCCTCGTGGACCAATTAATATTACAAGTAGGCCAGTATATAACACAAGATATCCCTCTAATAGTAAAGTATTTAGAAAGAGATTAGAAGTCAAACCAACACCTATGTCAATTTCAACCTCAAACACAAATAGAAATTATAATAATAATTTTCGGAATAATAATTTTCAAAATAATAACCCTAGAAATAATTCACAAAATAATAATACCAGAAATCATTTTCAATCAACTGGACAAAACTTTCATTCTGAAGAATTATTTAATGTAGAAGAAGACCATGAAAATTTTGAATCAAATCGAAGTTTTGAGTCTGATGAAGATTTTCAGGGATCATCAGAAAATTTTCGTATAGAAATCTCGGAGCCACAAATTTTGACATAAATTCATTAACAAGTAAACCAAAATTACCTTTTATTACCATACCTAGTCTTAATTTAAAAGTATTAATAGATAGCGGAGCCTCAAATTCAGTTATGAATGTAAAACCAGCTTATGAATTTTGCCAAAATCATAGCTTTAAGAAATCTTTTACGGTTAAAAGTTTAAATAATGCAATATCAAGCGACAAAAATATTAGATATCCTCTATTAGATGAATTCGGAATAAAAAATAATATAGATTTCCATGTTTTGGATTGACACGATAGATTTGACGCACTTATAGGCAGTAAATATTTTCAGCAGTTAAGAACAAAAATAGATTATCCTAATCGTGCATTAGAAATAGGAGATTATAAAATACCATTCTTTTTTGAACTAATCCAAAGAATTTTAAACCATTTAAACAAACAGTTAATAATTTTATTAGTATACCAGCCAATATTGAAAAAGGATACGTAATTATTCCCGAAACATAATTAGAAAACATTTTAATACCTGAGTCAATTGCTTTAGCAAAAGATGGCATTTGCAAAATCCCATTCGAAAACAATAAACGAAAAGAAGTTAATTTTATTCAACAATTAGATGTAGAACCAATAATAAACGTAGAAATTAACGAAAAAGTTCAACACTGTTTTACAGATTTTGATGTACCTAATATAATCAGAACAAAACATTTAAATTTCGAAGAAAAGACAGAAATAATTGCACTTTGTAGGAAATATGAAAACATTTTTGACAATAAAAAATCTGATTTAACATTTACTAATGCAATGAAGCATAAAATTAGAACTGTAGATGATGAACCAATTTATTGTAAATCGTACAGAAACCCCTATAACTTAAAAACTGAAGTTCAGAACCAGATACAAAAATTATTAGACAATAAAGTAATTAGACCTAGTACTTCACCATACAGCTACCAGTTTGGATAGTACCAAAAAAATTGGATAACAGCGGAAAAAGAAATGATGATTAGTAATAGATTACAGAAAACTTAACGAGGAAATTATTGAAGATAAATACCCACTCCCACGAATAGACGAGATATTAGAAAATTTATGAAATGTATGTATTTTTCAACTCTTGATCTTGCACAAGGGTTTCACCAAATCGAAATGAATTAGGAATCCATAGAAAAAACTGCATTCAGTGTAAATAACGGCCACTGCGAATACGTACGTATGTCCTCTGGTTTAGAAAATGCACCTAGCACATTTCAAAGAGTCATGGATAACGTGCTGCGTGAACATCTACACAAGTTTTGCTTTGTTTATATGGATGATGTAGTAATATTTTCGAAATCGTTACAAGATCATATCTTACATTTAAAACAAATATTTAAAAAATTTGAACAATACAACATAAAAATACAATTAGAGAAATCCGAGTTTTTATGTAAAGAAATTCCGTTTTTAGGACATGTAATTTCTCCACAAGGCATTAAACCAAATCCTTCAAAATTAGCAGCAATTCAAAACTACCCTTTATCGAAAACAGTTAAAGAAATAAAGGGTTTCTTAGGATTCATAGGTTATTATAGAAGATTTGTCCAAACTTTGCAAAAATAGTACAACCTTTTACTAAATGTTTGAAAAAGGATTCAAAAATTGATATTAACAATAAAGAACATTTACACGCTTTTTTTTCAATGTAAAGAAATACTTTGTAATTCACCAATATTAGCATACGCCGACTTTAATAAAAGTTTTCACATAACTACTGACGCTTCAAATGTAGCTATCGGTGTTGTATTGTCTCAAGATAATAAACCTATTTCATTTTACTCTAGAACACTTAATAGTGATGAAAAAAATTATTCAACGACAGAAAAAGAATTATTATAAATTGTAGAGAACTCAAAACATTTTGACCTTACGTATAAGGAAGACAATTTATTATTGAAACCGATCATAAACCTCTTGTTTAGTTATTTTCTTTGAAAACCCCAAATTCCCGTCTAATTAAATGGAGATTAACATTAGAAGAGTTTGATTATAAAATTCAATATAAGAAAGGAAAAGACAATATAGTTTGAGACGCATTATTTAGGATGGAAGTAAATATAAATGAAACAAAAACCAATGATACAGATGGACCACTAAATAATTTTACGAATCGAATAATTTTAAAGACAGGAGATCAATTTCAAATTACAAAAAACCATTTTAAAAAAAAACTAAATTATATCAATTAGACAAGGATCAGGATTAGAAGACCTTAGTCGAATACTTAAAGAAATTATAAATCCTCAAACCTTGGATGGAATTTACTTTTACGATCAAAAATTAGAATCGAAATTTTTAAATATTGCACAACATTTATTTAATAATAATGTCAAATTTATTAAAAGTAATATTTTGGCAAAAGGCATGGAAAATATAGGAGAACAAATTAAAGTAATAGAAAAATACCATAACAGTAATCATAATGGAATTACAGAAACTTACAATCATCTCAGATTAAAACATTACTGGCGGATATGAAAACAAGAATTAATAAGATCATTAATGAATGTGAAATATGTCTAACAAGTAGGTATGAAAGAAATCATTACAAAATACCATTCTGAGTACCTGTACTTGCACAAAAACCGTTTGATGTTGTACACATTGATACGTTTAGTTTCGAAGGAAACAAATTTTTAATCATAATAGATTTATTTTCTCGTTATACACAAGCTTATTTTATCAAAGATACAACTGCCATAACGATTCTCAATAAACTAAGACACCATTTCTCACATCATAGCTATCCCAAGAAGATAGTCTGTGACGAAGGAAAAGAATTTAAAAATAAAGTTTTTCAAGAATATTGCTCACTATTTAAAATTAATTTACATTTCACGACAAATTAGTTCTAATTCTCCCATTGAACGAGTTCACTCCACATTATTAGAAAAAATAAGAACACTAAAAGTTCAAGACAAGAAGGATAGTCCAAGAAATCTAATGATAACTGCTGTAATGACCTACAATCAATCAAGTCATTCTTCCACAGGTTACACACCATTCACTTTACTTCACGGACCATATGAAGATTTAAATGCTCATGAACTAGGTTTGGATAAACCAATTTATGAATTATATAACCAAAAACGTAAAGAAGAATTATTACCATTTTACGAAAAATTGTATAATAAACAATTAGAAAAAGGAAAACAAAAATTAGCTAAACTTAACGTAGTAGCAGAAAATCCTATTATTAATGAACCAGTAGCATACCTTACTAGACAAAGGATAAGAAAGACTGACCCCTATTATGATAAGGTGAATATTACGACAATTGACAAAGATAAAGTAATAGGACTTAGAGAAAAATCTAAAAGACAAACAAACATACATAAAAGAAAATTAAAACGCTCTAAAAAGAAATTTTTATTGCAGGATCTCCGTGATCAGCCAGATCCTGGGCCTTCATGTTCAAAACGTTAATACAAATGGATATTTTGAAGAAGAGTTAGGATCTGTAAGAATTTTAAATCATTATCATACATTTTATTTTTAGTTTAATATTAGTGCATTAGAGGAAAGTTATTTCAAGATATTAACGAATGTAATAGTTTTGGAAGCACAACCCGATTTAAATCCCAATATAAAAACACAAATCAGTATGTAGTAGAAGATCAATTGCATAAATTTAATGATTATAACCAATCAATACGCTCTTTATTTAATGGCTTAGGTACAGCTATCAAATATATCACTGGCAATCCTGACAATAACGACTTAATTGAAATTAATAAAAATTTAGATACATTATTTACAAATCAAAAAAAAAATTGTGAAACAAATTAGTCAATACACATCTTTTGCAAATCATATAACTCAACGATACTACGATGATCAAAAAGTGATCCAGTACAATATCAATTCTTCAATAAATACAATTAAAAACTTAAGTAATAACCTATATTATTTGCTAAATGTTCAATATAATAATTTTTTATGTACAAAGTTACTATCTATACTCCAGAAGATTGAAAGAACAGTAACTTTAGCCTTTTCAGAAATGACCAATTTAGAAATTCCTAATACTAAAGAATTAATTGAAATTATCAATCATTTAAAATTAATATACGGTAGACCTGAATTACTTCAATTAGATGTCTTGCACACCTTTAAAATACTTGAATTCTCAAGATTTCGCATTATTTCGGTACAAAATGTAATTGTATGTATATTACATATCCCAATCCTGAAACAATCATCATATCAATACATCAGAAACTATCCTATGCCCGATATACAGAATAAAATTATGTTACCACCTTTCAAATATAATCTACAAAACGTTTATGGAGAAATATGGACAGATGAAAGGTGTCAATCAATCGAAAAACAAACATTATTCTTTGAAAAAACTCAAGTGAATAAGTGTTCTTTAAGAAATGTTAGTGATTGTGTCTTCGCCATTCTTAATAACAATTACAAGCTATTTTCACAATTAAAAAACGGAAATATTTTATTATCAACGAAAAACAATATCTAGATAATTGAAAAATGTTATGGCAAATTTGAATACTTTACAATAATTAATACTGTTTTACTATCGTCAGAAAAAGACTGTAAAATTATAATTGACAAACAAACCTTTGATAATATTTACAGTAATTTTAGTTTTAAGGACAATGTTAAAATTGTTAATTATAAGATTCATACAGTTGTAAATTTAGATCAGAACCGTCTAAATGATTTGAAAACTCTTAGAGAGGAAGCAAAATCGTTAGAAACACATGTCGATTTAAAACCTATAGTACATTTAGTACACCTTTCAACGACATTTATTTTAATAATCTTGTTAATTACTATTTGTACAACTATAGTAATATTCAGATTTAGGATATTAAATTTTATTAGAAATAAGTCACAGAAGCAATTAATTCCGCTTCAAGATTTTCCAGAAGAAACAAATGAATCTCAAATCCACAACCTACTAAAGAACGAGGGCGTTCTTAACCTGGGAGTTGCAAAATGGTGTCTAATAAAATAAAAATTCAGTTTTGCTTATTACAACACTATAACTACACTTTTCGTAACGTAAATGTTTGGTGATTGAAAACTACAATATGGCAACTATTTAGCCCATAAATAGAGTTTTCCAGTATGGTGGACACAAAATCGTGTCCCATAACTTAAACTCGAAAATTTTTTTTCTTATAAATCAAAACCGCCTCCGCAACTCAGTAAATTAGTTATTCTTAAATAGATTTGCTATTTACACTAAGGTTCAATTACAATCACCGGTTCTTCATATACAGTGATTCAAAACATAAAAAATGATGAGACAACAAACCATTATAAAGATGGAAACTACCCCCTAAAAATGCACCGCGTAAGAATAGATCAATTCGCTAACTCAATACATCAAAACAATATAATCGCTTTTTGCTCCAACGAAACTGGTCCATTTCACGAGCACAAAATCTAATAATAAAATATAGTGTTTATACATCACAATAACATAACCACTTTTTCTTTTAGAACACATAAATTATCGATGTACAAACTTAAAATGCTTGTAGTACTAAGGCGTATATGGAGAGCGTGTGTAAGATCCGTAAAACTGTCAAACTTTCTGTTAGGTTCAGACAGTTACATTCAAGTTTAAATAAATTCTCAATACTGGATATTGTTTGTCAAATGATTAACCGTGCGTAAATATTTTCTTGATAATCATCTTAATTGTGAAAATAATTACCACTATTAGTTAAACTTACTTAAAAGATATCTCAGTTGGTAAACGGCCAGGAACAAAATCTTTGCGGTTATGTTTCTTTAATAAAATTGTACAGCTGTGCCTAAAGATATCTTGAGGGTGGGGCTAGTTTCTTTTCGGGGGCCATTTTCAACCCTTGGACAGAATTGAGCCCCTAATTTGTTCGTATTAAGAGCATTTTTGGCTGTATACCCCTTGGAGGTTAGGCAATTGCACGTGCATGCTGTGTTCTATTGGAGGGATTAAATCTAGGCCACGCCCTACCTTTTAGCTGATTGGTCGTGCGTACACCAGCATCTTTGGCTGCTGATTGGTCCTTAGCCCCACCACTCAGCCGCTGTGCTCTGACTGGAGGATTAAGTCTTTGCATTCTGGTTGGTTATGGCGGGGATTTTGAATATGTTTTTTAGTAATACAGAGGTTCTTGTAAGACAGATGTATGAACTGGAACCTGGTCCTGCGCGGGAAATTTGAAATTGTATTTAATAATAAAGAGGTTCTTGTAAGACAACTATAGGAACTACCATGTAAGTGTTCAAAACTTGTTCTAGGGCCTTCACCACCGGTTGCGGCCCCGGGTTGGAAATGGCATGGAGCCCTAACCTTATATATAAGTGCAGAAACTAGCTCTTGGGCCTTGGCCCCTATGGTGACCCCCCTTGGTGCAATTGTATGCGGGTTTTAACCTAATCTTATAGGTATAAACGCGCTAACACGAAAACACGCAAATGCGAAAACATACAAACACGAAAACACGCGAACTCGTAAACACGCAAACGTGAAAAACATACAAACACGAAAACACGCTAACGCAGAAACGCACAAACGAAAACACGCAAACGAAAACACGCTAACACGAAAACATGTGAACGCGGGGGCCATTTTCAACCCTTGGGCAGAATTGAGCCCCTAATTTGTTTGTATTAAGAGCCTTTTTGGCTGTATACCCCTTGGAGGTTAGGCAATTGCACGTGCATGCTGTGTTCTATTGGAGGGATTAAATCTAGGTCACGCCCTACCTTTTAACTGATTGGTCGTGCGTACACCAGCATCTCTGGCTGCTGATTGGTCCTTAGCCCCACCACTCAGCCGCTGTCCTCTGACTGGAGGATGGATTAAGTCTTTGCATTCTGGTTGGTTATGGCGGGGATTTTGAATATGTTTTTTAGTAATACAGAGGTTCTTGTAAGACAGATGTATGAACTGGGACCTGGTCCTGCGCGGGAAATTTGAAATTGTATTTAATAATAAAGAGGTTCTTGTAAGACAACTATAGGAACTACCATGTAAGTGTTCAAAACTTGTTCTAGGGCCTTCACCACCGGTTGCCGCCCCGGGTTGGAAATGGTATGGAGCCCTAACCTTATATATAAGTGCAGAAACTAGCTCTTGGGCCTTGGCCCCTATCGTGACCCCCCTTGGTGCAATTGTATGCGGGTTTTAACCTAATCTTATAGGTATAAACGCGCTAACACGAAAACACGCAAATGCGAAAACATACAAACACGAAAACACGCGAACTCGTAAACACGCAAATGTGAAAAACATACAAACACGAAAACACGCTAACGCAGAAACGCACAAACGAAAACACGCAAACGAAAACACGCTAACACGAAAACATGTGAACGCGGGGGCCATTTTCAACCCTTGGGCAGAATTGAGCCCCTAATTTGTTTATTAAGACCTTTTGGCTGTATACCCTTGGAGGTTAGGCAATTGCACGTGCATGCTGTGTTCTATTGGAGGATTAAATCTAGGTCACGCCCTACCTTTTAACTGATTGGTCGTGCGTACACCAGCATCTCTGGCTGCTGATTGGTCCTTAGCCCACCACTCAGCCGCTGTCCTCTGACTGGAGGATGGATTAAGTCTTTGCATTCTGGTTGGTTATGGCGGGGATTTTGAATATGTTTTTTAGTAATACAGAGGTTCTTGTAAGACAGATGTATGAACTGGGACCTGGTCCTGCGCGGGAAATTTGAAATTGTATTTAATAATAAAGAGGTTCTTGTAAGACAACTATAGGAACTACCATGTAAGTGTTCAAAACTTGTTCTAGGGCCTTCACCACCGGTTGCCGCCCCGGGTTGGAAATGGTATGGAGCCCTAACCTTATATATAAGTGCAGAAACTAGCTCTTGGGCCTTGGCTATCGACTTGGCAATTGATGCGGTTTAACCTAATCTTATAGGTATAAACGCTAACACGAAAACACGCAAATGCGAAAACATACAAACACGAAAACACGCGAACTCGTAAACACGCAAATGTGAAAAACATACAAACACGAAAACACGCTAACGCAGAAACGCACAAACGAAAACACGTAAACACGAAAACACACAACCGGAAACACGCAAACGAAAACACGCTAACACGAAAACACGCGAACGCGAAAACATACAAACACGAAAACACGCTAACGCAGAAACACATAAACCAAAACATGCTAACACGAAAACACGTAAACACGAAAACACAAACGCGAAAGCATACAAACACGCTAACGCAAAAACACATAAACGAAAACACGCAAACGCAAAAACACGAAAACACACAAACGGAAACAGGCTAACACGAAAACACGCAAGCGCAAAACATACAAACACGAAACCACACAAACGGAAACACGCTAACACGAAAACGCGCTAACGCTAAAACACACAAACGAAAACACGCCAACATGAAAACACTCTAACGCGAAAGCATGCAAACGCGAAAACATGAAAACACGCAAACGCGAAAACATTCAAACACAAAAACACGCTAACGCGAAAACACGCAAACGCGAAAACATACAAACACGAAAACACAAAACGAAAGCACGAAAACACGCAAACGAAAACACGCAGATGCAAAAACATACAGACACGAAAACACGCTAACGCAAAAACATGCAAACACGAAAACACACAAACGAAACCACGCTAACACGAAAACACACAAGCGAAAACAGGCTAACACGAAAAAGCGCTAACGCTAAAACACACAAACGAAAATACACAAACCGAAACACGCTAACACAAATGCAAACGCGAAAATACAAACACGAAAACACGCTAATGCGAAAACACGAAAACACGCAAACGCGAAAACATACAAACACGTAAACACGCTAACGCGAAAACACCAAAATACGTAAACGCGAAAACATACAAACACGAAAACACGCTAACACAAAAATATGCAAACACGAAAACACGCTAACACAGAAACACAAACGAAAACACGCTAACACGTAAACACGAAAACACACAAATGCGAAAGCATACAAACACAACGCAAAACACATAACACGAAAACACGCAAACGCAAAAACACGAAAACACGAAAATACACAAACGGAAACAGGCTAACACGAAAACACGCAAGCGCAAAACATACAAACACGAAAACACGCAAACACGAAACCACACAAACGGAAACACGCTAACACGAAAACGCGCTAACGCTAAAACACACAAACGAACACACACAAACGAAAACACGCGAACATGAAAACACTCTAAAGCGAAAACATGAAAACCTGCAAACGCGAAAACACGAAAACATGCAAACGCGAAAACATTCAAACACGAAAACACGCTAACGCGAAAACACGCAAACGCGAAAACATACAAACACGAAAACACAAAACGAAAGCACGAAAACACGCAAACGAAAACACGCAGATGCAAAAACATACAGACGAAAACACGCAAACACGAAAACACGCAAACGCGAAATCATACAAACACGAAAACACACACGAAAACATAACACGAAAACACGCTAACACGAAAACACACAAGCGAAACATAACGAAAACGCGCTAACGCTAAAAACACAAACGAAACACGCTAACGAAAACACTGAAAACACGAAAACATGCAAACGCGAACACATTCAAACACGAAAACACGCTAACGCGAAAACACCAAAACACCCAAACGCGAAAACATACAAACACGAAAACACAAAACGAAAGCACGAAAACACACAAACGAAAACATAACACGAAAACACGCTAACACGAAAACACACAAGCGGAAACAGGCTAACACGAAAACACGCAAGCGCAAAAACATACAAACACGAAAACACGCGAACACGAAAGCACGCTAACACGAAAACGCGCTAACGCTAAAACACACAAACGAAAATACACAAACGAAAACACGCTAACACGAAAACACGCGAACATGAAAACGCTAATGCGAAAACACGAAACACGCAAACGCGAAAACACAAACACGTAAACACGCTAACGCGAAAACGCTAAAGTACAAACGCGAAAACATACAAACACGAAAACACGCTAACACAAAAATATGCAAACACGAAAACACGCTAACACAGAAACACAAACGAAAACACGCTAACACGTAAACACGAAAACACACAAATGCGAAAGCATACAAACACGCTAACGCAAAAACACATAAACGAAAACACGCAAACGCAAAAACACGAAAACACGAAAATACACAAACGGAAACAGGCTAACACGAAAACACGCAAGCGCAAAACATCAAACGAAAACACGCAAACACGAAACACACAAACGAAACACGCTAACACGAAAACGCGCTAACGCTAAAACACACAAACGAACACACACAAACGAAAACACGCGAACATGAAAACACTCTAAAGCGAAAACATGAAAACCTGCAAACGCGAAAACACGAAAACATGCAAACGCGAAAACATTCAAACACGAAAACACGCTAACGCGAAAACACGCAAACGCGAAAACATACAAACACGAAAACACAAAACGAAAGCACGAAAACACGCAAACGAAAACACGCAGATGCAAAAACATACAGACGAAAACACGCAAACACGAAAACACGCAAACGCGAAATCATACAAACACGAAAACACACAAACGAAAACATAACACGAAAACACGCTAACACGAAAACACACAAGCGGAAACAGGCTAACCCGAAAACGCGCTAACGCTAAAACACACAAACGGAAACACGCTAACACGAAAACACGTGAAAACACGAAAACATGCAAACGCGAACACATTCAAACACGAAAACACGCTAACGCGAAAACACCAAAACACCCAAACGCGAAAACATACAAACACGAAAACACAAAACGAAAGCACGAAAACACACAAACGAAAACATAACACGAAAACACGCTAACACGAAAACACGCTAACACGAAAACACACAAGCGGAAACAGGCTAACACGAAAACACGCAAGCGCAAAAACATACAAACACGAAAACACGCGAACACGAAAGCACGCTAACACGAAAACGCGCTAACGCTAAAACACACAAACGAAAATACACAAACGAAAACACGCTAACACGAAAACACGCGAACATGAAAACGCCCTAATGCGAAAACACGAAAACACGCAAACGCGAAAACATACAAACACGTAAACACGCTAACGCGAAAACACCAAAATACGTAAACGCGAAAACATACAAACACGAAAACACGCTAACACAGAAACACAAACGAAAACACGCTAACACGTAAACACGAAAACACACAAATGCGAAAGCATACAAACACGCTAACGCAAAAACACATAAACGAAAACACGCAAACGCAAAAACACGAAAATACACAAACGGAAACAGGCTAACACGAAAACACGCAAGCGCAAAACATACAAACACGAAAACACGCAAACACGAAACCACACAAACGGAAACACGCTAACACGAAAACGCGCTAACGCTAAAACACACAAACGAACACACACAAACGAAAACACGCGAACATGAAAACACTCTAAAGCGAAAACATGAAAACCTGCAAACGCGAAAACACGAAAACATGCAAACGCGAAAACATTCAAACACGAAAACACGCTAACGCGAAAACACGCAAACGCGAAAACACGCAAACGCGAAAACATACAAACACGAAAACACAAAACGAAAGCACGAAAACACGCAAACGAAAACACGCAGATGCAAAAACATACAGACACGAAAACACGCAAACACGAAAACACGCAAACGCGAAATCATACAAACACGAAAACACGCTAACGCGAAAACACCAAAATACGCAAACGCGAAAACATACAAACACGAAAACACGCTAACACAAAAATATGCAAACACGAAAACACACAAACGAAAACACGCAGATGCAAAAACATACAGACACGAAAACACGCTAACGCAAAAACACGCAAACACGAAAACATACAAACGAAAACACGTTACCACGAAAACACCCTAATGCTAAAACACACAAATGAAAACACGCTAACACGAAATCACGCAAACGCGAAAACATACAAGCACGAAAACACGCAAACGTGAAAACATACAAACTAGCAAACACGGAAACACATAAACGTGAAAACACGAAAACGGATCAAGGCCAGGAGCTGGAACTCATCCTCAAGGTGATGGGGTTTATAAATAAAACAATTCTTTCTGTTTATCTGTTTTATTATTTATTCCTTATACCCAAATGGAAGAGTATCAAAGTTTTAAATTCTCCATCGCTTAGAGTAACTTATTCTGTACTGTTTATATTCAGGTCTACTTAATACATTGTAGCACCTATCTAACTATTTTTCTATTATACACAAAAAGAGAGTATTTACTATTGCTAAGCACCGTATCCTTCATCACTTCAAAGTTTATAACACGAGAGTCTTTATAGTTTAAGGTAATACCCTTCAATTTACACACGGATTTAATTGTTTGATCATCGGTTGAAAACACATTATAACTGTAGTTTTTCGGTCTTGCACTAACAAACTCAGCTATATAACTTACTTCACCGTACGCTTCCAGCTCGTCGGCCAAGGAAATCTCCGCAAGTTGGATTCCAGTCATCGGGTTTTGCGACAAATATGACACTGTCTGTATCATAATACAGAACGCGACGGTCTAGTTTTTCCAGGTAACTATATAGCTCTGAACGTGCATGAGCTGTCGTGTAAGCGGCTATGGACACATTAATAGTTTTTTGTGATTCACCTTCACCTTCCGGTCTATCCCAATTTACCATTACTACATTATCATTAATAGGGATAATGGATTGTACCTGAACCAATGGATCCGTAAACTGTTTAAAAAAGTCAAACTTACCCCAAAAAGAATTCAGCATCAGTTTAGCCAAGTACCTTAAACCTGGATTTCTCTTAATATTATTAGCGTCTAGTCGAATTCTCTCCTTCTCATAATATTCTGTTATGTACTGAGCTTTCTGGGCCTCTTACGTGCAATGGCTAGGCCACCCTGAACATTCCTGCTTGAGTTTCAGGAAATTATCAATGTACCCGCTAAATAACCCACCCTGTTTCGTCACGTTATTATATGTGGTTACTTCATACCCCAAAATCTCGAAAACGTCCAAAACTTTATAGTTTTTAGTGATAGCCTTATGCAGCACGTCAGCAACAGACGGCCCAACGAAACTGCGCTCGGTTTTACTTACCTCACATTCCCCCTCATTTAACTCAGAACCACAAGTCCTACATAGTACAAACATCAACTTGCCATGCATTTTTAGGGGTAAAACAGGGTGTTAGAGATTAGAGGGTAGTAGTACTCCACATTTAATTAAACCCTCCACCGTGTCCAATGAAATGTTCTTACAATCTAAACCTACATGAATTCTCGGATGACCTACAGGATTCTTACAATATTTATTTACATAGGGGTATAATGAGCACACGTCATAATACATGATTTTCTCGCTAATGCCGTCACATTTATGATAAAGTTTACCGGCATTAGTGCGACCACCGTAAAACGCGTTTCGTGGATTTAAAGGTTCGTCATCTTGGTCACCTAGATTCTGTATAAACTTTCTTAACTCATCATTTGCAAGCGATAGTCTTTTAAAATCGCATTCAGGCATCTCCACTAGATTATATCCGCGCTCGCGTAGAAATAGGGATCGTGCCACAGTGTTTTCGTTTCGGGCAAGCATGGAAGTATTTGCACCAAGCTTAGGATCAATAAAAAGCACAAAAAAAGTACTCGCAACCGTGCCAATAACACCCCTGAAACTCGTAAACGGTATTTGATTCCGCTCAATAACCGTCGAACTTAACACCTTCAAGTGTTCTAAACTCACGAGATTTCCCTGCATGCTGTATGGTCACTTGTTGCGAATGATCCACCCAGCGTAACCACTGTACTGCGACCTTTGATTGGTTGTCGGCTCGCCTATAACCACCTTTTGTAATGAGACCAATTGTGTTTTCTTTGAGAAAAGCCTACGAAACACTTTATTGCAAGCGCTAGCAATTTTGGTAGCCTACTCAAACGGATCGACTTTATTTTGGGTCGTGAAGATCGACTAGAAACTAATACAACATTTAACGAGAATCTTAACATCCATTAGGCAATATTTCTCAATGTCCTCACTCATCTTAAAAACATGATCACTCTGGGTCATGTGCCAATCTAAAAATTTTTGCCTCTCTTTCTCAGACATCTGATCTGCACAATAGTATTCAAGTGGTGGCAATAGACCCTCGTAATTCTCGGATGTGTTGAAGAGAAAGGGAAAGTAATCCTTGGAGTTTTCGGAAATGCCGAGAGTGCTGTTGGAACGAAATTAAGGGAGTCAATAATCCTAATATCAACGCATTGAATGGAAATTAGTTTTAAACCGTTGGTGATGACTTTAGGTCTCCACCGGTTATTATCAGTTAACATGCATCTAAGCACAAAACATCCATCCTACGCCTTCATGTTATGCGCGATGCATGTAACTTTAAATTTTCGCGCTCTCTCGGCAACATACGTTAGAAATGATTGAACAGGAGCCTCCCTGAAAATGTGCACTCATTCACTACACGTCGAGCATCGCTCATCCAGACTATCAGTGGAGCGGATACAAACGGAACAAACATTCGCGGCCACGCATAGATTGGGCTCATGTAGAAATCTGTCATTCATTCCCTCACACATCTTCTCTTACATGCACTCCAAATCGTAAAAGATAAACATAGATGCTTTACCATTACTACCGTCGCGTCGCACCTTGTTAACGTCCATGTAGCAGAGGTGACCAATAGGTTTTTGGCTCATGCACGTGGAGCAATAGCTGTATCCGTATCTATGTTTACCCTTTACTTCAATGGTTTTAAGACAATTTAAACATATACGTAATTTTTCACACAGTTTAGCGTCGTTATGGTTTCTAAGGAATTTCTCCCCGTAAAAATCTCTCTTGCAATCATTACAGACAATTTTAGGAGATTCAATAGAACATGGAGGCTTTTGATGACACGCAAGGCACTGATACATACATTTCATATGTTTCCTTTTGTCATTACAGCGTTTTCTACACTGCTCGCAGTAATAACTGCAGGTAAATGCTGAAGTTAGGCTGGTAATGACATTATAATGCTCGTATTTTAATATTAAATTTAAAACTACTCTACCCGGCTCCCTAGGACCCTCAAAATACATCCAACCACCTATTCGCGAATTATAAACTACGAGAGTGTATGAAACTAAATGGTTTTGAAATGCTTGAATGTGATCGTAACTACCACCCTGACTAAGATCTACACCGCTGTTTTGGCAAAGTTGCATGGCTCGTGCTTGAAGTAAAGGACAACCTACTTCCATACTATGACGCATTGTATCGTTATTTCTAAATGCTATTGTTATGACTAAGGCACGACCTAAACAATTGTTTTCGTTGAGTGCTGTGGGGACAACAATAATACCTTGTCTTTTTGCTTTACAAAAATCTTCAAATTTTATTCCTGTCAAATTTTTGCGCCCATAGCCTACAGGTACCGACACTCTATCCACGTTTAAGACTAACAAGTCACTCGAGAAAAAACTAGCATTGCTCTGCATTACCTTTTCAAGTAGCGATATTATCACTTTCACCGACAACTGGTCCACTCTTCTAATGACAGACCAATTGGTTTGTCCGGGAAATTCGGATTTCTTAACGTAATCCCTACACGGTCTGACGGAGCTGCATTCTTGATAGTGTACCCTACACGGTCTGACGGAGCTGCATCCTTGATAGTGTAGGCATACAACTCCTCGAATGCACTCTACAAAAAGATATGTATTAGATAAATAAGATTTTTTAGTAAATGGTATATTTTACCTGTAGCCGTGTTAAGGGATTATCCTTGCATGTCTCGTCATTAAAACTAAACCTCAGCGATTTACACGTAGTATTGAATTTTTTTATGAATTTACTATTTGACTCTCCTATTATATTTATATGATTGAACCCCGTTTGGGAGGAGGATGGCCCGACCTGTTGCTGGGAACCTAAGCCCGATTGCCTTTGTTGCTGTAATGTACTCATTCAGTAAGCGAAACAATAGAAAATTAAAAGACATACCGTTATCAAATCCTCCGCAGCTGTAGTTTCCATCATCTCATCATCGTCAAACACATCCTCCATGTTTACCTGGGCAGGGCTTTAAAAAAAATAATTAAAACTTAAAAATAAAAAACAAACATATACTTACACTCCACCAGCTCCCAGTACAGCTTCCACAAAATTATCGTACTCTTCCAGCGAATCGATATTATTCTCAAACACAATTTTATAATTAATAATATTGTACGCATTTTTCACCAACTCATCGGTTAACGCACCAGCACTGAACAACTCAAGAATTTGGTTAACGTTTAAAGGCTCCATAGCTAAGATAACGTAATGCTCTTCGGAACAGAACTAAATTAGCTAAACTAAGCGCACACTTTTATAGTATTTTACAGGGTCAAAGGTCAAATTAAGTTGTTTTGAAATTCACAGGCTAACTTCAAGGCCGATTTCGTCTATGACTAGCTTCAAGGCCGATGACTTTCTCAAGGTAAATAAGTTTGTTGTAAATAAATAAAAGATCAAAACCTACAAATGGTAGGGTAGAAATTTTAATTTTTATTAGCATGATTAATTAATAGGTATAAATACATGTCAACTTAAAATCTAAGACCCTTGTTTTAAAAGAACCCTTTTATCATTTTATTACAGAACAGTCTTCGATAGCCTATTTTACATGTCTGGGCTGATTGACCCTCATAATTAAGTTTTAAAATTAAAATACATTGGTGTATATTTTAATCGTTGTCAAAAAGACCTTATTGTTTTCTTTTAATTCAAATCTGCTTTTTTAAAATTTATGCTTAGAAAATATTCTGTGTTTTAAAAGAAAGAAAATTTAAATCTACATTATATAACAACAATGTGTCAACAGTAATTAATTACCAAAGACGAACATAATTTAAAAGTATTACTGAAGGTTAATACCGGTGTAAAAAATGATAATAATTTTAAATATGCTAATGATAAAATCACTTCTAATGACGGTAGAAATAAATTGCTAATAGACGATATAACAAGTTGATGGTAATTTCCAAATAAATTCACATTTTTATTTCTTATATTATTTCACACTTTAAAATGAGAATAATTAAAAAAATTTAAGTACAAGAACTGATTGTCTCCTTATAAAAAATGCAGTTGACCTTAAAATTGAAATAAAATAGTATATATTTTTAATTAAAAGTTGCGTAATATCAGATGAGCCTATTGTTTTTCTTCCTTTTTAATTCAGCATGTGTGTTTTTAAAAATCGTGTTATAAAATTTATGATTTCGTAAGAAATTATGTTACCCATTCGATATTGGTAATCAATTTTTTAGACTATTAAATTTAACAGGATTATATAATTACATTGTAATTAGCTAAAGGTAAACATGAACAGTGGTTTCTAACTACATATTGTTGTGGAATTTAAACATGTAATTATTACTTTCCAAACATTTAATGAGGTTTTTTTGCATTTGCGTGTGTATGTATGTATGGCCAACATATAATATTTTGTTCAAACCGCTTTGTTATTAATTACATTAAGGGAAAGGTGAATACGAGTTGCAGTAGGTGTGATAAAGATAATTTGGTTGTTTGTATATTTACACTCTAAAAATTAATTATGGGGAAATCAATAGCTAGTTTTACATCAACTATTCATGAAAGTAAAACATAGAAAGCTGTTTTAGTGTGAGTATACGGCTAACAGAAAACGGGTATCACGCGTGGATCAGTCCCTCAAAAATGTTCTTTCAATATAGAGCTGGTAAGTGTGCTTTTAACCTTTTATTTATTTTATTTGCTTGTACAGATTTTTAATTACAGCTATAAAACACATCTAATCTGTACGTTACAAGTTTCTTTAAAAATATTAAGGTGTACAATATGCAACAATTTAACGATCAGATGAATATTAAACATATTTCGATGCAACCAATGCAGGTGAAGCAATCAGTTTTAATATTCATTTCGAAAACAATATTGTAATAACTGTTATGTAATTAATTAACTTAATAAAAATTTTTGTTTCATTAGAGAATAATCTGAATGTCAGTAATTTTTTATAACTCACTGAGGATTTAGTTATGATATTTGCAATAAAAATAAGTGTTCTATAATTAAATTTTACTGTCGTTCAAATTATATTTGCAATAAAAAATAAGTGTTCTATAATTAAATTTTATTTTCATTCAAATTCCCCACGCAAGATCAAACCCTAACACAAGTTCATACGCCTGTCTTACAAGATAGCAATAGGGTCTCCTTATTAGAATACAACTTCAAATTACCAGTTATAACCTACAAAAACAAATACCACTTCCAACCAGGGGTAACGACAGGGGTCAAGGCCCAAGAGCTAGTTTCTGCACTTATACATAAGGTTAGGGCCCCATACCGTTTCCAACCAGGGGCCGCAACAGGGGGCGAAGGCCCTAGAACAGGTTTTGAAGACTTACATGGTAGTTCCTATACTTGTATTACAAGAACCTCTTTATTATTAAAGACAATTTCAATTTTCCAGCGCAGGACCAGGTCCCAGTTCATACACCTGTCTTACACGAACCTCTTTATTACTAAAAAACATTTTCAAAATCCTCGCCATAACCAATCAGAATGCAGAGACTTAATCCTCCAGTCAGAGCACAGATATTTGTTATTACGTGTTTATAATTAAAATTTTTGGTACCATTGGTCATCTAGTCAATGCATTTATGCTTTATTTGATTAACCCTTCGACAGGATTTTTTCAGAAATTTTGCTTGTTTAACTTATTATTCGATTTTCAATAATTATAGAATGTTTCCTTCTTGATCTTAGTTGGTAAAACTATTAATTTCATATTTAATTACTAGATTGCTGTCAGCAAAAAATTCCAACTGGATCAGCATATACGCACTGGTCCTCACCAACGCAGAACAAGTAGTGACAATCAGCCTAAGCAGCAATTACTACTCGACTGTGTAAACAAAAACGAAGGACTTAACAACTTCAATAATGATTTATGTAAAATGATGGTGTCCTGTAATATTCCACTCAACAACCTTGATGCTCCGGAATTCAAAATGTTTTTTGAAAAGTACATGAAAGAAACAATTCTCTCCCGCCGAACAGCATTTAGGACATACATTCCTTCCCTATATGAAGAAACACTTCAAAAAATAAGGGATGTTATTTCGAACCACTACATCTGGTTCAGCGTCGACGAAACTACAGACGTCAAAGGAAGGTATATAGCAAATGTTGTAGTTGGCATATTAGATCGCAACCCTTCCAAAAGTTATTTGGTTGCTGTGACAAAACAAATCACTTATCTGTATCCAGATTTGTAAATGATACACTTTCTTTATTATGTATCCCAAATCAAGTGCCATCGGATAAAATTTTGTATATGGTGACCGATGGTGCTGCTTACATGATGAAAGCAGGAGCAAATTTGAAAATGTTCTTTCCAAATTTAGTTCATACAACTTGTTTAGCGCATGCACTTAATCGTATTGCTGAAGCTGTTAGAATTCAATTTCCGCTAGATTCATTAATTAATAATGGCAAAAAAGTTTTTTTGAAAGCCCCATCTGGACTAGAACTTTACCACGAACACCGTAAAGATGTTCCTTTACCTCCACAACCAGTTTTAACCAGATGGGGAACTTGGATTGAAGCAGCGTTATTTTACTGTGAACATTACAAGGAATTTAAAAATATAGTTGATTGTTTTGATCCAAGTTGCACCCAATCTATAGCTGACTGTTAAAATGTTTTAAAAAATCGTGAACTAATTTCTCATTTGTCTTATATAAAAACACACTTTTCTGATATCCCCACTATAATTAATAAACTAGAAACACAAAACTTACTTTTAACAGAATCTCTAGAATTAATAGAAAAATTTAAACAAAAAGTAAATGAGAATAAAAGTGGTATATGTACAAATATTTCTACGAAATTTTGTCAATTGTTGAATAAAAATTCTGGTTTTTTGATCCTTAAATCGATAAGAAATGTTTTAAATGGAGAATTCTCCAATTCTGAATACAATGTACGTAATATTGTCATTGAAAAATCATTTTTATTTAAATATTGTCCTGTCACATCGTGTGATGTAGAAAGAAATTTTTCCATGTATAAAAATGTTTTACGAGACAATCGCCAAAGTTTTTTATTAGATAATATCGAGAAGCACATGATTATTTATTGTAATTAATTGATTTTTTATAGTTTGCTAGTACATTTAAAATATTGTATTTGTATTCTTGGTTTGAACAATAAAATAGTTGTACTAATACTAATTCATTGGTGTTATTTCAATATCCTTTGAGAAAACAAGAAAATTTTTACACCGAAAAAAAATTTTTAGAGCATATATTAAAGCATATATACGATACTTTTCATAGAATGCGTTAGAGCATATATGCTCTATTTTTACAGCATATCTGCCCAGCCCTAGTTATCACTCTTATGTATTGTTTACGGAATTGCGTTAGGTAGGCATGTTTTTTTTAAATACATAAATAAAATTATTATTTAAAAAAGAATTAACACTATAAATAATAAATTTTGGTATAAAATAAAGCTAAGACATAAAACTTCTCTTAGAGGTTGACTTCGACTCCTTCGTGGGTCAACCAATTTTGGGAGTAAACAATTATAAAAAAAACTGCGTTAATTTTTCCACCATCTTTGTGGTCCAAAAAGAACCATTTCTGTAAGTAAAAAAATATATAAATATTTGTTTTCTCTCCTACGTACGTCTATTTAGTTACTTTTCAACGTATATCCCCCCCGCTGGTATACATGACAAAATAACAAATATTCCTTTTGGTAATGTGAAGCAATCCCTGAACTTGGTAATAATAGTTATGGATTTTTTTAAGGCACCATTTTTGCCCTTCTTACACGCAATAATCGATTTTACCATTTTCAAATGCTTGAATTGTTGGGAGGTTTTTACTTTGTGCAGAGCGCTTGACTTCAATTACCGCGTAGTCATCTACTAAACCATAAAGTGAACAGCACATACAACTCTTTCCGAATTACATGGAACATTAAAACATGGCCCTTATTGAGTACTGTAACTGTATCTGAATCTAAAACCTTTTTCCATCTCCTACAAACATTTAGAATTACCTATTTATAACGATGCGTATGTTTTGGTATAATTATATCAATACAAAATAAATATTCTAACCTGGCATTCAGTTGTCTCATTCGCCCTTTCATGCTTTTCGTTGGTATAGATAAGCTTCTTTTATTCTTCGGCATAACAAATGCAAATAAAAATTTTCACACACCTATCGTTGATTATTATGATAAAATTCACAACTACTCACTGTTGCAGTAGCACGCGACAAATATTGCTTTACGTTTTGTATAAATACCAACATAGGTGCAGTTACCAATCTCATTAGTTACTGCCGATGATTTATTTATAATGGTATACAATAATTAAAAAGTATTTCACTAACGTACTTCGTAATTAATTATGAATTATGCAGAATTCATTCCTCAATTTGAGAAATTTTTACCTACCTTTATTTTCAATATTCTTTATCAATTAAGATAATTGTGTTATAATTAGAGAGCGGATTTTATGCAAACTGCATATTGCTTATATTTTATAGTACC
>JARFJB010000261.1:227500-228541 GCA_036346205.1 Vesta saturnalis | reverse complement strand
GAAGTATATACCGTTAAGAATATATGCACTTAAGTTACACCAAAATCCAAATTAAGTTGCCTACCTCATAGCTATAATGCAAAAATTAAAATTTTTCTTATATTTACCATTAATCGAACGAATAACCTAAAATTACGGTATGTTTTAGTACAACTCAAAATGGGTTGTTACACCGGAACTAATATATTCAAGAAAACATCGTCAACACAAGATTCGTGATGTTTATACTGATTAAAATAAAATTTAATAAAACAAGTAATGTTTTTTTCCAATCTGACTGTAATGTTTTTAAACTTACATCGAAAATAACTTTTATACGCAAACGTCACAAAAGTAACACTTATATGTCTAAATTTCAAAGGTAAAAGTTTTACTTCTCGGACATAGAGGCGCTTAGGCATTGACACGCTTTATAGCGATGTTAGGTAGCAACATTAATCCGCGTCGTGGATCAACCTTGTTAAACCTGAAAACAATTTTTTTTAGAACCTTCTACAGAGATGTTATACAGCCATTAAAAATGTCATGTTCCCGTAGTTGTGCTTGTAATGTTTTTAAGGTTACATGTGCATCTGCAAATAATTCCACTACATAACGCAAAACAACTGTACGGAATTAATATTGTACTAACTCTTTTTGTACATCTCGTATATAACATTTCGAATTGCAGTTTAGTCAAAATTATCCATATGTACGATTGGTTTGCTCCAATGTCGTTTTTTTTTGTGGGATTCTAGGTACTTCACCTTTGTTGCATTTAGTTGCGATGTTACCGACTGTTAAAGGAGTCACATGTAAGGCAGCTGCAACCGTCTATAAATAAAAAGTAATTTTAGGGATTTTTAAAGTGCGTGACAACCTAAAACATCTTCAACAAGCCGCTCATAGTTCAGATTTAAGATAACTAAAGAAAGGAGTATTTTAATCATTAGTACTTACGTCTCTAACGAAAGTAACTGGCAAAAGGGGGTCTCCATTTTCACGTACTTGTTGAAAACAATGGATCAGAATGTTTACCACTTCTTAATAACGGCCAGACAA
>JARFJB010000261.1:137500-217500 GCA_036346205.1 Vesta saturnalis | reverse complement strand
CAGAACGTTTTTTTTTGTAATGTTTAATTTTAATTTCATTTCAACTACTTATGTTAAATTATAGTGCTGTGGTAATTTAACACATAATTGGTAAAGCATTTACTTCAAGGTCTAGGAAAAACACAGCAAAAAACCTAGACATACCAAAATCTAAAATTAAAATCAAAATTAAGACGTATCATTATGCTTTTTTTAAATTATAAGATGCCAAAACCTATTTAAACGGAGATTTTCTTCTTGTCTATTAAAATTATTAGGGTGTTTATATATTTCAATAGCTTCACGTTGCAAACGAACATAATAATGAGTTTGTCTTGACAATATTTCCATATTGTCAAATTGAATGTCATGATTTAGATTATTCAGGGCATGGTCAGCCACAGCAGACCTCTCTGGTTGACCTAATCTACAAAATCTCATATGTTCTTTGCGTCTTGTATCAAAGCTACGTTTTGTGGTTCCGATGTATACTTTTCCACATGAACAAGATAACTTATACACTCCAGAAGATGATAAAGGGTTTGACGCATCTTTAGGTGATCTTAAATGTTCTTTCATTTTTCTTGTAGGTTTAAAAATAGTCCTAATGCCATATTTAATTAGGATTTTTTCAATTCTATTTGTAATATTAGCTATAAAAGGAAGAAAAGCAGTACCAACATTAAGAACTGGTTTTTCTTTAAGGTTACGCCTAGAAGGTGTAATAACATTATTAATATCTGTAAGTGAATATCCATTATCTTGTAAGAATTTTCTTAAATATTTATGTTCATCCTTCAAAAATGCAGGGTCACAAATTCGTTTTGCTCGATCTACTAAAGATTTAATTACACTAATTTTTTTTGACGTGGATGGTGGTTGGATAATTTATGAAGGTATCTATTAGTGTGTGTCGGCTTTCTGTAAACCTTAAAAGATAGTGAATTATTTTTTTTTTTTTTAAATATTAATATGTCAAGAAATGGTAAACTTCCATTAGTTTCTTTTTCCATGGTAAATTGAATACTAGGATGTATACCATTTATAAAAACCAAAAACCTATGCAGTGCTTCTTCTCCATGTTTCCAAATAACAAATGTGACATCTACATATCTATACCAAACTGAAGGTTTTTTAGGTGTATTTTGTAACGCTAATGTTTCAAATTTTTCCATATAAAAATTAGCTATAACATGACTAAGGGGACTACCCATTGCTACACCTTCAATCTGTTCATAAAATTTACTATTCCACTGAAAATAAGTTGTAGTAAGACAGTGCTGAAAAAGAATGGTTATGTCCTTTGGAAAAAGATTATCAATGTATTCAATAGTTTCTTTTAGAGGCACTTTTGTAAAAAGTGAAACAACATCAAAACTAACCATTATATCAGCCTCTTCAATTTTGAAACTATGCATTTTTTCAACAAAGTCGGCGGAATTTTTAATGTAATGGGGTGTTTTTCCTATATGAGGTTGTAATAAAAATGTAAGATGTTTTGCAAGGCTATATGTAGGAGAACCAATTGCACTAATAATAGGCCTTAAAGGAATATTAGGTTTATGAATTTTTGGTAAACCATATAGTTTTGGTGAAATAGCTTCAGAGTTGGTTAGTTTCTTTTTTATTTCTTCAGGAATAGATGATAATTTAATCAGCTCTTTAGTTTTTAAAAGAAACTTTTTTGTTGGATCTTTTGGTATTTCACGATAAGTTTCTGGTCCCAACAATTGTTCTATCTTAATGTTATAATCGTTCATATTTAAAATAACAGTTGCATTACCTTTATCTGATTTTAATATTATTATACTTTCATTGCGTTTAAGATCTAGTAGAGAGTGTTCTGGTTTGTCATCTTTAAGGCAGTTTAACAATATTTAATTTTTAATGACCTCTAGTTATTCTTTACTAAAATTTGAAATTTAATTTTTATAAGTTGGCTTTATACGTTTCTCAAACTGTTGTATTAATAGCAGGCTGATGTTTATGTTTTAATTTTTCAACTTTGACAAAATTGGTTACAACATCTTTAACAATTTTTACAAATATTACTACTGACGAAGATAACTGTAAGTGTTATCGAAACGTTTAGATTGTATAATTTAAATACACCATTAAAAAACCCAAAAAGATAAGTATTTTATTATGAGTGTTAGTGGTGAAAGTTTACATTTTCATATATGTAATTTAGTCTTATCAAAGCAAAACACATGCCACAACATTTTTTATATATACAGGGTTATTACAAATGATGTTCATGATTTCAAGTGCACATAAATCTAGTTTTGTTTATTATACAAAAAAATAAAATGGTTACATTTTAAGAAAAACTTAAAAAGTTTCATCCCAGGTGCCAAGAATTATAAATGTTCCATATGGGAACCCCTTGTGATACGACAGATGTTAAGCGTGTAATAAGCTCTTGCCATACTTTGTTAAGAGTGGTCAGGTCGATTGTTTCAATAGCTCTGGTAATCCGTTATTGAATCTCAGGTATGCTTTCTGGTGGTGTGTACACTTTATGTTTGATGTATCCTCACAAGGAAAAATCACAGGGGGTGATGTCCGGAGATCTTGGAGGCCAGTTCAAGAGTGCACCATCACTTGGAGCTGCACGGCCGATTCATCTGCCAGACAGCCGATTTTGAAGTCCAGAATGAAGTTTAGGGATTCTTGTTCTAATTTCGGTAGAAGCCATTCCGTCATCATGTCCAAGATTTATTCCATTTATTGTTTGTCCAACAAAGAAAAAAGGTCCGTACACTTTGTTGTAAATGATAGTGCAAGACAAATTAACTTTCAGAGTGTAAGTGCTCGATGTAGGCGTGTGGGTTCTCCTAACCCCATATTATGGCATTATGTCTGTTCACGGTACCACACAAGTGGTATGTGGCTTCATCACTAAAGACTAAACATTTTACACAGTTTTAATTTTTCATCAATGCCTACATGTTCTCACAAAAAGAAAGTCTTAGAACTTTGTCCTTTGGTTTTAATGCTTGAACAAGCTGAAGTTTGTAAGGCTTGAAATTTATACGTTTACGTAAATTTTTCCAAACTGTTGGCTGTGGTATACCAAGCTGTTTGCTGCATTTAACAATAGATTTCTGTGGACTACGCGTAAAACTTTCCTTGCCTGCTCTACAGCGTCATTGCTTACTGACTGATTTCTTTTTACAAATGCACCAATTTCTCTTAAAATTCAAGTACTACTTGTGACTGCTAGGAGAATCTTCATTAAATTTGGTTCTAAAGTAACGTTGCATACTAATAACTGATTGGTTGATGTGATAATCCAACACATCAAATGCTTTCCTGTCTTCAAATTCAGCCATTACACAATTGACAACTAATTAACTTTAACAAATAGCTGATACGTACTTAAATCAATGTAAACAAAACTTTATGAGTTTTTCTTTCCAGTGGTACCAACTGAAATGGTCTTAAAACAGGTTAATCCAGTAATATTTATAATTGAAGTCGGGAACATCATTTGTAATAACCCTGTACATATAATCAAAATGACGCTTAAAGGATAAGGTTGTATCTAGGTATATACCCAATAGTTTAAATTCTTTTATCTGTTTTACTGATTGTTCATTTATTTGAATATATTGACTAGCAGTATAATTAGATAACTTAGTAAAAAATTGCATTATGAATATTTTGTTCTTATTTAGAATTAGTTTGTCATCTAGCAGGTAAACAGCAAGTGCTTTCAAGTTATTTTTTAACTTAGATGACATTTCCGTTATTGATGCTGCATTCGAGATCAAAGTTATATCATCAGCAAACGATGCATAGAACGTGGTAATAATTTTATCCAGATCATTTGTATAAAGCAGAAAAAGTAACGGTCCCAGCACGCTTCCTTGGGGCACGCCCGTATTATTTATTAATATATCAGAGTGGTTACCTTGAAAATGCACATACTACCTTCTGTATGAAAAATAAGATCTAAGTATGTCATTGCTTTTACCGCGTAGGCCATAATTTTCTAATTTTGTTAGTAGAACGTCATGGTCTACGCAGTCAAAAGGTTTGGACAAGTCAACAAATAAAGCCATAATTTTTCTCCCTTTATCAAGATTTTTGTAGATAAAATCACATATAGCCACCAGAGCTAGAACTGTAGAAGAATCTCTTTTAAAGCCATATTGATTATTCGATAGCGTATTGTTTTTAGTTAAAAAGTTTTCATTTCTTTTTGAGATACACTTTTCAATTATTTTGGAAAATATGGATAGCAAAGCTACCGGAAGATAATTTTCTAATAATTTAGCATTACCTCTTTTAAAAATACATATGATTTTTGAAAGTTTAAGCGCTTCAGGGAAAGTACCTGATGAAAAGCATTCATTTACAATATGAGCAAATGGAACAGCAGTTACATTTGCTAATTGTTTAATCAATTTGACAGATATCTCATCTGCGCCATGTGCTTTTAAATTTTTAAGGTCGTAGATGATGTTTATAATTTCATTTGGCATTACGGCTTTTAAGTAAATGCTTTTGCTTACAATATCGTCACAAATAGTTGGCATTTGCTTTGTAGAACAATTTCCCGTGTTATCATCGGTATTCGCAAAGAATTTATTAAATGCATTTGCAATAATGGATGTGTCAGACACTTTAGTGTTGTTTAACATTATTTCTGTATGATCATTTCAGTTATAATTATGAAGAGTATTGTTTATTATGTGCCATATTGTTTTACTCTTGTTTTTAGATTTGATAATTAGGGAATTGTAGTAGGATTTTTTGGCGAGCCTAACAACTTTTTTATAAATTATCTTATAGAATTTATAGTATTCAACACTAATTTTATTATTCTTAGTCATAATAAATAATTCTTTTAATCTGCGTGAAGAAATTTGAATTCCTTTCGTTATCCATCGATTTCGTGAAATTGATTTGTTAGTGCAAATATGTGAGCTGCACAAATTGTAATAGTAATTAAAAATATTTAAAAATGTAGTATATTTTTCATTAACATTCGATGATCTAAAAACAACTATCCAATTTTCAGAAGCTAGAAGTGATGTAAGACGTAACATGTTGCTCCTTGTAACACATCGAATAATTCTTGTAGGATTTCGCATTTCCGCACAGAGATTAATCACCACCTTTTGAGCTGAGTGGTCTGGTAAGCCATTGTGAATTACCTTAGAATGAACTATATTGTCTATAGAGTTTACCATGACATTGTCGATGCAAGTACCACTACTTAATCGAGTAACTTCTTTGAATATTGGTTCCATCCCGTAAGATCGCAACAAATCCAATAAACTCGTCTTTGCATTACTTTCAACTAATAGGTTTATATTAAGGTCACCACAGATGATAATCTTATTAAAATTTTTTTGATTAACCATAATTAAACATTGTCCAAGATTCTCGAAGAATGTATTTATGTTAGTTGGATCAGGTGTTATATATATATATATATATATATATATATATATATATATATATATATATATATGTATATATATATATATATATATATATATATATATATATATATATATATATATATATATATATATATAAATCACCAATTTCAATTTGTTGTTATTTAATATCATACCACAACATTCAAACGTTTTATCGACGCAAAGCATATGTAACTCCGATAGTTCGTGCGATATTGCACATAAATTATTGTTTAACAATATTAACACTCCGCTGTGAAAATACGTCGATCGGCAATAAGAAGATGTGACATTATATTGTGAAACATTAAGGAATGACATTTCATCACTTTTCACCCAACTTCAACTAATACATATCACATCAAGATTTTCATTATTTAAAAACACTTCCATTTCATCAATTTTATTTTTTATGCACTGTATATTTTGATGCCCCACTGTAATTTTCTTACAAATAAGTGATGTTTTTGTTGAATTATTGCGAACGCTGCTTACTGCAGGACTCCGGAAATTTGTGTGCGCCGAAAAAAAAAACGACTTACCCGGGTTCCATACGGCCAAAGGTCTACCATCATAGCTTTTTCCAAATTTTGAAAATCAATTACGACTTTGAAAGAAGCATAATTTGTTTCGTAGTTTTTTTCAATTTTTTCGCATGTTACTTCTGGAAACTGATCTCTGAGAAATTCAATCAGATTTTCAGAGATAGTTTCCTTATGTAGTCTTGACACAAACAGATATGCTTTTTTTGGAGCGGCTCTAAGAGTAACATTCCCGCTTGCATTACCGTCTTTCGTGCCAAAAATTATAATCTTACCTTGTGCTTTTGTTTTATTAGATTTTTTGACTTAACCTCAGTTAAGTCAAAAAATCTAATGCCTAACGCCTCACGTTCCGGTATTTAAACAGAAATAGTGCATCAAGCATTGATGGTTTGGAGATTTGTAAGAATTAAACAATTAGCGACCGATATCGTTGCTGACAACTGACTATAAAATAATATCAAAAACATTATCAGTAGGATTATCGGACGTCATCTCCACAATTATTTTGTCGTCTGAACAAAGCTATGCAGTGCCAAATAGATACATGTATGATACAATCCATCTTCAAAGAGAAATAATAAATTATTCCAATCAAGAATGCTGTTGTTAACTTCGACCAAAAATCTACTTTTGATATTTTAAGTTTATTTAAGTTTATTTTTGTTAGTATTTGGCATTCTCTTTATTTTATATTATTGCTCTGAATCAAACACGAACCTGTAGGTCTCAAACTCAAAAGGAGCTACCCAAAATTTGTTTTGTGGACGAAGACGTTAAAAATTGGCGCTCAGCGTGAGACCCGATCACTATCAGGTGAATGCTAATCTTTGTTACAGGAAACAACTAATTATAATATATTATCCGATTTATAATTCAGACATCACGATTAACCTATGGAACATTTATATTCCAAATATACAAGTAATAATTCTTCTTTTTAAAAAGACAGGTATAAAATCAATTTTGTTGTAACAACAATGAAATTCAAATTAACCATTTTTTCACAGGAGCAATTAAAAATTAATCATAATTCATTTATACGAGCCAAATTTAAACTTAGTGATTCATATTGATTAATAGCTCTTTTAGAGAAGAACCGAAAATTCAAAGTGTTAACAAAAGTATCAACAATTCTGTTACAGAAACCTAAAATTCAAAGTGTTTACAGATTTGAAACACTTATTGATTAACAAATTCTTTTACAGCAAACTAAAAGTATTTTAGATTTCAAATATTGAGTAATTATCCATTCTATTATAGTAAACTTAAAATTAACAGTTTTTATAGAATCCAGAATTAAAAAAATATTCAGCATTTCAACCAGCCCACCAAATTAATTGTATTTTATAGTTATATCTAGAGAGGGCGCAACCGGTGACGAATACATCAAACAGTGCCGTCCCGATACGGAGGGTTTATCAGGATTACATTTTATTTACATTATTTTCTTTTATTATTATTTACCTGGGATATTTTAAGTTTATTTTTATTAGTATTTAGCATTCTCTTTATTTTATATTATTACTCTAAATAAAACTTGTATAGTTTAACTGCATTATAATAATTATTTTATCCACAAAATAGTGCGGTCGTTTGAATCACGAACCTGCATGTCTCAAACTCAAAAAGATCTAACCGAAACTTTTTTTGTAGACGAGGACGTTACAACGTTCTTAACTTCCAATGACGACGATTTTAAAGCAATTGTTTGATGCTACCATACATACGCAGAACAACCCGGAGCAGAATTATACCTTAATAAGCACAACGGTTTTTGGGGCGGGTGCTTGTAAGGACAGAAAGGAAACTCCACCTTGGTATTACTTGGTTAACAAAAATAAAAGTACTGGGAATCAAGTCATATAACGACTCACAACAAGACTCAATTCAAGCTTTCACTGGTCTGTCTCACCTTCTAGATTCGTTATTAGCGAAGTGGAAAAGAATATTACCATCGGTTTCAATTATAGGGCAGAAACCTATGGTGAATCAGTTTGTTGCTCCAAAATTCTGGCATACGGTACATTGTGTTACCCTTACCAATCAACAACAAATGCGTCTACAAAGGAAGATCGTTGATTTCATATGTAAAGGAAAACATTGGACTTCTCAAGAACATTTGTGTATTCCTATTCGACACGGAGGTTGCAACGTCCAAAAATCGATATTTGATCTATTCGTATCGACTTCATAATTCTCTGTCTAGTTGCTGTATTAAACATTATTTTTGTATTGAAAATTAAAGACTTGCATTTACTGGTTTATTCGATACCTGATCTACAATTTTCTGTGGTTACTGTATTAAAACCTATATTTAGATATTACATGTTCATAGGGACAGGGTAGTGCTACCTATGGGCCTTTCACAACACTTCTACCGGTTTCTACACTTATTATTTAATTTTAACTGATTAGTTTGGTTGATTACCGCTAGAGAGCGGTACCGTACACAAATACATTTTACTTATCAGGAATTTTATTATTTTAGATTCATCAAAATTTATTTGGTAACATTGCTCTTTTAGAATTAAAAATTATTATTAATTTTTATTAAATACATAAATAAAAAGTTTACCTCGAGTACGAGTTGAACTTATTCGTTCATAACAAAACTTATAATAATTTAATTAGTCCTTTTTTATCTATTTTCCGGTAAAACGTTTAAGAACACGTTGGTGGCGTCGCCATGACTAAAAAGGTAAAGGCGTTGTCTTGAAAGTTTTCCATTGTTATTATTTATGTCAGTCGGCAGTATGTAAAATAGAAGATTTAATTAAGGTAAACATTTACGTAACGCAACGGATATAATTAAGAACACTCCTTCCATTCGTGGGTAAGATACCGATATTTCTTTTTTGGTGTTGGTTAAATTTCTTTTAGTGGATGAACTCTTCGAACTAAATAAATAGCTGATAGTTAAAAGTAATTACAACTTTTGGAGCTCGACTAACATCGTAGAGGTAAAACAATTGTCAGTGTACTACTTTGAACTTATTCGTGTACTTTATTTTAGCTCTTACGTTCTCTCGCTCCTTCGTTCTTTAGTTCTTCCGTGCCTCTGGTCTGTTCGTCTTTACGTTTTGGGATTTATGTTTGTCTGGTAATTATTACGATTCTGGTAGCATCATTCTAAACTGTACTGTAACGGCCAATTCTTGGCTATTGTTACCGTAATTTTTTTTCAATTTTTGGCTATCGTTACCTTAATTATGTTTCGAAATTTGCATTGGTGTTGATTAATATATTTACATTACATTAGTATCTTTAAACATTTCTTTTTTCGTTCAATAATAAATTTTTTTTATATCTCGATATTTTCTATTTAGTCTACATAATTACAAACGTCCTTGTCTATATTTCAGATATCTATTTTTGTCGTTTTATGCTCAAACGCGTATTGAAGACGCTTATTTCACTTCTTTTCTGTTTTTTCTACCGTAGGTACCATTCGTTACGTTATCTTTTTTAGAAAAAAAAGGAAAAGGCGACGTATTTTATTCCCTCCCCAAGGGGGAGGCCGGGCTGCTCGAGTTTTCCGAGCTCCTTCAGCCACAATCATGGATTTCCAGCATACATACATACATTACGTATATATGCATGGTGGGATTAAGGATGGGTGTGGTCAGGATAGGATCGGAAGGAACGGAGTGAGGGTTCTCAGGGGTAAAATACTACCCCAGCATTCGCCTAAGCAGCCGCACATGGTGTGCATGTACGCAGTGACCATGCCGCTACATGTGTATAAGGAAAATATCTTGAAAAAACCTCATACAAGGTAGACGGTAACGGGAATCGAACCCATTGCCTCCAGAATGCTGAGCAGGTCGTATCACCACTACGCTACTAACTCGGTATCTATCTTTTTTAAGTTTTGCTTCCCTTTTAATTATATTTTTGTGAATATTATATTTAATAGGGTAATCCCTTGGCAGTGACAAGGCCCTGGAATTGGGAAGGTCCACAATATGGTAATAATTTCGTATCGTTGTAAAAGGTGTACTGCATGACGTCACGAAAAATGCCTAAAATGGCGCGTGATAATGCATGTCATCTTCACGAGTATAAAAGATACCTTTGTTTTGCACAAATCACACACGCTGATATATATATATATATATATATATATATATATATATATATATATATATTCTGCGTTCGTCGTTTGAATCTGCGTTTGCGTTAGTTTAATCTACATTTTCATTATTGTAGGTGGAACATTTTATGAAAATTTCCTTATGTTAATATATGCTACAGTTCGTTTATTTGTACGTTGAACACGAATGGAAATTACCTTTACATTATCGTATGTTTATCTTATGAATTGGAAATGAAAATTCTTAAGCAACAGATCGTTTTGAGACGAGACTAAAATATCTATTTTGTACAAATCAGTGTAGTTTTTGTTTTGATATGGTTATAAAGGCACAGCTGATTTCTGTTCTAAGATTTGATTTAAGTTCATAACTTATCATACAGTAATATGTGTTGACATAGGTCAGTACGTATTATGATTAAATACTGTGTTGATCATATTACATTTTGAATTTTAAGTAAAAGTAGATGATAAGCTTACATAGTTGTGGTTTAGTAATTATTTAAAATCGTAAATCGTTATGAGAAATATCGTTGGAGTTATTTGATGCGAAAGTATTCACATATTTTGTTTTACTTAAATATACGTATAACTACAGTTGTGCCTTGTTATTTAGATTACCTATGTTAATAAGATACAACTTTTCTCAATTTTTGTTGTATTTTAATTATTAAACGTATAAATTGAGTGGCCAACAAATACATGTTAATACTGATTACACCAACGGATAAATCTCTGCATCCCTCACACCTGAAAATCAATGAGTTCCCAATTACAGTAAGATTCTTAGGTTTGTACCTCACTGAGCAAGACCGTGGTGCAATTTACCTTTTAAAATATAACAATTAAACATTAAAATTTTTTTCTTTGTTATAGCACTCGTCTACCCCTACCTTAACTAGGGCGAAATTGGCTGACAGCTGGATATAGAGGTTACTTATTCGTCGAATCAGGTCAGAAGATTCTATGACAAACTACGTTCTTTATAAAAGTTGTAAAGTTGGACGATAGACGTTCAAAAGCTGCCTACAAAATCAAAGTATGTATTAATAAGTGATACCACTAAAATCAAAAAGGAAATAGTTACCTTATTAGAATTTCGTTTACAACTTTCTTGAATTTGCATAAAGATTATAGTGTGTACTACACTCCAGTATAACTTATTACTGTGTAATTCAAGTGTTCTGCGACTAAACTGTCGTTAGACTGAGTTCTCAGCCGAGCTCACTAACTTACTCCATTCATTTATGTGACGTGATAGGTTAGACATGTTGCATACCTCATGCTACTTGAACCTTCTACTTTTACACCTTCACTAAGCCATTTTTGTATTACTAAATTGGGTCTGTCATTCTCTGGTGACAGTACTTCTTCTTTATTCGATTTTCTGACGCGGGTTGAAGAGTTAAGCGCTTTTCACGGTTTAACTTATACATTATTTTTCTCGTTTATCCCAGAATTACTAAAGGAAAAAGCTCTATTACTATATCGCGCTCGTAAACACGAATTAGCTTCCTAGAAAGATGTAGTCACTTTACTGAAAACGGAATTTCTACCGCTAGATTATGACAAAAGGTTATTTGGATGAAATTAAGTCTCAAACTATGGGTTCTTCGGAAACCATAAGCGTTTATGTAGCTGTCATGCAGTTTTTTTCAACGACTTTCTATGCCGTTTTATGATCACAAACAGTTATATTACGTACGCCTTAACCTCACACCTTTTTATCAAAATGATTTAGCGCTAACTGATGTGTCCACGCTTTCCCAACTAGTAGTTTCAGGGAAAAAGATCGACAGAATAAATACTTTATAAAATGTTTTAAACCTCCATCTTCGAAGAAAACTTCACAACCGCTGGAACCTCGTTTATCTTATGTCGATTCGCCGTCTGACTTTACCACTCCTGCTTCTTCTCGACCACCATCGAGAAAACCAATTACTACTACTCTCAACCTTCTAATGTACCTTCTAATACTGCTACTCTTTGCTGCTGGAATTGCAATTGAAACAATTGGACTATATCCTCTCCAGTGTCCGTAATAGTGAACGACCATATCTGGACGTAAACAAGTTTGGCTATACTTTTCAGAGTCTTCTCAACTCTGGGGCTTCTCGGGCTATTTTAGGAAATTCGAGCTGCCAAACTTTAGAACGTTTAGGTTCATCTTTATCCGTGGATTCGTTCTCTGCATGTACTCTTGCAAATGGTAGCACTTGAAATGTTCCAGGTCACCTTACTTTACCAATTACGGTAGAACCTAAAACTTATGCTGGAGGTACTAGTTGCTCGAAGTACCTCATAAATTAATTTTTGAAAGATGATAAACTGAGCCCTTGATCTTCGAAATGGACAGTGGATATGAAGTAATGATACTTGCGTAGAATTTATTTCTCCTGAACACTTATGCTCTTTCTCTGATCTTCCTTGGTCTCAACAGTCTTCTCTAAAAACCTTTCTGGATCAATCTTTTCAAAATTCTTCTAGTTTGGGATGTAATACTACTCTAATACAACGTGAAATTCGAACTAATGGAGAGCCGATCAAACAGCGCTATTATCCACTTTCTCCTGCTTTACGCAGGTAGCTAATGCTAAATTTGACACATGCAAAACCTTCAAATGGCCCTTGGTCTAGTTCAATTGCCTTGGCCAAAAAGAAAGATGGCCCGTATCGCTTTGTGTAGACTTTTTCAAAGTCAACTCTTACGGAAAGGACCTTTACCGTATGTTATTTCTATTCTGGACCATTTACCGGATGCCGTTACCTTTCTAGTTTAGACATTCCCTCATCTTACTAGCATTTTGCTCTGTCTATGAATCGAAACCTATTACTGCTTTTACCGTCTCCGGATGTGGACTTTTATAGCTTACTGGGGTGCATTCTGGCTTACACAGTTCTTTACTTTTCAAAAACTAATTGATCTCGTTTTGGGGGAGACTTAGATCCTTACTGGTTCGCTTATCTTGACAATATTTGTTTTAGCTACGCCAACCTTCGAAAAACATTGGGAAGTTCCAGAAGAAATAGTTCAACGCCTGTCTTCTGCAGGTCTCACTTTGAGACAGGTTAACGTCATTTCTGCTGTTCTGAATTAAAATACTTAGGGTTTGTAGTAGATCCAGATGTATCTGAAGATTGTTCTAGACCTGTTCCGACAAAGGCTTTAAACGAACGTCGCTTAGTTGGTATAGCGGGATGTATCGTTTTTTATACCAAATTTCTCTTGTTATCAAACCTTTGACTTCTCTTACTAAGGGGAATACTCCGTTCGTCTGGTTTTCTCAATGCGAAACGGCATTAACCTCCTTAATAGAATTATTAGTGTCAGCTCCTATCCTTTCTTGTCCTGATTTCTCACAACCGTTTGTCATTCAAGCTGATGCGCCTGACCTTGGTATTGGTACGGTGTTATGTCAACAATTTCCTATTGGGGAAAGGTCATTAGTTATATTAGTCGATCATTAGCTAAGACTAAACTCCACTATTCTACGACCGAAAAAGTAAGTGGGATGTTAATTTAGCTAAGGTTGGTTGTGCTATTCGCTCGGCGAAACATGAAATCATTGGATATTCTGCTCATTATGCTTTACTTGGACGAGAACATATCTTGTTCGATGATCTTTTAGGTACACCATCTTCTTCGGATTCCACACCCCAGATTGCACTGTTCTTCCTGACAATAAACTTGTTCGTCAGTTTGACTCTATTTGGTACGACGTTAATAAAGGACTGGCAAATGCCTATCAAGCTCGAAACCTACGCTATAATCTGCGACGTAGACCTGTTAAATGCAAGTTAGGGGATAGTGTATGGAAACGAAATTACGTTCTGTCTTATGCTGCTCAAGAATAATTTTTTATTTGATTTATGAGTTAAAAGATATCTTCGGGAAATCCTTGGTGGCTTATCATAATAAGGATCTTAAGCCACACATACCGGCTAATGATTCGCCTGAGTCCAACTCTTGTTTCCAAGTAGTAACATCATACCTCCATCCTCTTCACGTGTAAACTTTTCTTTTTCTCTGTTTAGTTGCTGACAACAGCCATCTTTCAGGTTACTCTCTCTTTGTGGGCGGTTGGTTAGGCACAGTAAGGAAGGAATTTTAGGGATTACCTTCACTTATTTCTTTTCGCATTTCTCTTCTGCTCTTCTATCTGAGCCCTTTATATGTTGTTCTCAATTTTACGTTTACGGCTAGGTTGGGTTTCGTTGACCGCTTTATATATATATATATATATATATATATATATATATATATATATATATATATATATATATATATATATATATATATATATATATATATTATCTAGGTTTGGGCGTGAAACGGGTTGGGATTAACTGGATTTCAGAGCTTTTTGTCCTGAGTATATTCACTCAAACTTGTCTTCTTGTTATCTTCTTTTACCTTTGTGTGACTCCTATACCGAGGTCTTCATCTTGCTGGGGGTATTCTGTAACGTGCTAAAATCGACATTCAATCCATGTGTATCAACCTCATAATTCTGTTTAGTTGCAGTACTAACCCTCCAGTAATCTAGCACGGTGTATGAGAGCGGGCCGATAATAATTTAGTTATATCATAGAGTGGGGGTATTGTAAACGCGTTCACGTCTCAGTACCTTCTTCTCTCGTAATCTTCGATAGGCAGTTACAGTGTGGTGTTGTGCGGTGCGTTTGTTAAATCGATTAAATTTGCAGGATCCTTAAAACAGGGATGGCTACGGGGTAGAAGTATTTTATCTCACTATGACATTAGATGGGCGGTTTCAAAAATCCTCTGATGTTGTTTTACGGTTGTGTGACCATATATCGGGCACTTCTAGGAATATAACCATGGATAACTGTTTTACGTCAATTTCTCTAGTACAAACTTTGCTCGATGAACATAAGTTAACTGTTACAGGGACGCTAAGAAAAAACGAAAGAGAACTTCCAATAGAATTTTAGAAACCCGTCAATATACAACATACATCAGCATGCTTGGATTCAACAGATATTTAACGCTTGTCTCATATTCCAAGAAGAGGCAAACCGGGCCGTTAATAATTTAGTTATGTCATAGAGTCGGGGTATCGTAAACGCGTTCACGCCTCAGTACCTTCTTCTCTCGTGATCTTCGATAGGCAGTTAAAGTGTGGTGTTGTGCGGTACGTTTGTTAAATCGATTAAATTTGCAGAATCTTTGAAACAGGGATGGCTACGGGATAGAAATATTTTATCTCACTATGACATTACAAAGATTCAGATTTCTTCTACATCTTAGGTTTGACGGAAAGATACACGGTCTGATCAAATATTAATTAATAAACTCGCTCCTATTCGAACAGTCTTTGAAACATTTGTATCAAACTGTTGAACAGGCTATTTTCATTCCCCATATTTTACCATAGATAGAATACTGGCAGGATTTAGGGGTAGATGCGCCTTTAGTCAGTATATACCTTCTAAACGTAATAAGCATGGACCCAAGATATTTGCAGTTCGTGACGCAAAGATGTTTTAAACGTCACATTTAGAAGTGTACGCTGGAAGGGAGTCAGATAGACCGCTTCAAAAATCCTTTACGGTTGTGTAACCATATATTGGGCACTTCTAGGAATATAACCATGGATAACTGTTTTACGTCAATTTCTCTAGTACAAACTTTGCTGGATGAACGTAATTTAACTGTTATAGGGATGCTAAGAAAAAACGAACGAGAACTTCCAATAGAATTTTCGAAACCCGTCAATAGACAATATACATCAGCATGCTCGGACTCAACAGATATTTAACGCTTGTCTCATATATTCGAAGAAGAGGCAAACATGTGTTATTGGTCTCAAGTCTACATAACCATGATGACATTGATCTCCATACTGGGGATAGAAATAAAACAGTTATCACAGAATACAATGATACCAAGGAAGGCGTGGACATACCTGATAAACTTCGTGACAGCCATGACTGCGCCAGGAATACCAGAAGATGGCCTATGGTAGTTTTTTATAACACATTAAACATTACAGGAATAAACACGTATGTTACTTTCTGCGCAAATAACCCTGACACAAACATATTACGTAGAGTTTTCTTAAGAAAATTGGATAATGGTTTAATAACTCCACATTTGCAAAGGCTTGTAGGTATGACATATTTACCACGAATTTTGAAATTGCGGCTTAAAGAAATGGTTGGGTCTAAAGTAAGGGAACAACAACAAAACGTTATTCCTGGCAGATCTTCATACTGCGACTGGAAAAAAATAGAAAAACGTGATTTTCGTACTTCAAGTACAACGTCCATATGTGCATGAAATATACCACTACCGTATGTGAAACGTGCAGGGAAAATGATTTTCAAAATGAATAGATCATTTTTTTTAAAGAATGTATTTTAGTGAAGTGCATTAATAATTTTTTAGTTCACTTGCAAAGTGGTGTATAACTGTATTTCAGTCTTTATCCAAGAATATCAGGATATGTTCAAAAACATTTTATTTTAATTTTTGTATTACAATCAATCAAGATGTTTTTCTTTAGTTAATTTTTATATTTAAACTAGTATTTTATGAATGTTTCTGTACAACTGTAATAAAAAATATGTAGACAAAGATTTTTTCCTAACCTTTTTATCACCCACTCTTAGAGACCGGGCGACCCTTCATGTTAAAATTTTCAGTGCGACTACTGGAGGGTTGGGTATTGAAAATTAAACATTTACGTTGAGAACACTCCTTTCACTTGTAGGTAAGATACCGATATATCTTTAATTTTTGTTAATGTTCAAATTTCTTTTAGAGGTAAAACAATTGTTAGTGCATTACTTTGCACTTATTCGTGTTATGCTATTTTAGCTTTTACGGTCTAATGTTCTTTCGCTTTTTCGCTCTTTCGTTCTTCCGTGCGTTCGGTCTCTTCGTCGTTACGTTGTGGGATTTTTTTTGTCTGGTAATTGTTACGATTCTGGTGGATGGCTGTATGTTTCAACTAGGTATCGACGTAGCATCATTCTAACTTGCTCTCGTCTATGCCTACCTTAACTAGGCGTAGCTTGCTGACAGCTGGATATATAGGTTAATACTCCGTCGAACCAGGTCAGAATATTCTATTATAAACTACGTTCGTTATAAAAATACTAAAGTTGTAATGATCCTAAAATTCATCAGCTATTAATCATTCAATTCTAGTACAGAAATTTCTACCAAAACTTCTTTCCTATTTATTTCCTTAAACTGAATGTAGTATTGTAAATCCCCTATAAATATCCGCGCTCACCTTCACTCATCTTATTCTATTTCAATTCGAATTTTATTCAACTTGATCTAGAAATCCTAACCAGTAAATATCAAATTACTTTCCTGCTTATTATAACCTGCCTGTAATTAATTTCATCCTAACCTGCCTGACATATTTCCTTATTTCTCGATATCCTAGTGCTAATTCAAAGTAATTCCCCAGAAACGTAAGTAGCTGTTTGCATTTTCTCGGTGTTTGTACCACGAGGAATAGTAAGTAGTTACCCAGTAATGTGGTTCTACTACTGGTGGCTTCGGCCCCAAGAAGTTAGGCTACCTTACGAAGTCCCTTTCCTGTCTATCCCTAGTATCCGAGAAACAATATCAAATCTGCCCTATCGGTGTACGTACCTCGAAGGATAGATAAAGATTGTTAATAGTATTGCTCTATTAATGGTGGTTTCGACCCCAATTATAAGGTAATCCTATACCGTGACATACCTACAATTTTTCCTATTACCCGTGTATAAACCTGATCCCTATCTAACATCTGTTCGGTGTTACTACCTCGAAGGGTGTATAGAAATCATTAGATATCCATTTAATCCAGATTCTCAATATAATACTAATACCGTTACCAGCTTAGTATAAATCATATTCCCATAATTTTCCCTATTACCCTTGTATAAACCTGATTCCTATCTAACATCTGTTCGGTGTTACTATCACGAAGGGTGCATAGAAATCATTAGATATCCATTTGATCCGGATTCTCAATATAAAACTTATACCGTCACCAGACACTTATCCGAATACCACTTACCCCTACACCTTCCCTCTGTTACACACCCTCTTGAACTCTTGTCCGAACCCTACCACATGGTATCGAAACCAAATCATCCCCTCACATGGTCCTCTAATTTCAGGATAACACCCCCAGGATCAACTTCACAAAAATTATGTTTAGTCTAACCCAAGTACTAATTATTAAACATAATTTAGTGCACCATGTTTCCATTTCACATGATTTACACTTTATATTAAAATTTCTCCATTTAGTTACCCGATTAATCATAATACACCAGAACAGTTAAATAAATCACGTATTATACATAGTTCATTTAGTACAATTGTGTGCAATCGATATTAATAATATCCATTAAAAATCAAGTCACATTCCAAACACCCAAAATTCTACAACACTAACAAACAGCTGATTATAACAATTGCAAGTGTTAGTGTAGATCAAGGGTTATCCTAACCTGTTTAAGCACCGCAACTTTCTCATCAATGTCAAACAATTATATTTAATTGATTAAACCCCCTCTAAGTCACACAGATTTCACCCCTGTATTTGTAAATACTCACAAATTCATTATCTCAAAGAAAACAATAGAATCACTGTCTTACCTGATTGAAGTTGCTACTGCACTTTCATAAAAACCACTCGGTTCATTTATCTTCACCCCCACCAGTAACCCGACCGAAAGTCATCATTGTTAATTAATTATTACTACACTTACTAAAAGAAAACCCGCGGAAAATAACAGACACATGCTTAATGACATTTGTTACAGCTTGCGGCCAGGTGCCAGCAAACCCGACGCCAGATGCCGATATCAAACTCAAACTACCAAACTGAGTTTAATTTTAGTTTATAAGGCAGACTAATTATTTGTTTTTTTATTATTTAAAAGTATTATATTTTTATTTCAGTTCACAAATTATATTCTTAATACATTGTATTACTTGATTCTAAATCCAGGCAACCCAAAATACATTGGAGTGTTAAAAATTGCAAACTGAACCTCCCCTGTGAACATGAGCTAGCAAACCAGGGAAATTAATAAAACAATTATCGTACACTCATTTAGGGTGTTACAAAGTGGGTACGATAAACGTTCATGCTTAAAAGCCAGCCTTCTGCAGTGAATATAACATAACTCCTACAAAATAAAAGTGAATTTTACTTTAGCTTACTACTGTGTAATTATTGTAGAACGGTCGTAACGTTAATTACTTTTTATGCTCCTATATACGTAACGCACGAATAACGAAACTCTCTACCATATGTGTAAATTCTCCATTACGTAATATGGTTACGTAATGAAAATTAGAACTGTTACGTAAGGTCTAAGTAAAACAAGATTGGCAACAATGTCATTAGAATTCAGAAACCACTTTGTCATGACAGACGTTATTTTTAAAATTGATTAACTTTTAGACTTCAGTTAAGTTTATCGCACAAGAGAATCGGTAAAGAATTGATACTTTCGTAATGTGTTAAGAACGTTGTAATAATGGAACACATTACAATCTCAAAAATAATGACTAATATCATTGTTTATTATGCAATAACAGATTTAATCTAAGATGCAATGCAGTGGAAAATGTTCAGGTTACAAGGTGAATGTTTAAATATAAACTGAATTAATACAAATATTTTTGTTTTAGAATCATTGTCAAATAGGAAATGTTATTTGACCTCAACTTTAATATTGTAGAATTTTGAAGTTTTCCCAGATACAGTTTTCATTAAGAAAAGTGTTTTTGGTGTATAATTTTTACCAAGCTTCTAATACCGGAAATTAAATCAGTTTATCATAGTTAAGTTTATTGGACAATAAAAAAGTTAAAGAATTTTATCCACGACTATTTTATAATGTATCCATTATCCATTATACGTCTGTTTGCTCGACCTTAATAATACCCATTAATCACGGCAGTGATTAATGAGTCATTAATCACTGCTGCCAGGTGCTTCCTTGATTTAGCTATAATATTATATCGTTTTGCTACAAACAATCGGTTTTTAAAATTTTATCGTGTAAACCACTAAATATTTTCAATTCAGTTCTGTACATAAAAAAAAAATTAAAAAAGTAAATTTTCCTAGACGAGATTTGAACGCGGGACCCGCGGTTGGAAGGCAAGGAGCATCTACACTGAGACATCAGCGACCTCGAATGTGCGTGTCGTATATTTGTTTCTTAACATACCATGTTTTTCGAAACATTTTATAAATCGAACTAGTTTTTAAAACGAAACAAATTTGACTCAAACCTGTTGACATTATTGTTTGTGTGCGTAGATTTCTCAGTGTTTTGATATTTTGTGTTAAATTGTGTTAAAAAACTAAAAATGGATACAGAAAATGAAAATGACTTTTCTTTAACACCACCAGAAATTAGAGAAGCTGTTGAAGTTGCCTCATTAAATTTATTGCCGGAAAGGTCAAGGAAGGTATATAATATGGCCTATGAATATTTTTTGAACTGGCAAAAGGAAAAGCAAACCACTTGATTTTCTGAATCGACTTTATTAGTATACTTTACTGAATTATCCGCAAAATATAAATCTTCAACACTATGGACCTATTACTCAATGCTTAAAAGTACGATCACCTTACATCAAGGTATAAATTTAGAAGATCATAAAAAATTACGAGCATTACTAAAAAGAAAATCAGAAAATTGTCAGATATCAATAACTTTTTAACTGAAGCATCTGATTATAAATACCTAGCAACAAAGGTAAGATATTAAGTAAATCTTTCACATAGTTATTTCATTACATTCTGTAATTTAAGGTTGCTTTAATAATGGGAGTAATGGGTGTATGCAGAAGTAATGGGTTGTATGAAATGAAAATAACCCATTTACAAGACCTTGGATCAGCTTTTTTGGTTAATGTGCCAAATACCAAGACAAAAATGTGCCGAAAATTTACTGTTACGGATAACTTTTACAAAATATGCAAGACATATATGTTTTCGACCAAGTCATGTAACCAGTGACACATTCTTTTTAAATTACCAAAATGGTAAATGTACAACTCAGAGAATTGGGATAAACAAATTTACAAAAATGGGAAAGGATATCGCTGCTTTCCTCAAATTACCGAATCGAGAACAATATTCTGGGCACAGTTTTCGCAGATCTTCTGCAACAATACTGGTTGACGCAGGCGGGGATATTACTGCTCTCAAAAGACACGGTGTATGGAAGTCCACCGCCGTAGCAGAAGGCTACATAGACGAATCCGTCAAAAATAAAACCGATACGGCCAACAAAATATCATCTTCAATTCAACCAAAAGTAAACCAAACGAATCAATGTGCATATAATTCAAATGTTTTAAGTCACCAAAACATTAGTTTTGATGTTAATTCTATCCCTGCGATTAACTTGACCAATTGTTCAAATATTACAATTATTAATAACTGTAAATAAATAGCATCATCTTGTAAGATTAGATACGTGATATTTGTTAAGCTATATACATAGATTTTTGTGTTAATTATTATGAGATATTATACGATTATTATAATTTTCGATAACTATGTACTGTGTATAAATGAACAATAATGTATCGTATGAAATATTTGTTGGAATAAAATAGTGTTTCTAAAAATATGTATGTAATGTAACAAATTTTCCAACAAAGAAACTTCAACAAAAATATTTAGTAGTCGTGGATAAAGTATAGTATTCTACTCGCTTATAATGGCTATTATTCTCTCGGTGATTTAGGGCAGTCGCCTGCGGCCTTAAAAATAATGACCATCATTATGCAATAACAGATTTAATCCCAGGTTACAAGGTAAATTTTTAAATATAAACTGAATGAATGCAAAATTTTTTATTTTAGAATCATTATATTAGTAGATATTCAAATAAGAAGTGTTATTTAACCTTAACTTTAGTATAATGATAGGTATGGGAATTTTAGGTAAATACCTATTTACGTAAGGTCTTGGCATTCGAGTGTGAATGATACTATAATCCGTTTTGTGAGCAATTCTTTAATTTGACACAGACGTGATTATGCCTAAAATGCCTATTTTAAGGGTTTATGGATTATTTGACTTTTTTGCAACTTTTTAAACTAAATTTTATGTTTTTGTACCTATTTATATCATTTTGCGCTTACATTGCTACGTTTTATTCTTCAAAATAAACAACTACAATGCACAAATATTTTTTTAAAAATTATTATTAATTTTATTAAATACAAAGTTTACCTCGAGTAGGATTTGAACCTACGACCAGTTCTTTGCTAGAGTACCGCGCTAACCAACTGCGCCACAAAGGTTCAAGCCCCAATCGATGCAAATTTTGTCTTTATGTATGTAGAACTGATGTAAATTCTAAATTCAAGTTGCTTTGGTATGTGTGAATCCTTGCGATATTGCAGGCTCACATTCCATTAATATAAATAATTTGATTGTAATCTCATTATATTTAGAATTTACATCAGTTCTACATACATAAAGACAAAATTTGCATCGATTGGGGCTTGAACCTTGGTGGCGCAGTTGGTTAGCGCGGTACTCTAGCAAAGTACAGGTCGTAGGTTCAAATCCTACTCGGGGTAAACTTTTTATTTATGTATTTAATAAAATTAATAATAATCTTTAATTACATATTTACATTTTAACTTATTCGTTCATAACAAAAATTTGTAATAATTAAATATTTTTTTGTTTAATATAGGTCCGTATTTGGTGTTTTGAACAAAAATCCGTTTTCGAAGCCGGTAATAGTATATTACATAGCGCGGCGGAAAGTGTTCCAGAGAGTGTCGAGAGAAGTATAGTTCACCGAGAGGCGAAGCCTCGAGGTGAACTAGTTCTCGAGAGAGGGGAATGATACTTTTGCCGAGGTTTGTATACGATTTTATTCACAATTAAAGAACAAGTAACATTATACAGTTCAAATAAAAAAATTTTGGAACACATCCATCACGGCTTCTCGTTTAATATTGAAGATCGTGGCAATGCGGCTTTTAACTTTTACTTTAATGAGAAGCCATAAATGGTATGGTTACTATTTTCTATTGGGTTTGTCGTTACTTGTTATCAATAATTCAGTTATTAAATATGATTATTATTAAAAACGTGTTGTTTGTTTCTACCTATTGCTTGCGTTCACTCATCATCTACGCACGTGGGAAAAAAATGGTTGCATACTCTTGACCCGTTATTAAAATTGGCAAGTTGTCAATTTGACCTTGATAGTTTGAATCGATAGTAGCTCCTTTTTTGTTATTACTGACCGCTTAAAGTAAACCCCTAGAATCATTCACTTTTCAATCTTTAAATGGTTAAAAAAACGGTATGTTACACACTAATTGTGAATAAAATAAGTTACTACTTGACGACGTATGAAAAGTTAGGTTAGGTGTGCTTGTTTCCTTCTGCAAAAAACTTGTGGAGTTGATTTATGATTCAAAAAATTAAAGTGAAGGACCCTTGGTTTAACAACTCAAATAAAGGCATTTTTGCTTTTGATCAAGCTGAGCGAGGGAAGGTGTTCTGTCGAGCGTGCAATAAATCCGTAAGGTTAAATTTTTTAATATTTCTTAAATCTCTACTCCTTAAATTCTTTTTGATTTTGTGTACCAAAAAGTCCCACTTCGAACAACATCAAAAAACAAGTATACACCAGGCGAGGCTAAAAATAAATAGTAGATAACTGTTAATTTCTGAATCTGCAGACGCAATTGAAAAGAACACATTTGCTTTAGATCTATGTTCAGCATTGGTAGCTGCAAACACACGTTGGGCTAAACTGGACTGCCCACAATTTAGGGATTTCTTAGAAAAGTACTGCAATCTACATATGCCTGATCGAACCACACTTAGCAAAACGTACCTACCAAAATTTTATGTAAATGCAAGAAACATTACAATAATGAGTGTAGATGGTTGTTTTTAATAATTCCACCCCTAATATTACTTATACTCCTAATAATAAATAGATGATTTTGTGCCTTCAGCTCAGTCAGCGATTAAACAGGTCCATGTTCTTAAAATTTGGTTTGCTTTAATTAGATAATGTGTATGTGGTTAGATATATTCGCTTTACAAAGAAGATGTAACTACAACCTGTAAGTAAATGTTAAAATACCTCGGACGCCAACTTATTTTATGACAAACAAGTAAATTGAAAACAATAACAAGGTTTATTATAAAAATCTTTAACTCAAGTTATAAAGTAGCAATTCTTAATACTAATGTTAGCAAATGTGAAAACTTAAAAATACCTTATAAACTAATGATTAGAAATGAAATACCTGTTGTACTTTAAAATTTTGGATGTCACTGGTATACTGTTAGTGATAAAATGTGCTGACGAAGCCACGCTTTCAATTTTGGTTCTGCAATTAATCTTGAAATGGAAATATAACAGAATTTTGATATTCATTGATCCCAAATAAGAAATTTCCTTTACAAACAGCCAAACTTGGTTGATTTAAATGGGTTAATGTACCATTTAGTTATAATTTTCTGCCTAGCAACGAACTTCTATTGCGTCATCCTCATCCATCAAATTGAAACTTAATAATACAATGAAGTTACGTAAAACGAAAATTTAACGTAACAAAAGTAAAATAAAAAGTTTACCAAAGTGCCTAAAAAGGATAAATATAATAGACAAAGAAAAATAGGTTTACACATGACACAAAAATGAACGAAGTTGCCTAAATTAATGCACATTTTAACACAACTTAAAAAGGTTTGTTACATCTGTTTTCTCAATTTATTAATTTGTTATTTTAATATTAAGTATTTGAACAATTTGTGTATTGAAAACATAATAGCAGATATTAGTAACAGTGATATCTGGATATGCGTGGACGAAACCACCGATGGAACTGGTCGTTATATTGCCAATTTAATTGTTGGCAAAATAACAGGTGAATGTGGCTAGTGTAGAAATGAAACCCATATGGATTGCAATAATGTGCGAAGAGCTTAAGAGCAATACACCTGCGCAAGAAGTTACGGCGCAACATGCGCAATAAGTTTCTGCGCAACCACAAGAGTTTAATATATATATATATATATATATATATATATATGTTCTAAAAAATAGATATTGGATTACTCAGTGGCTCAGCGATAAAGGTGGCAGACTAGTAAGTGAAAGGTACCAAGTTCGAATCTGAGAGTAGTCAAGTGCTTGGGAAAAAATTATATACTCGTGTAACATATGAATTCGACTCAAGCGCGAAAAAAGTCCTTTTCAGGACTAAGCCTGATGACGGAAGCAGAGTCCGTTTCCGAAACGTCACGCTCAAACAGTAAGAACTGTGGAAATAGGCCGATCAACTCCACTAATGAATGTAGAAGTACTGCACATCTACTAGCTTGTAAAGTTCTTGAAAGGTCACACCACTGTTGCTGGTTTTATTAACGATTGCCTTTGAAAGATTTATATATCTTTATTACTTGTGTTTTCAACAAATAATTTGCAGTGTTACTATGCCCATCTGGTATACAGTATTCGAAATTACGGCTTTTATACAGCATCTTACATGTTAAAGTGTGCTATAGCCCGTAAAATGAATGATTGCGAATTTCGCCTTAGCGCTTTATTTGGCATGCACACTCGTAGTTTGTATCTATTTCGTTCCAACCCACAATATTTGGAAATAGAAAGAATGGAATGCTACATTATTGTCGCTGCGAGTGGTGAACTAAGACGCACATTGTACGTTTAAAACATCTGTGTTTGTGTCAGGTGTGTTAGAAGGAGATAGTAATATTTGTTTTAGGCGTATCTTTAAAGACTAAATTGTCTGTTGTAATCATTTGACTTTCTAAATAAGTACATTAAAGAATGTGGGTCGTTAATATATCATTATTTTACACAATGTAGCAAAGTCTACAAACACGTATGCAAATAATTTAATTTTGTTCAAACCATTTATAACTTTAAATTTCAATATTTTTGCAATAAATAAAAACTACAAGTAATAACTGTAAATAAGCATGTAGTTTAATACGCAGTTTTAATTTAAAGAATGTAACACTTACATAAAAAAAGTTTTTTTTACAATTAGAGTAGGAGAAATGAACAGAAATGATCTAGCTTACAACTTAATTTGTAACACTAACAAGATTTTATTGAGAATTAAACAAAAATAGTACGTAAACTTCAAATTAAAATATTAACTACCACTGTCATCTGAAGCATCGCCATTAATACAAATTACCAATGGTTTTACTGTTACATCTAACACCTTTTCACGTGAGTAACATTGAGATATAATTTTTTCTGTATGTGTAATAGTTTTTTCTACACTTCTCCATCATATGTTTTCAAAGCTTCCTTCCATATTTGTAATACAGCGGCATCAGAGCAACCTTGCCTATCATGTGATTATCATAATATGATTTGCAGATACCCCAAATATTCTCAATAGCATTAGATTGGCAATGATACGGAGGTAGTCTAAGCACGAAATGACTAGATTTATTAATAATGTCATCTACAACGTACCGCTTCAGTTGTCTATATTGTTTAGCAAGATTCAACAAATCTTCCTTTAAATCCGTGTCAGCAAAACAATTTTTTTTGTTAACCAGTTTCGCAACTCTTCCCTTTTCCATGTACTCGAAGGCGTTTTCACTATAAGCCGAGAATTATATGATCCATTGTCCAAAATAATTAATGACAGTTCCTGTAGATTAGGCAACAGATGATGTTTCAACCACTTCTCAAAAGTTGCAACGTCCATATTGTGGTAATCACTACATTTTGATTTTGCCGCAAAAACTAAACTACAGTTTTGATAAAATCATATTTATTACCAGCGTGTAAAATGATAACTCTTTTCTCATTACTTGAACACTCTCCATTTTTGACACTTTTTGGTGTGTCGTCTTGCCAAGATCTCTTCTGTAATCACCTAGAAAAGATCCACGTTTTGTCTATAAATACCATCTGAAGTGGTGAGGCAGATTGCGTATTTTCATGGTATTTTTTTATTAACTGCACTCGTGCTGACGCCACATTTTATTTTTACAAAGTGCTTTGCGATTGCAGTCTTGTATATATTTTAATCCTATACTATGTGAAATCTTACTTATAGTTGGTCCTGATACTGTCAGTAACCCTTTTTCTTGTAGTATATTACTAATTGTCTCCAATGTAACCACTTTCTTTTGGGAATACATGTTATAAATTATGTCTCTTGTGGTATGCTTTAGCCCTTCTTGTATATCATCACTTTTACACTTAGTTCGTGGTTTTCTGATAGTTTTTGGCAATGAATTGTTCCGCTTTTTGCTGTCGACGATTTTGTGTAACTTATTGAGGCTAATTTTTAAAGTTTCTGCGGTTCTTCTGTTCACTGCGTCAACATTACGCAAAGATCAACTTTAACCTTTTCGCGACAAAAATACTCATACACATTACACACGAGTTCATGGCAACGTTCGTTCACAAATTTTCCTGGCATTTTATGGTTGTTACAACAATAATAGTATACAAACCGTACTAACGCAAATTTGAAATCTGTGGACACTACTCCGTTATGTAAAATAATGATATATTAATGACCTACATTCTTTAATGTACTTATTTAGAAGTAGTTCATTATAAGGTAATTTTGTAGTTGAAAAATGTCACGAAACTTATTTACCATCTTGTATTCAATTTAATAAAATTGAATTCCAATTATGTTTATAAAAATAAATTGTTATTGTATTTTCAATTACGTTTCAATTTTTTTTTATAAATTGAAGGAATATAATATATTTCAGTAGTTGTTAGTTACAAACACGCGAAATAAACTTTTGAATACCACTGTCAAAGGATTACAACAGACAATTTAGTCTTTAAAGAGACGCCTAAAACAAATATTAATATGTCCTTCTAACACATGTGACACAAATACAGATGTTTTAAACGTATAGTGTCTTTTTTAGTTCACCACTCGCAGCGACAATAATGTAGTATTCCATTCTATCTATTTCCAAATATTGTGTATTAGAACAAAATAGAAACAAACTATGAGTGTGCACGCCAAATAAAGCGCTAAGGCGAAATTCGTAATCATTCATTTTATTTGCCGTACCAGTCTTTTGGTATTTTATCCAAAAATTTTACATTTTACATGTTTGACACATGCTTTAAATCGTGTTTGTGAAGTGATACGCGAAGAATACAGTGATGCTAATGCTTTAATATCCAATACAAAGAAAATATTTAAAAAAATGCCAACTAGAATAGCACATTACAAGGAGCACTTGCCAACAGTCCCTCTGCCTCCGGAACCCCATTATATCCAGATGGGGCACCTGGCTACGAGCACTCGTTTTCTATTGTCAACACCATGGTTCACTTAAACAGGTATACTTAGAATATTGGCCGTGTTCAAAAATCTTAGATTATAATTCGATAAATAATTTTAGGTTGTAACAGACTTTAATCTAGCTGATGCTGCTGCTATTAAGAATTTACAAAAATTATTTTCTATACCCACAGTACAGTAAGATCTTGTTTACATAAGTACTCATTTTAAAATTATTGCAGAAACTAGAAGCTCGAGGATTACCTTTAACAGAGTCAATGGACATTTTCATGAAAGTGTATACCAATTTGAAGGCATCGCCTGGAAGCGTTGCTAAAAAAACATCGGACAAATTAAATCGAATTATTGCTAAAAATCCAAGCTATGAAACTGTATATAGTCTGTATAAAATCTTTTCAGAAGAAAACTTGCTGTTTGTGAGGCCCCAAATTTTAAATATATTCCAGTCACTTCATGTGACGTAGCGCCGCACTTTTTCACTTTATAACAATATTTTAACTGAAAATAGTCACAATTTAAACTGAAAATATTGAAAAAATAATTGTGTGCTAGAGCAGCAGTAAAGTGTACTACTGAAAACATATATTTACTTACCTATTAGAGATATTTTAGTTTTTTAAGTAAAGTAGCGTGTAGTTTTTTAACATGCAATAAATTTTTCCGCCTTTCGATATATTAACAAATCATTACAACCACGTTAATTTAGATGTAATGTTACTCATTACTCCCATAGGCCCGTAATAACTTTCCCATTACCATCGAAACTGAAAATTCTTTAGATAGAGACAGACAATTATTAATAAATGCGCTAGAAAGATGTAAATTTACCTTTTCTCGAAATTTAGTTGCCATGAAATAAATGCGTAGATAGTTTGTCAAATAAACGTCAGTCTAACAAATTTTCCGGCGTCCGTTCAAACGTAATACTAATTAAACTTATAATAAAAATGAGTTCAGAAAGTGATTATGAGCTAAGTTGTACTTCTCCCGAACTAAAACAAAACGCCGATGTGCTTGCAACACAGTTGTTACCAAATAAGTCGAAGCAGCGATACGATAAAGCATACGTGCATTTTGTAAATTGGCTTGCGTCAAAAAAGACTGAAAAAAATAAGTGAAAATACCGTATTATCTTATTTCTTGGAGCAATGTGAGTATTGGAAGTCTTCTTCGTCATTATGGCCAAATTCAGTATGATAAAATCCACAATATTGATAAATAAAAATATAAATATCAGCAAATTTCCCAAACTAATACAATTTCTGAAAACAAGAAACATTGGACATGTAGCAAAGAATACTTATCTTTTTTGGGATTTTTTAATGGTGTACTTTAAATTATACAATCTAAACGTTTCGATAACACTTACAGTTATCTTCGTCAGTAGTAATGTTTCTTAAAAATTGTTAAAGATGTAGTAAACAATTTTGTCAAATTTGAAAAATTCAAACATAAACATAAGCCTGCTATTAATATAACAGTTTGAGAAACGTATAAGCCAACTATAAAATTGTAGTAAAGAATAACTAGGTCATTAAAATTAAATATTGTTAAACTGCCTCAAAGATGACAAACCAGAACACTCTCTACGACGAAAGCTAACGATGAAATTTGCCAGCCAAAAAACACATTTAACAAAATTTAATCGAGTTATGATGTAAGTGTAAAGTTGTGAAAAACTTCAATTTTAAAATGATAGAAGCATTCACAAATCCAAACATTACATCAAAAATAACCCAGTTAAATCTAACAAAGAGATATCTTTATCAATAATTGGAAGTGTTATTAACAATGAAAAGCACAATGCAGAACGTTCCTTGTAATTTTTAATTTCAATTTAATTTCAACTATTTATGTTAAATTATAGTGCTGTGAAAATTTAACATATAATTGGTAAAGCATTTGCTTCAAGGTCTAGGAAAACACAGCAAAAACCTAGAAATACCAAAAGTTGAAAACAAATTGAAATCAAGGCGTATCATTATGCTCTTTTTTAATTATAAGATGCCAAAACCTATTTAAACGGAGATTTTCTTCTTGTCTATTAAAATTATTCGGGTGTTTATATATTTCAATAGCTTCACGTTGCAAACGAACATAATAATGGGTTTGTCTTGACAATATTTTCATATTGTCAAATTGAATGTCATGATTTAGATTATTCAGGGCATGGTCAGCCACAGCAGACCTCTCTGGTTGACCCAATCTACAAAATCTCATATGTTCTTTGCGTCTAGTATCAAAGCTACGTTTTGTGGTGCCGATGTATACTTTTCCACATGAACAGGATAACTTATACACTCCGGAAGATGATAAAGGGTTTGACACATCTTTAGGTGATCTTAAATGTTCTTTAATTTTTCTTGTAGGTTTAAAAATAGTCCTAATACCATATTTGATTAGGATTTTTTCAATTCTATTTGTAACATTAGCTATAAAAGGAAGAAAAGCAGTACCAACATTAAGAACTGGTTTTTCTTTAAGGTTACGCCTAGAAGGTGTAATAACATTATTAATATCTGTAAGTGAATATCCATTATCTTGTAAGGATTTTCTTAAATATTTATATTCATCATTCAAAATTCAGGGTCACAAATTCGTTTTGCTCGATCTACTAAAGATTTAATTACACTAATTTTTGACGTGGATGGTGGTTGGATAATTTATGAAGGAATCTATCAGTGTGTGTCGGCTTTCTGTAAACCTTAAAAGATAGTGAATTATTATTTTAGATATTAATATGTCAAGAAATGGTAAACTTCCATTAGTTTCTTTTTCCATGGTAAACTGAATACTAGGATGTATACCATTTATAAAACCAAAAACTCATGCAGTGCTTCTTCTCCATGTCTCCAAATAACAAATGTGTCATCTACATATCTATACCAAACTGAAGGTTTTTAGGTGTATTTTGTAACGTTAATGTTTCAAATTTTTCCATATAAAAATTAGCTATAACAGGACTAAGGGGACTACCCATTGCTACACCTTCAATCTGTTCATAAAATTTATTATTCCACTGAAAATAAGTTGTAGTAAGACAGTGCTGAAAAGAATGGTTATGTCCTTTGGAAAAAGATGATCTATGTATTCAATAGTTTCTTTTAGAGGTACTTTTGTAAAAGTGAAATAACATCAAACTAACCATTATATCACCCTCTTCAATTTTGAAATTATGCATTTTTTCAACAAAGTCGGCAAAATTTTTAATGTAATGGGGTGTTTTTCCTATATGAGGTTGTAATAAGAATGTAAGATGTTTTGCAAGGTGATATGTAGGAGAACCAATTGCACTAACAATAGGCCTTAAAGGAATATTAGGTTTATGAATTTTTGGTAAACCATATAGTTTTGGTGAAATGGCTTCAGAGTTAGATAGTTTCTTTTTTATTTCTTCAGGAATAGATGATAATTTAATCAGCTCTTTAGTTTTTAAAAGAAACTTTTTTGTTGGATCTTTTGGTATTTCACGATAAGTTTCTGGTCCCAACAATTGTTCTATCTTAGTGTTATAATCGTTCATATTTAATATAACAGTTGCATTACCTTTATCTGATTTTAATATTATAATACTTTCATTGCGTTTAAGATCAAGTAAAGCATGTCGTTGACGAAAGGATAAGTTGCTCTTTGGAGGTTTTGTTTTACGTAATATGTTAACGGTGTTATATCTAACTTCATTAGCAGCATCAAAAGGTAATAATCTAATGGAGTTTTCGATCTTCAAAAGGTATTACTCTTGGTGTTATCGCAAAATTTCCTCCTTTAGAAAGCGCTTCAATAGCATAATCTGAAACAACATTATCAGAAAGGTTTATAACTGTTTTTCTACAATCAATAGATGGTCTATTATTTTGTTGTTTGTATAATTTATTAAATTTTTCTTTTTGACGTTGACATGAGATGTCAAAATTTATTTCCATAGATTTAAACGTTATAGAATCAATTTTATCCCAATCTTCTTTATTCAAAATAGATAATGGATATTCACTTACAGATATTAATAATGTTATTACACCTTCTAGGCGTAACCTTAAAGAAAAACCAGTTCTTAATGTTGGTACTGCTTTTCTTCCTTTTATAGCTAATGTTACAAATAGAATTGAAAAAATCCTAATCAAATATGGTATTAGGACTATTTTTAAACCTACAAGAAAAATTAAAGAACATTTAAGATCACCTAAAGATGTGTCAAACCCTTTATCATCTTCCGGAGTGTATAAGTTATCCTGTTCATGTGGAAAAGTATACATCGGCACCACAAAACGTAGCTTTGATACTAGACGCAAAGAACATATGAGATTTTGTAGATTGGGTCAACCAGAGAGGTCTGCTGTGGCTGACCATGCCCTGAATAATCTAAATCATGACATTCAATTTGACAATATGAAAATATTGTCAAGACAAACCATTATTATGTTCGTTTGCAACGTGAAGCTATTGAAATATATAAACACCCGAATAATTTTAATAGACAAGAAGAAAATCTCCGTTTAAATAGGTTTTGGCATCTTATAATTAAAAAGAGCATAATGATACGCCTTGATTTCAATTTGTTTTCAACTTTTGGTATTTCTAGGTTTTTGCTGTGTTTTCCTAGACCTTGAAGCAAATGCTTTACCAATTATATGTTAAATTTTCACAGCACTATAATTTAACATAAATAGTTGAAATTAAATTGAAATTAAAATTACAAGGAACGTTCTGCATTGTGCTTTTCATTGTTAATAACACTTCCAATTATTGATAAAGATATCTCTTTGTTAGATTTAACTGGGTTATTTTTGATGTAATGTTTGGATTTGTGAATGCTTCTATCATTTTAAAATTGAAGTTTTTCACAACTTTACACTTACATCATAACTCGATTAAATTTTGTTAAATGTGTTTTTGGCTGGCAAATTTCATCGTTAGCTTTCGTCGTAGAGAGTGTTCTGGTTTGTCATCTTTGAGGCAGTTTAACAATATTTAATTTTAATGACCTAGTTATTCTTTACTACAATTTTATAGTTGGCTTATACGTTTCTCAAACTGTTATATTAATAGCAGGCTTATGTTTATGTTTGAATTTTTCAAATTTGACAAAATTGTTTACTACATCTTTAACAATTTTTAAGAAACATTACTACTGACGAAGATAACTGTAAGTGTTATCGAAACGTTTAGATTGTATAATTTAAAGTACACCATTAAAAAATCCCAAAAAAGATAAGTATTTTATTATGAGTGTTAATGGTGAAAGTTTACATTTTCATATGTAGCAAAGAAATCAAAAATTCTCAGTTTGGAACATATAAATGAATTTTTACACAAAGCGCCTAACGATAAATACTTAATGTGGAAGGTAATTTTCTTTATACATTATTATAACATGAAAAATAAATTATATTTTTAGATAGCTACCGTTATGGGTGTGTTTGGAGCGTGTCGAATAATTGAATTAATTCAGACAAGGAGCCGTTTTAATTGTGAATGTTCCCGATACTAAAACTTATGTACGGCGTTCATTTGCTGTAACCAACACTAATAATTTGGATATTTTGGACTTGTATCGTAAATATGTTTCTTTACGTCCAAGAGATATACAAATACGCCGATTGTTTCTAAGATATAATAACGGAAAATGCTTTAATCAAGTCGTAGGAAAAAATATTCTCAGCAAAATACCTCAACGTATTGCACAATATCTTTCTTTAGAAGATGCCGATTCTTACACTGGGCATTGTTTCAGAAGAACATCCGCTACATTAGTAGCTAATAATTCAACAGACTTCGCTACTGTAAAACGACACGGTGGGTAGAAATCAACCCAGGTTGCAGAAGGATACATAGAGAATTCGATTAATAATAAAATTAAAACTGCAAAAAGCATATTAGAAGAATCAAATGTGCAAATAGCCGGCTCTACCAGCAGCATTAGTAGCTCTGGTGTAAAACAATTCAATTTATCCGGTTGTTCACAAGTTACAATTAACAATTATTGCTGCTGTTCAAAAACGAATACTTTGTAATTTAAAATTTTAGTGTGTTAGTGTTTAAAATAATTTAATAAATTATTATCTGTTTCATTGTTTAAGTAATATGTATTTAATAAAAATGCTGTTTGCAATTATAGTGCAAAATAAAATGTCTTCAGGCGGAAGAATATTGTACGCGCTACAGGAGTAATGTGGGGTACAGTCTCAGCTTGTTACGCCCTCAGCTACGCTTCGGGCGCAACCTCAAGCTTCGACTGTAAAATGCCACATTACTCCCTAGCAGCGTAAATAACTATTACTATTGTTCGTAAAATTTTTTTTATCTATTTCTCCTAAAACGTAAATTTCGTACCCTAACACAATTTTGTACCTAAAATTCCCTAACTTAATGATCGTAAAAGAGAAGTGATTTCAAATTTGCACTGTGTCGTGTATAAAAGAGGTTTTAAGATTTTGAAGATAACACAGTTTGCATTAGGCAGTATTTTACTGTGTAATTTTCACAAAGCTTGTAATAACAGACATTACATTAGATTATTCTAGTTAAGAATCACCTCATTCCGAAAATGATGAAACTTTTGACTGAAATTGTAAAGCAATGCATTCACAAGCAAGTGAAACACATATTCAGTATATCCAAACCAATACACTTTCAATGTATTAGTAATTTATTATTAGCAACTTATTAATAATATTTAATTACTTATTTGCATTTGAACTTACTTGTTCATAACAAAAACGTTATAATAGTCAAGCTGCTTTGGTATGTGTGAATCCTTGTGATATTGCAGGTTCACATTCCATTAATATAAGTAATTTGATTGCAATCTCATTATATTTAGAATTTACATCAGTTCTACATACATGAAGACAAAATTTATATCTATTGGGGGTTGAATCTCAACAGCGCAGTTGGTTAGCGCGGTACTCTAGCAAAGTACAGGTCGTAGGTTCAAATCCTACTCAAGGTAAACTTTTTATTTATGTTAAAATACTTATCTTTTTTGGGATTTTTCAAATTTGACAAAATTGTTTACTACATCTTTAACAATTTTTAACAAACATTACTACTGACGAAGATAACTGTAAGTGTTATCGAAACGTTTAGATTGTATCATTTAAAGTACACCATTAAAAAATCCCAAAAAAGATAAGTATTTTATTATGAGTGTTAATGGTGAAAGTTTACATTTTCATATTTTTATTTATGTATTTAATAAAATTAATAATAATTCTTAATTACATATTTACTTACCTTTGAGCTTACTTGTTCATAACAAAAACTTACAATAATATTGGTAAACGGTTTTGGGTGATTTAAATTTAAATACTTCATAATTTATAATTTATATTTTTCTTAGGGTTACTTGATTATTTCATGTAATAACTTGTGTAATAATTTACAGTGTAATTTTACTTTCTAATACAATTTAAAAAATCTAATCAAGTGACAAATTATTTCTCCACCATTTGCTGGAATTGGCAAATCATGTATTTTCTGTTTCAATCAAGCCATTTATTTTAAAGTTATTTTATTAAGACGCATAATTTAGAAATAATACGACTAGTGAATCCGAAAGCGATAGTGAACTTCTCAACTTTATGGGTACATCTCCCGAAATAATGGAACAAGGTGCAACAACATCCGATAATCTTTTACCAACGAAATCTGAAGCAAGATACGAAATTAAAATACTTATCTTTTTTGGGATTTTTTAATGGTGTACTTTAAATTATACAATCTAAACGTTTCGATAACACTTACAGTTATCTTCGTCAGTAGCAATGTTTGTTAAAAATTGTTAAAGATGTAGTAAACAATTTTGTCAAATTTGAAAAATTCAAACATAAACATAAGCCTGCTATTAATATAACAGTTTGAGAAACGTATAAGCCAACTATAAAATTGTAGTAAAGAATAACTAGGTCATTAAAATTAAATATTGTTAAACTGTCTTAAAGATGACAAACCAGAACACTCTCTACGACATAACAATGAAATTTGCCAGCCAAAAACACATTTAACAAAATTTAATTGAGTTATGATGTAATGTAAAGTTGTGAAAAACTTCAATTTTAAAATGATAGAAGCATTCACAAATCAAACATTACATCAAAAATAACCCAATTAAATTGAAATTAAAATTACAAAGAACGTTCTGCATTGTGCTTTTCATTGTTAATAACACTTCAATTATTGATAAAGATATCTCTTTGTTAGATTTAACTGGGTTATTTTTGATGTAATGTTTGGATTTGTGAATGCTTCTATCATTTTAAAATTGAAGTTTTCACAACTTTACACTTACATCATAACTCAATTAAATTTTGTTAAATGTGTTTTTGGCTGGCAAATTTCATTGTTAGCTTTCGTCGTAGAGAGTGTTCTGGTTTGTCATCTTTAAGACAGTTTAACAATATTTAATTTTAATGACCTAGTTATTCTTTACTACAATTTTATAGTTGGCTTATACGTTTCTCAAACTGTTATATTAATAGCAGGCTTATGTTTGTTTGAATTTTTCAAATTTGACAAAATTGTTTACTACATCTTTAACAATTTTTAACAAACATTGCTACTGACGAAGATAACTGTAAGTGTTATCGAAACGTTTAGATTGTATAATTTAAAGTACACCATTAAAAAATCCCAAAAAAGATAAGTATTTTATTATGAGTGTTAATGGTGAAAGTTTACATTTTCATAAGATACGAAATTATATATAAAAGTTTTATGGACTGGCAATCTTCTAACAATGTTCAATCTTATTCGGAAAATGTTCTTTTAGCATATTTTGGACAAATTTGTAGTAAATTTAAATCTTCTTCATTATGGTCAATTTAAAATATTGCTAGCTGTTCAAAGTAATGAAAACAGCATTCCTGAAGCTTTAGCGGCACACTCAGTATTCACAATGATATCTATTCCTTCTACTTCATCGGCCTTACTAAAACATTCAAAACTATAATAACCAATAATTATAACGGATTGTCAAAATTTGACTATAAATTTTAATTCAGAGTTATTTACATCTGTCATCAATAAAATTATGTTTGGACGTTTACCTTTCATTTTTTAAATGTTGAAAATCGATAAATTAATTTTTTCTTCAAACGTCCAATAATTAGGTCATAATTTGGCTGAGCTGACTGCGGAAAAACACTACTTCTCCGCCGGCGGCAGTTTTACTTTTCATTTTCCCTCCATACAGGGAAAGTGTTGCCATGGAAACGTTAGAATAATAACACACAACAATAAGCAATGTAAATTTAAACGTCATTTTTATTTCTCAAAATAACATTAAACGTGCAATGTGTAAATGTTGCATTTTGAAAATTAAAACTATACAGTACTGTAGAAGTCTGTGCAGACGAAGTTAAATTTTCTCTAGTCATAAGAGATGCTGATGGTTCCATAACATTTGTTTTGCTGACACTAGGTGTTATTACTTCATTCACTATTTTACTTGCATTCTCATTTTTATTTAGCAGTGACTCCTCTATATATCCTTCCGCTACACTACTTGATTTCCAACCACCGTGCCGCTTTAGTGATCAATATTATCTCCTCCATCAATTAATAGTGTAGCAGAAGTACGTCTTAAACAATGGCCAGTGTATTCCACTGAATCATTTAATTTTAAGAAATTTGCAACCTTTCTAGGAACACTGCTAATACTATCTATTCCCTTTACATTTCTGTAGCATTTTCTATTCTGATATTTTAAAAAGAATCTAATTTCTGGCATACCTTTTCGTCTTAACGCTGCGTATTTTCGATAAATAATTTTCTCCAAATATTGTGAACGATCGAACTTTTGTAGTCTTACTGTCCGGAATTTGAATCAAAATAACATTTCCCATGTCCTCTATGACTGTAGTTTTTATTTTTACCATTTCATCACATCTGCAGGCTCCAGTTACTCCAATTAATAAAACAATCTAAGGCAATTCATCAATTCATCCTAAATACAAATCATCTAGCGCTTCAAATAAAAAAGTTTCAAACAGCTCCTTCGCAAAAATTCTTGATTCTTTGCAGAGTATCCCTCGTTTGCTTTTTTCAAGAACGCCTGTAATTTTAAATATTTATTTACATCCATTCCATGTTTAATTATTAGTTGCGATTTGAACATGGAATATCGCGACCAGGTGGTCGATGATTTCCATTCTTTTCTCTTTAGCCATTGTGTTGAAATATGCCAGAAGCACATTTTCTCAAATGTATTTACATTCTTTTAATTGCACCACTCTTTAAAATGATTGTACGTGGCACAATATTTCTCGCCCGATTTTGTGGGCCCAAGAGAGAAGACGGCTACATTGGCCGTAGCCTGGATTTCTGCCGACAAGCTCGATCACATATCAAAAACTGGCCGGACACAACTGACAGCAACACTGTACAATTTATATCTGTCAAAACGTTTTTGTATAACAATTTAAACTACTCGAATTTATTAATCATGGCAACTCAAATATTTATTGTATGCATCAATTAAACCGAGAGCTGAGTGTCAAAACACAAAAAAAATATGGCAGCTTTATAATACACATTTTAAAACGTTTAAAGTAAAAATAGCATTTTTTATTTGGAGAAGAAGTGACTTTTCATGGCTTGCCTTGTATTAAGGCGCGCCACGAAAAGTCATACTTCTCCGTATAAAATAATATACTATAATTTAGTTTATTAATGTGACTATCTACTTTACTGCTGTGTTAAAGTATCCATAGTAGCGCGACTGTATGTGGATGCGAAACACACTATAATGAAGCATGCTTACTTTTTATCAAAATATTATTTTTTTAATTTAAAATACTTGCCTTGTTTACAAAAAACTGATTGATACATGTACAAAGCATTGAGCAGATACGAGGCTTTCAGTACATTTGTTTAAAGATGTACGGTTTTATACCATTATTGGGTTATTAACCGTATATAAGATCTAAGATATAAGATCTAACCTTACTTTAATTTCAGTCATCAACCATGGGACGTACTCGTACAAATTTTTGTAGACTAGGTCAGGTATTGGTTCGTCTAGCATCCCTAGCATCTCCTTAAACCGTATACGGAGCGGTCGCGGTATAATTGGCCTGGTGGCAAAAGCATTTTCGTCAGGGAATAAGAAGTTGTTATTCGGGTAGGTGAGATTCGATTTCATCTTAACCATGTAATTTATCATCAGATGTTGCCTTCGGGTATCCAATGGAGGCAGGCCCGATTCACAGTAAAGGCTGTAGACAGGGCCGGTAGGAAACGCCCCCAAACAATACCTTATTCCCGTATTATGCATCGTATCTAATAGTAATAACCGCAATTTGCAGACTGATGCATACACAATCGCTTCATAGCAAATTTGCGACATGATCAAGGTCCGGTAAACCTTTAAGAGCATTTGAACATCTGTGCCCCATTTGGTACACGATAATACTTTGATGATATTCATGGTTCTCATACATTTAATTTTCAGGTGTTCAATATGCGCATCCCATGTAAGTCAGTCCCATAAATTTTGTCACTGTCACAAGTAGTGATTAGGGACCGGTTCTGGACCAATTCAATGTCACTCGCCCTCTGGTGGTGAGAAATGTAAGCTTTTGGATCTCTTCAAGGTCAATCCTTTGGCGGGAAATTTAAATCTTTGGAGCTCGCTAAAAATAGAAATTGCAATGTCATCATCATCATATTACAAGGTCATTCTGTGGTAAAAGGTTTTGGACGGAAATTTTTATGTAAAAGTCAAAAGCTAAAAATAAAAATTGCAATATCATCATCATCATATTATAATTCTTAGAAGTCTAAAAATAGAGTGGTCAAGTCAAAGATTATTGACCTGTAGGGGTATCGTATGAAATTTCATAGAAGTATAAAAATAGAATAAGTGCATGGAAACAAGAAGAATGTAGGTTAGCGGTTTTGAAGGATGCGGATCTATAATAAAAGGCTTCCATGGGTGCGCACGATTAAATATTAGCAGGAATGACGAAAATGGTAGTATGGAAGATAAGAAGCGCAAGAAAAGAACAAGTATTAACTATTGTTGAGCGAAAGAAAAGGTTGGAGGTGTTGATACGAAAAATTAACGATTTAAAAGTAGATTTAGGGGTGTATGAAATAAATAGAAGGAGGCAGTTTCGAGTTTTAAAATAAAAAAAGACATTTAAACATATTTGGTATTAACCCAGATATACCCACTGTTCTTTTAAACGACGTATTATAAATTTATTTTTTGCACAGGTTTGCGCCGCTGAATTAGAGATGTCACTACATTACTGCAATCCTAATATATTAATGTAATCATATCCACATGTTTTATTTGCAAGTGTTACAAAAACAGCGCGAAAATATTGTTATTGTTGTTAAGTGCGTTTCTTGAAGGTGCAATGGATAATTTGTCGTAAGTAATAATTATTTCTATAATATTTTTTGGGAAAACTTTACTTTTTATTGGTAAATAATATGTTATAATATGAAGTTACTAAACTTGGTCCAGGTTGTAAGGAATATGAAAAAAGATACAGTGCAAGATAATACCATGTTCTTTTAACGGAACAGTGGGAAAAGTGACTACTATCTTTTAATTTTCAGTTATTGAGGAGGCCACTAAAACTACATGAAATGTTGGAGGAAATTGAAAGGGATGATGCCGAAATCCCTGACAATATAATTTTATTCCTCCTTCAAATGAATATAATACAGACGAAGATTCGGGAGACGAAGATAATGTGAACTTGAATAATTTACCTGGGTCACAACTGCGGGCTGACGTGGAGATTGGTTATGAGAGTCCCAGCAAAATTCTTCTAATATAGATGAGTCAGAACATTTTGATAGTGAAGATGACTTGCCATTATCAATTTATGGAACGAGAGTCGTAGGTGATAAAATTGTAAAGAGAAAGCGAATTTACAAGTGGTGCAACAAAGATTTAGATCCAGAAAATATTCCTTGGGAAAATGTTAACGGACCAAAGCAACTGTATACTCCTTTGGAAGCATTCTCGTTATTTTTTGATCATACAGTGTTTGACATGCTTTTGAAATTTACAAATATGTATGCTAACAATCACAATAAGAATGGGGATATTTCTGACGAGTTACGATGTTTCTTTGGAATTCTACTACTTAGTGGATATACATGTCATCCCAGACGTTCCATGTTTTGGCAAAATTCTAAAGATACAAATAATATACTAGTTTGTGAAGCCATCTCTAGAAATCGCTTTGACTTTATAATGCAAAACATACACTGTTGTGACAATAATGCTTTGGCGGCAAATGACAAATTTTCAAAGGTACGTCCACTAATTGAAGTTCTGAACAAAAAATTTATGGAAATGGCACCCTTAGAGGAAGCACATAGTGTAGATGAATCGATGATCCTGTACTTTGGGCGGCACGGTTCAAAGCAATTTATAAAAGGTAAGCCCATTAGATGGGGATACAAATTTTGGACGGGCACTAACAAATATGGATATATTGAATGGTTTGAACCGTATCAAGGATCGACTACTATTATTGCTCAAAAATATAAAGATTTGGGACTAGGAGCTAGTGTCGTATTACAGTTCGCAAATGTTCTTAAAGAAACGCATCCTAATGTCGCATTCCATCTATATTTTGATAATTTTTTCACTTCCCTCCACTTGATTGAAGAATTAAAAGCTATGAAATTCCACGGAACTGGTACAATCCGAGAAAACAGGATAGGTAAAGAACATACAGAACATCGATAAGGGGAAAGAAGTGGTATTTTCCACTTATTTGTCACTGCTTAGATATGGCCTTACAAAACGGTTGGCAAATATACAGGCATGGTGGTGGACAGAAGGACCATCTCTCTTTCAGACGATCTGTCGCATTAGCGATATTGGAAACATACAAAAAAAAAAACATCAAGAAGAGGACCCAGTCGCCAATCTACAAATCTTCATGAACACTCAAAATTTGATAGGCTAGATCATTTAGTTGTGTATCAAGAAAAACAGACCCGATGTGGTGTATGCCATAAAAATTGCAACTTTATATGCCAAAAAATGCTCGGTTGCATTACACCCTAAAAATTGTTTTGTTAATTATCATACGAATTAGTAACGCAAACTATGTTCAATATGTGTATTTTGTATTACTTTAAATATAATCTACCTCCCATTATTTTTCATAGCTGGTAGAAGTTTATTATCCCACTGCTCCTTTAAAAGAACACCCATTTACAGAAAAACCATCCTTTTTAAAAAACATTTTTTTATATAATACTGATCTTGGGTTACATTAAGATCTAAAAATGTGAAAAAAACATAAATTTCACAAAAAAATAGTTCCGGGGGTATCTCGGTTAATATGCTGTAGTGTTTAAATGAGTTACCCCTAGTAGGTTATTTTATTTATAAGTAATAAATAATAAAAATTGTGACGTTAGGAAAAGTTTTTAATTTTAAAATGCACAAGCTACCCCTAGTAGGTGATAGAAATATTTTTTAAGCAGATTTTTCCAGCCGTTCCAAGCAAAAAAATAAATTTTTTTCCAAAATGGGCCAAAATTTGCCAAAAATAAGTTAAAAAAAAAAACCAACACCCCTTGTCGACTTTTAAACGTATCTAACACCTATATGAAATTGGTGCAGCTACACCTAATGTAAAAGCTACCTCTAGTAGGTGATAGAAATATTTTTTAAGCACATGTTTCTAAGTCCATTTTCAAAGAAAAAAAATCAATTTTTCTCAAAAACGGGCCATAATTTGCCAAAAATAAATTTAAAAAAACTCCAACACTTCCCGTCGACTTTTAAACGTATCCAACACATATATCAAATTGGGGCAGCTACCTAATGTAAAAGCTATCCCTAGTAGGTGATAGAAGTATTTTTATCTAACACATATATCAAATTGGGGGAGCTACCGCTAATATAAAAGCTACCCCTAGTAGGTTATTTTATTTATATGTAATAAATAATAAAAATTGTGACGTTAGGAAAAGGTTTTAATTTGAAAATGCACAAGCTACCCTTAGTAGGTAATAAAATATTTTTTTAGCAGATTTTTCCAGCTTTTTCAAACCAAAAAATCAATTTTTCTCGAAAACGGGTTAGAATTTGCCTAAAATAAATTAAAAAAACCCCCAACACCCCCGTCGACTTTTAAACGTATCTAACACATATGAAATTGAGACAGCTATCCCTAATGTGAAAGCTACCCCTAGTAGGCGATAGAAATATTTTTTAAGCACATTTTTCTAAGTCCATTTTCAAAGAGAATTTCCCAAAAATAAGTTAAAAAAAAATCCCAACACTTCCCGTCGACTTTTAAACGTATCTAATACATTAAATTAGAGCAGCTACCTCTAATGTAAAAGCTACCCCTAGTAGGTGATAGAAATATTTTTATCTAACACATATATCAAATTGGGGCAGCTACTCCTAATGTAAAAGCTAGTAGGTTATTTTATTAATATGTAAAAAATAATAAAAATTGTGAAGGAAAAGCTTTTAATTTTAAAATGCACCATACAAAAAGTGATGAAGTGAAATTTTGTATTTAACTTTAAATGAAATATATGTTGTACATTGATCTGCAATAGTGAATAATTAGGTATGATTAAAAATTGTAACATTAGAAAATGCTGTTAAGTGTAATGATGGAAACGGTAGTATGCACAAGATAAGAAGAGTATAATAATACAGTTTTAACCCTGAAATTTTTGCATAAATTTATATTCACATTTTAAAACTGTACAAAACCAATAAATTTTTAAGATAAATACTGATGTAAAATCAAATTCTTTATTTATTTCGGAAATATTTGTAATATGTTGTTCATCTAAAAAATTCTAGACTTTTTTATTGACGAAAGCCTTCCTTAACTGTGAAATATTATAGATCACAATTCGATATAAAACGTATCTTCACATTTTTAATATTTCCCAAATTAATTGAATATCAATAGGAAATGTGATGTAATATAATAAATGTTTAATATATTTGTGAAGTATTTGAAATATGTTTTTTTTTCTAAAAAAAATGCTAACGATTTTTTTATGAAATAAAGATAAATAAAATACATCTCACGATGTATCTTTGGACATTTTACATTTATATATGCAATTACAACCCATTTTTAAGGGATTGTACTCATAATGAGTAAAACGCTTGCAATTGTAAAATGCATTGCCCATATAGTGCTATCAGTATGATTTTTAATATTATATTTAACTTGAAATACAAGTATTGTACTAGAATGGAATGAATAATTGCAATTATTGTTGTGTAAACGATAGACGTGTACTTGAACTATAAAAGTGATGTATGTTTGAAGGTGTGCGATGTAAGTAAAGATATATGTGCAGATCTATGGAAAGAGATAAAAGACTCGATGTGGACGTCCGTTTTCTCAGGTTGAAGGTGGATATGCGGGGGAGGGCATAAATAAAGTCCTACAAAAGATGCGTTTCTGAAAATTTAAAGTTTGCACCTAATTCTCAGAAAAAAAAATTTTTTTCAACGCAGTTGTTTTATAAGTAGCAATTTATCACTTTCATGTATAAATTTACGAAAATATGAAAAAATGACTCTTAAATTAACCAATTCAGAAGAAACACAAGCATGCAATTTATCCATTTCATGTATAAATGTATCAAAATGGTCCTTAAATTAACCAATTCAATTTTGAAACAACAAACAGCACTTGTTTTTTAATTTAGTTTGATTAGGACTCCAAATTTACAATTTTTGATGGAGCGTGGATATTACTGATTCAAGAATTTTAGGATAATGAACGCAGTTATTTTTCTTTGAAATCATTTTATGCAGGTGTGAATGCGAACATTCCATATTTATCTTAGTCACCAATTCACATTACAATTTGCAAATGTATGAATGCAATTGTGTCATTTATATTGCATAAATACATGGCGTAAAGTTTTCAGATTTACATGCTTTTGAGAGCTGTTTTGACTTTTATTTAACGCAAGCTTTTTTTCACTTTTAACTGTTCTATATTTTCACACTTTCTTTATATCCATGATATTTTACAATAAACAGATTTGTAACGCAACACGCACTTAAAATGTGCAAAAATTGACTTTGATGTAGAAATTTATACATGAGTACATGAGTAAGTCAGACTTCCAGATGTTTTCAATTTTTTTCTTAACGTAGATCATTTTACTTTTAGCTGCAGTAAAATTTTTTGGATAATGAGAATATTTCACGAGAGACAATAAAAACATAAAAAAATTTTACATTTATTTTTTGCAATGAAAAAATAACTATACAATAAATTCCACAAAAAAAACATATTAAACACATCACACATTCATCCCTTCCAACGTACGCAATATATATTTTCAGTCTGTACTATATTTTTCCGCACACACTCTAAACATTGATTAGCCTCCACCAGTTCTTCATTCAGTCTTTCCACTCGCCCCATCCCCGCCATCTCACTATTAATATAGTCATTGTAAAGTTTTCGTAACCACAGAATACTTTTTTCCCTAAATGCCTGAAGGGTTGGTTGGTGCTGCTCATCATCCTGCTGTGTGGGGTGCCCTTATATAAGAGCCAATTCTTTTCCTCCATATTGTAGGTTTCGCAACGGTGGTGGTTGTGGGGGTGTTGCTATAACCGTGGTTGCTGGCGTTATGCTGAAAAGATGAATAACTTTATTTGTACTAAAAATTCTCTATGAATTAATAAAAGGAAACTCTAATATTAATTAAAATTATACATACCTCTCGAAATACTTCGAAAATTCATCTTCTACATCACTATCCCTTATGAAGATGATGGGGATGGTCTCTTCAAGGGGTGCTGGTTCTACGGTGTTACTTGATGGGCGCACCAAAACATCATGCAAAATACAAGGTTTTGCCTGCCTTCCTAGTGAAAGTTTAGATTGTTTGCTGGATGAAGCCATTACTAATGATGAGTAATTAATGAGTATTCAATTAAAACTTTAATGGGTTTATATTACTACATAAGCAGATAAAGGGCAGTTTTATACCAGTCAGTATATTGCACTCCCGACTAGAATTGCAATTGTATACCTAAAGTACTTCTATAGTTACTTAAATTATTAATTTCTACATATCAGTTATAGTAAATATAATATTTGTTTCCATTACTACAGAATCGACAGCGTGTGTGCTTCATATTTTCTTGCAGTGTTGGATACAGTTTTGAAGGTAACTATGAGTAAGGGTATACCCAGTAGTAGTGATATTGTTGATTTAACAAGGAGTATTATTCCATTGTTGAAAACCAAAAACGAATTTGTAAAGCACATCCGTATAATTAACACTAATATTAAGCTATTGCAAGATATAATTCAAAATAAAATTTATATAGACATGCGAAAATTTGCTTAAACTCGAAAGTAATTTAACATTGTTAAAGTGTTATCTTATAAGAGTTAAACAGTTAAAGAACGCTTCAGAGAAAACAGGTAGTGGAATTGTCAATGTCGCTAAAAAGCCTACACGCAAATTAAGTTGGTACTCTCTAGATTCATGTTTTAATGGTAGGTTACTTACGGGAATTATAGTCAATACAGCAAACATCAAGGATCCTCTTATTTTTTTACAAAATGCATACAATAGTTTTGCACGAAAGGTTGCATTAATGCTAAGGCAATCGATGCTAAAGGTAAATGTCCTTTTAGCCTGCAATTTTATCCACCCTCTAAATCACGTTATCGAGTTGAATTCTTTTACCATAAAAAATTGTGCAATCAATATTGCGACCAATTTACGTAAGTGGTATAATGAAAACGTTTATTATAAATTACAAAAAAATAGAGGAGTTATCCGAAAGGGATTCCGGTTGGCCATTACATTTACATTTAAAGGTGAATACTAATGGCTATGTCCATTTAGTGGTGACCTTTCAACTTACGTTAAGGTTCCCTACGTCATAGCAGTAAAGCATGCGGTAGTGAATGTTAGAAACGACGATGAGTATTGTTTCCTGTGGGCCGTTGTTTCGGAACTATATCCCGTGTAACATCATTCAGATAGAATTTACAGTTATCATCATTTTATGGATGTTTTGAATTATGATTCAATTCCCTTCCCCATTAAACTAGATGATGCAAAAAAATTTGAACAGTAAAACAAATTCTCCACTAATTTGTTTTGCATTCAGGGAAAAGTTATATTACCATTTGTATTAAGTGAAATTCAAAATAGTGCGAGGGAACCTATAAATCTTTTAGTACTTTCTGCTAATTACCAAGCTGCGGGTGATATTAGTACAAAAAATACTACTGTTTATCATTTCACGTGGATTAAAAACATGTCAGCCCTCTTTTCTAAACAACTATCGAATAAGGAGCACAAGAAATTCATTTGTTATCGATGTTTGAACCATTTTTCTTCATATAACGTTCTACAAGAACACATCACTCACTGATTATAGAAGTCCTTTAGGTTCACTTTATAACAAAGTGAAATTTAAAAAAAAAATGTAATATTTATATTGAAAGAATAAAATATTATTTTTTTGTGCGTTTTATTTCATCTAAGAGCTATATCCTTTTATACAAACTATATAACTAATATAAGTAATTTATTTCACAAATTACAAGTTAAATGTGATAAAACAATGTCATCCTTATTGATCTTTTATCCAATCCCCACCACTTTACGAATAACTTATTATTCTTGGAGCGAAGCACTTTTTCTAGTAGATACACATCAGCATACCTTGTTTTTGTAATTCATGTTCATAAAACCCTCCCAGTACAGGTTTTTCCTTCATGTCTTCCAGCATGTACGTAGTGGGATTAGTAATGCGAACTTTCACAATCTTAAACTAGACCAATTGGGTGTGTATCCTTTGGCGAAAATACTTTTAAATTTACTGATTCGTACTGTGTCATCCACAGAATATCGATTCCTATCGAATATTTTTATGTGAGTGTAAGCCTCTAGCTTTGTATGATTACCGACACTTTGGGCTTCATTCCGATAGTTCTATGCTTATGATTGTTATAATCCATGGTTATGGTATCAATTGTATCAATCAATTTGTATTTACCTTCTAGGCTGAATGACTTATATAGAGCACCCTTAATGGTTCTGTAATTGCAGCATTTTCTTTGTGCTGTAGGTGGTGTAATGACTGACTCCATAACGTCGCATTAGTTTAGTAAAATTCTCATTGTAGAATTCTTTTCCTGCATGGCCTTGGCAAACTATTTTCGTTTTTAATCCATTAGTCCATAAGTATTTAGAAAAACAGTCGTTAACCACTAATATATACTTATAGCCCTTATTTTGTTTGGCATATGTGTTAAATTCAGCCAAATCTGCATACCAAACGTCATCAAAACCCCTAATTATTGTGCGCTTTCGTTTAAAATTTTTTCGTGCAGGTTTGTGCAATTCTTTGACGAGTTGCAATTTGGACATGGTACTAGTTTGTCCACAATTTTTTTAAATCGATATAGTTTTTGCCCCAATACTAGGTAAGCGTTAGAGTTTTCTTTAAAAGCTTTCTGAACTGCTTGTAAACAAAAATCAAGATATCCTTTACTTATAGCATCACCATCTTCTTCCGGGTCCGCCAACTGTGTCAAACGGTTTTCATCCAAATTTAATCTTGTTGATAAATGGTATTGCTTAGTGATAGCATCTTGAGGATCTATGGGGCTGGCAACATTGCTGATTCTCCTATTCTCGATATCAAATTGATTATCATCAATCAGTTTAAACTGAGGGGTTAATTTCAAGAAATTAGTTGATACTAAATATGTGAACATCCAAATTTGTCAAGGGTCATTTTAGTTATATGTCGAAATCAATGCATTCTCATTTATACTGTTTAAAAAATGGCTGTTTGGTTTTTCAATGTACAGTTCTTCTGCAATTGATATTATGTTATTCACGACACCTGTACTCCCTGCCAATTTTTCTGCCCACAATACCTGTAGATCACGAACTAGTTCATGTACATCATTCCAATATCTATATTCAATCGGCCTGTTTGTTAATTCCTTAAAAACATAGCTCCATCTCCCTTGGTTGTGGGTGATGATGATGATAGCAAGGGTTTGATTATTTGTGTACAATTTTTGCTGCGGCTCCCTCTAATTTGCCCACTTACGTCATAATCCCGCCTTGCAACATTAGTAGCTTCTAAAATACTTCTATAATCTTTTCTATTTTTGAATTTACTAGATTTAAATTGGGTTCATTCAGAATAAGCAGATCATATAAACCTGGAGTCCCTTTATACGTGACACCTTAAATAATTATATCCTTTAATTGTAACGGCAGTATTACCAATTGTCCATTTGTCAGTTTTGGTATCATAGTGGACTCCATAAGTATGATCAACAGCACGTTCAGGATCCCTTATAATACGTTTGACGTATATACGAGGTAATTCATGATACTGCTCGAGAAATTCTTCTGAGATGGTTTCATTACGGGTAGTGGAATCATCTGTGACACTAAGAGGTTCTTCTTCTTTTTCAGTATTAATCTCTCCTACAACAGATGTACTTAAGAAATACGGTGTACGAAGACCTGGAGGAGGATTTGTTTGAAAAAACGAAAGCTGAGCTTCCCTTTCTTGAATCACCTAATGGAGTGAAACCTGAAGTCCGTTGAACTTGAGCTAGCGGGCTAATGGGGATAGTAGCGTGCTTTCTCGGAAATATGAACAGGGGTGGATTGATTTTATTTAATTTCAGTTAGCGGCTCTATTAGGGGCTTATAAGTAATTTTAAATGTTCTTTCATTATCAATGCGAGCAGTTTTAATACTGTTATACTTCTGCTGTATTATTTTACGAGCCTGAATAATTTTTTTCTTTAATACCATTTCCTTGTTATCCATTGTAGGAAAGCGGGTTTACTGAACAGATACCGGTTTACCTCGAACAGATAGCTGTTTACATAAACAGATAGCTGTTAATACCTAAACAGATCAGTATCTACTAAACTACTGTAAGCAGTTTAAGGAATTATATATTCACCAAATCTTTTCCTATAGCTACCATTATTAACTTCAGCATCCTTGTTTATGACCATGAAACCAAACGGATCTACCCAGCACTTTGAACATATGTCCCGAAATAATTTCATGCTTATGGTGGGACTTATATGATCCTCATACACATGTTTTAGGTTTAATTCATCTTGCTCTAGTAATATTATTAGATTCGCATTGTCACGAATTAATTGCTTTGGAATTTTACTGTAAGTTTGACCCAAATTGAAACAGTCAATATCGTTAATCCTACCCATAGAAAAATATGCCCTTATGTTATTTTGTTTTTCATAAGCGATATCATCGAAGATAAAAATAGAGATTGATTTTGCACAATTAGGCTCAATCACATCTTGATTATCACTGAAGGTAAAGTAACCTATATCCCTCATTGGAAGTAAGATTTACTGTAAAAGTTCGTACTTGTTTTGATTCAATGACTTAGAGTATACGTATACATGTTTAAATATCAAGCCATTTTTCTCGGTAATCAGACTGATCATTGCGTTTGTTTGACCACAATTGGAGGGACCACATATAATACCACGTATACTATTAGGAAGTAAATCACCATGTTTTGAAGTAATAGACTTTTCATCAAAGTCATGATTTTGAATTAAGAGTTTTTGTTTTTGAGCAACTACTTTCATCGTTAATGGATGAAATAAAACTAAACGCATAATTACAACATTATTATTTGTATACTAGGCTATATCACAGTAACTATAACTTTTTCACTTCCCTAGTGAGTGTGCTGTACTGTACAATAGCGGCATGGAGAATAAGACCATAGACAACAATTCCATTATCCAAAAGTGTTAGAGATTCCATTTCCAATTTGATGTCTACTGTTGAGTTTTTTAAGGATTCATTTTGTTTACAGCAGTCCATCACAAATACTGGACATGACATGAATTCGGAGTAGTTGAATAATGCATCTTTATCATCTTCACCATGGTAATAACATCGAAATTTGAAAAAATTGCGATAGGCAGGTATGTATTGGTTAGCACAGAAGTTCAAATGCATTGCTTCATATGGATAATACTCAGAATTCAGATGCACTTTAAGATTTCTAATGTTAATGTGATCAAAATTTCCGATCCTTGCTGACTTTGTGTATCTTTTACCTTGTTGGAATGCAACAATTATCCAACGTGGTTTTTCCAGTTGCGTTGATGTGTTTATTGGCCATATGTTAGAGGTTGCCTGTTTTAAAGAAGGTAATTCATATAACTGCCATTGACGAAATGGAACAGTAATAATAGAATTTTTATTGATTCCTTGAAACAAGTTAAGTTTCGCAGCATCACTAAGTGTTAAGTGTGGTACTTTCCAATGAATTTTATTTAAGGTTATTGTGGCATCAACTTCACCATAGTAACAGTTTGTATCGCTTCTAGAGCGAATTAAAACCAACTTTTGACGCATATTCACGATTACTTGACGATAAAAAGTATTTCTCTGCAGATGTTAACCGCAATGAAGGTTGTTGATTAATTAATGACTTACTTAGGGATGATGTCCTTTATATGAATTTTTGAAAGATGGAATTGGACCTGGATTAATTCTCAGACCCATGTTATTTTAGTTCTAAGCGTACTGTGAATGGTTCACTTTCACCAAAGTCTATTAATTCACCCTTTTGATTAGTGAAATTAATAATTGTTATATTACTAATAATGTCAGTGTTTACTTCTAAATATTGAGTATTGCTTGGAGTTTTATCTAGACGATAACCTGGTGGAACTGAAATATAAATCTCATGCAATACTTTAGCAGGTTTCCCGTTTCGATAAGATTCCTTTATAACGTGTAGATTAGTGTGTTTAAGTATTTGGATGTCTAACGCATATGTATGTAAAACATTTGGCTCTAATATTTTAGACTCAAACCCTAGCATGCGGCCAATGCAATTTTGTTTAGTAAAATCGACCTCAAATGAACTGTTTATCTCACATTTAAGTGTATTGTTGTTTGCTCTAATGATAAACATTTCTGTGGGTATTTTAGAGTTTAGATAATCGCTAATTTCATCTAACTCATATGCACCGTGTGGAATATTACTCACTTGCAAATGAGTTGGATTTGTTCTAAAATAAAATCTATCGTTGCCTGTACAAATGTTTCTAATACTGTTGCAGCCGTAAAATCCAACCAATCCAATAACGTATTTCTTCCTCAAATCTAGCTCTATTGGTGGATAGAAGTTGTAGCTAGCTGTGTTACCAACACCTAATAAACTGAATGTTATTGACATAACTGACAAAATTTGATGTTGTGCTGATTATTTATATAAAAATTGTAGGCATAAGTATTCGCAAATAATTGTATTAAACTCTTGATCCTGGTTGTAATTATAATATATTTTACACCCCCGAAAGTAGTTAATCACTAGGGATGGGAATTGTAGGTAAATACCTATTTACGTAGAGTGTAGGCATTCAAGTGTGAATCATACTATAATCAGTTTTGTGAGCAATTCTTTAATTTGACACACATATAATTTTGCCTAAAATACCTATTTTAAAGGTTTATGGATTATTTGCTTTTTTTTGCAACTTTTTAACCTAAATTTTATGTTTTTGTACCTATTTGTATCATTTTGCACTTACATTGGTACCTTTTTTCTTCAAAGTAAACAACTTTTTGTAATACATTGACTACAATGCACAAATATTGGTATGTGGCGTTTTGCATAGAAATCCGCTATCGAAGCCGGTAAAATAAGTTACTACTTGAAAAGTTAGGTTAGAAGTTAGGTTAGGTGTGTGTTTTGTTTTGGGCAAAACTTGAGTTGATTTACGATGCCAAAAATATAAGGACGCATGGTTTAACGATGAAAATAAAGGCATTTTTGCTTTTGACCACGCTGAACGAGGGAAGGTGTTCTGTCGAGCATCCAATAAATCCGTAAGGGTTAAATTTTTTAATATTTCGTAAATTTAAATTCTTTTAGATTTTATGTACCAAAAAGTCTCATTTCGACCAACATAAAAAGACAAGTATACACCAGGAGAGGCTAAAAACAAATAGTAGGCAACTGTTAATTTCTGAATCCACAGAATCAATTGAAAAGAATACATTCGCTTTAGATCTATGTTCAGCATTGGTAGCTGCAAATATACCTTGGGCTAAACTGGCTTGGCCACAGTTTAGGGATTTTTTAGAAAAGTACTGCAATCGACATATCCCTGATCGAACCACACTTAGCAAAACGTACCTACCAAAATGTTATGTAAATGTAAGAAACATAAATTTTTCAGTCAATTTATTATTTTAATATTGAATATTTTAATATTGAATATTTGAATAATTTTAGTGTATTGAAAACATAAGTGCAGATATTGGTAACAGCGATATCTGGATATGCGTGGACGAAACCACCGATAGAACTGGCCGTTATATGGCCAATTTAATTGTTGTCAAATTTACAGATGAATGTGGAAGTACTGCACATCTACTGGCTTGTAAAGTTCTTGAAAAGACAAATCATGCAACTGTTGCTCGTTTTATTAACGATTGCCTTAATAAGATTTATTTATCATTATTTACATGTATTTTCAACAAATAATTTGCAGTGTTATTATGGCCATCTGGTATACAGTATTCAAAAGTAAGGCTTTTATACTCGCATGCAGCATCCTACATGTTAAAGTGTGCTACCAGTCTTTTGGTATTTTATTCAAAAATTTTACATTTTACATGTTTGGCACATGCTTTTTAAATCGTGTTTGTGAAGTTATACGTGAAGAATACAGTGATGTTAATGCTATAATATCCAATACAAAGAAAATATTTTTAAAAGCGCCAGCTAGAATTGCATACTACAAGGAGCACTTTCCAACAGTCCCTTTGCCTCCAGAACCCACGATAACCAGATGGGGCACCTGGCTACGAGCAGCGGTTTTCTATTGTGAACACTATGATTCACTTAAACAGGTATATCTAAAATATTGGCGGTGTTAAAAAATCTTAGATTATAGTTTGATAAATAATCTAGGTTGTAATGGACTTTAATCCAACTGATGCTGCCGATATTAAGAATTCACAAAAATTATTTACTATACCCACAGTGCAGGAAGATCTTATTTACACAAGTACTGATTTTAAAATTATTGAAGAAAGTATAACTAAACTAGAAGCTCGGGGATTACCTTTAACAGAGTCAATGGACATTTTCACCAAAGTAATTTAAGTGAATTTAAAGGCATCGCCTGGAAGAGTTGCTAAAAAAGCATCGGACAAATTAAATCAAGTCACTGCTAAAAATCCAAGCTATGAAACTGTATATAGTCTGTATAAAATGTTTTCAGGAGAAACAGTATCTGTTGACAAACTTAAAAATAAAATTGCTGTTTGTGAGGCCCCAAATTTTAAATATATTCCCGTCACTTCATGTGATGTAGAGTGCTCTTTTTCACTTTATAACAATATTTTAACTGAAAATCGTCACAATTTAAACCCTGAAAATATTGAAAAAATAATTGTGTGCTACAGCAGCAGTAAAGTGTATTACTGAAAAATTATGTATTTACTTACCTATTAGATATATTTTAGTTTTGTAAATAGAGGAGTTTGTAGTTTTTTAACATGCAATAAATTTTACCTTTGTTCATTAAAATTTTTTTGAACTATTTCACCTAAAACGTACATTTTGTATCCTAAAACGCATGTTTTTTCTGCCTTTTTGCCTACCTATTTTCAATAATTTTGCACCTAAAATTCCCATCCTTATTAATCACTTCGATTGGTGGTCGAAGATTACCGAAACTATCGTAATACCATACCTTTTTACCACGCTTTTTGTAGCAAACCCAATGTGTACCTGGTCCTCTTTGGCTATCTTAGTTAATAATTCGAGATTCATTTTTCCGTGGTAATCTAGGCATATCTCTCATAAAGATATACCTAAAGTAGGGTACATTTTTGGTGTATTTGTTTAAATCAATATCCGTTAACGGTCTTTCGGGTAATCTATTCTGTTTTTTGGAAACGGTTTTAAGTATAATGCTCCACCACCAGATTTGTTTCTTGCAATTTTTTAGCATTTTTAGCATCATTGACTGTTTTAGCAATTCCTGATGCACCACCAGCTAAAGCATCGATTACTGATAATCCTACGAATAACGGATTAAGAAATGGTGAAAACCCTACTTGTTTAGGTAGGGTAATTACTCTAGGAACTTTAATGTTTTTCTTTTTTGCTAAACTTTTTACCACACGTTTTCCCGTTGAAAGCGCTGACTTTATTGTGTCTGTGAAATTTCCGTTAGGTTTAATTTTTTTAACTATTGTTTTTCGTAAATGCAATAAATTTACGCCATTGAATTTTTTCTTCTTCTTCAGATTAGATCGACGTTTACACCTCATTCCTAATTTTCTCTTTGCTTTCATGGCGGTACTGACTGCTAAAGCTGCAGTTCGTTCGCCTAATGTTCACTAAACCACCACCACTTGCACTCTTTCGCCTCTTAACTAACATTATTCTACATATGAATGCGTATTAGAAGCTTATTCCATTCCCTCATATCCAACACTACATTATTGCTTTGATCACAGTTAGCACACCCCATACGCATTACCGGTGCAAGCTTAAGGTGCGTACTGTATCCAATTTCCATATGGTTTGCATGATGAGTATTGTTCGATAGTTTAAAATAAATACAATCGATTAAGTATTCATTAGCTGCTTGTTTATATGCTTCAGATAAATTATATGGGTGCCTGTCAGTGTTAGAAAAATAACCTATTTTGACAGCACCAACAATACAGGGTAAAATTATTATTCATATTTTTACTGCAACTATGTGGGGTATCCATATGTAACGGTTAACTTCGGAGTTTGTATCGTTCCAGAAATGATGTTATTGCTGCCTGCATTATAACGACTGCACTTCCTTGCAATTGCACTAGGACTAAACGCTGTTTAAGAAATGATTTTAGTTAAATCATGTGGGTGGGGTTGAGGCACTACTATTAAAAACTAAATGGTATGTTTGTTGTTTTCCCGACTGCACCCAAACTACTCATGAAGACATCCCTCGTGTTTAACTGCGTTTTAAATCCTTCCATTCGATTTTCTTCTTTCAAATACTCATAAAAGCGTTGAGGTAATATACATTTAAAATCATCCGTTTACATCGCTATACGTTCACCATACTTAGTATTAATTACTGCCACATTAGTCACTTTATACTTTTTTGATATGCACTTTTAAAAAGTTTGCAAAAGGTGCTTTGGTTTAACTCTGCTAATTCCATGTTTAACAATTACAAGTTGCTAACTGATTGATCTCAACACACCTCGCTGTGGGTTATATCACAAACATGTGTCCCACCTCCTTTAAGTTTAGAAAATTATTTTACCTTTACTCAATTTAGTCAATATAAGCACCATTTGACCTTGGTCAGCTTTTTAGTATAGACAACAACCCCCATTCTTCCTGTTTCCATGAATTGATTCTATTTTTATACTTCTAAGAAATGTCATACGATACCCCTACAGGTCAATAATCATTGACCTTGACCACTCTATTTTTAGACTTCTAAGGATTGTAATATGATGATGACATTGCAATTTCTATTTTTATCTTTTGACCTTGACATACGAATTTCCCGCCAAAACGTTTGACCGCAGAGTGACCTTGTAATATGATGATGATGATGACAATGCAATTTCTATTTTTAGCGAGTTCCAAAACTTTAAATTTTTCGCCGAAAGTTTGACCTTGAAATCCAAAAGCTTACATTTCTCACCACCAGAGGTCGAGTGACCTTGAATTGGTATAGAACCGGCCCCTAATCACTACTGCCACACACGCAATTGGCCTATTCTAGATGTAGAGTAGCGGATCACAGTGAGGCCGGCGTAATTTACAAAAATGTAGGCATTTGGTTTTTTCCTTAGAAAATTGGTAACCAATTTCACTTCCATTGTACTTATCTGGTCTACAGTAGCACTGGCGCAGTACGGGGTGGCCAAGTAAGAATGCGAGGTACTGTATCTGGAAAACTATACATCGTAGAGGCTTGCGGAAAAAAAATTATTACTAAAGCGGCCAATACAAAAACCTGGAAAATATTTTCATGTTTCTGAAATGGCCGCTAGGGGACGTAACTGCAATCTTGAATCTAAAACAGTGATGTTTCTGTGAATTCTGCTATATTAACGTAACAAAAAAATTACTGATCTTTGAAGTCGATGATAATCTGAACTTTTTTTGTTTGGCACTTTTTGACGTATCTATAAAAATAAAGTATTCAAAGGTTTCCTTAAATCATCCCCCGTATCTTCGAAACGGCTAATCCGATTTTAACAAACTTGGTCGCGTTGAAAAGAGCTTTTCTTGGGCTACAAATGTTAAAATAGTTTAAGTTTTGTTAGTTTCACATGTCGTTGCTAGAGGGCTTTGTTCTACATTCCGACAGAAACGATTAACTTTCGCAAAAAAATTAAATGCATTGGTATGACTTTTTTTCATGAACAAGTAGCTAAATGATACCTAAACAAGCTCGCGAAAACCGCATCTCGATATCTTGTTCCTAACCTACAATATCGGCCAAAGAAAACTTTGAACGTAAATTCCTTAAATTTTTATTTATTTTTAACCATATTTTTCAGGAATTGTTTCTATTATGTAAGTTGTGGCGCTAAAAAGGACCGATTTAAAGGAGGAAGATTTTTAATGCACCCGTAAATGCTCGAAATGCTGACCATCACTCTGTGCATTGCTGAGGCCTCTTATGGGTAAACAAAACTGCAGCTTCAATTTCGGCTCTGAACAGGTTACCTAGAAATTGCGATTTTAAATGTTTGTAAATTTATACACCAGAATAAAATCACCCTTTTTGAAATTACTACGGGCAAGTAAGCAATGCTAAAAGTTATACAAAAGGCCTATTTCTTGTTTGTTTAAATGCATATTCATTATGGATATATACGAAAAATGCAATTAATAGAAGCAGGCAATGGAAACAGATACCTAAACAAAACATACATAATCCTCAAATTGTCAATAGTTGTCAATACTTTCGCGTTACTTTGAGCAATTTTTGTGCTTTCAAAATGCGTTTTACGAATAATGAAGCTGTTGATATGCTTGCGTTTCATTTTGAATGTCTTCAGAATGCCGTAGTAGCTAAAAAAGTTTACGCGAGTTGATATCCAAATCGGCGTCCTTGCGATGTAAGAGTTTTTCCCCGATTAGTGGCGTGTTTACGAGTCAATGGTAGTTTTCGGCCTACGTTTCAACGGCAAAGAATTGTAAGAACACAAGAAAATATTAACCGTGTACTGGGCTATATTGAAGGAAATCCTCATGTTAGCACAAGAGCATTATCCACTGAGTTGGGCATATCACGTACAACGGTTGAAAATATTTTGAAGGACTATAGGTAAGTTCTAATTTCCATCAAAATATATAGGTACTCGTTTTTTTAATTACTTTAAGAATGCACCCATATCATGTCGTTTTGGATCAGGCCTTGGAAGAGGAAGATTTTTATCGAAGGTTAGACTATTGCCATTGGATGTTAGGCATGATACGCGAAAATAGAGAATTTTTATTTCAAATTCATTGGACCGATGAAGTCACCTTCAGTAGTGACGGGAGAGTCAATCTGCACAATATGCATTATTGGTCTGCAGAAAATCCCCATTGGTTCGTGAAGTTTAGCGCCAAGGACGTTGGAGTTTAAATGGCATACTGTGTAACAACTCTTTTTCGTGTTGTATAAAATATACCTCAATTTAGGATCTTTCCTTCATTTAGTTCTAAATACAAGAAAATTTTAATTATTTTACAATATTGGTATGAGGTAGGCAACTTAATTTGCATATCTTCATAGTGCATTCTTTCGTAAAGATTTATTATCCTGCTTTCAATTTTTATTCATTTCTTATCTGATATATAACGCGTCGGCGTTAATTTATTCTGTTTCTATCTTGTGCGCAGGACCGCTTCATCTACTTCGAAATCCTCCATTTTCACTTCCTGTTGAATGTCGAAGCATGATGCTGCTTCTTTGTGATTTTATCTAAATTTTTGTGAAAGCGCCATCAATTTGGTGGTAAGAGATATTTTTAATACATTTACATAAAATTAAAGCATTGTGTTGTTTTTAGGCGTTTTCTTTACGGTTTCTTGATGTTTTTTTTTTCTTTACGTTTTCTTTACGTATTTTTTACCAATTTTTACTTTAATTGTACGTTTATCATTAATTCAATTTACAACGTAATTGAATTTTAAGTACATATTTGATTTTATGATTGCAAATTTTTGAATGGATACTTCCATATAATGCAATAAGAACTGGATTTAACAGTTTTAAGAAGAAAGTTAGACGGATTTTTTAAATTCAGTTTGGAGTGTGGCTGATAATATTATGTCAAGATTGCACCATGATGACGCAAGAATGACTTCATCCTGTTAAGCTCTCCGTAATCATATTTAGATACCAGAGGTTTCAAAAAGAAAAGTTTGTGTACAAAAATTTCTAAGGTATTTATGTAGTGTTTTATTTAGTATTTTAAGCATAATTTTAAGACCTTTATTATTTCATCATTACATTTCATATTCAATAAACATAGTCTTTATATTGTTATTTTTTTACATTTTTGTAAAGTCGGTTTAATTGTTCCGATGTTTAAAAACAATTTGGCGCTCGAGATAATTTCATTAATTTTTTTTACATTATTTATTCATGGTAAGTGGTAATTAAGCAAATCATTTTATTTGAACCCACCCAAACTAATCACCGACTGAGTCTAAGGCACAATTATAAGTGGTGTAAGGTTAGTATTTTTTGGAGAATTTATTATTTCATTAACTTTATAACTTACTTTTTATTATTTAAAATTTCACATACCTATACACCGTTACAACCTTTTTTTATTACAACTGGGAGGCATAATTATTGGGCCATATTTTTTCGAGCAACCCCTAAATGGCAATGTATTTCTTGACTTTTTGGCCAATCAATTACCGTTGTTGGAAGATGTGCCTCTGGAAACAAGGCAAAAATTGTTTTTGCATTTGGAAGGTTGCCCAGCATATTTTGCTATTAATGTGCTACAGCATATTGATGCAGTATTTCAACTGCGGTGGATTGGAAGAGAAAGTCTGTTTCTATGGCCTCCGCGATCCCCAGACTTAACTTGCCTCGATTTTTATTTATGGGGGCGCTTAAAGGACATCGTGTTTCGGAATTAACCTACTACTAGAGAAGATATGAAGAACCGTATTCGTAACGTAATACGTAACATACCGAGAGCCGAAATTGAAGCTGCAGTTTTGTCTAGTAATGAAAGGCTTCAGCAATGCATAGAGTGGGATGGTCAGCATTTCCCTTTTTAGGGACACAACTTACATAATAGAAACAATTCCAGAAAAATATAGTTAAAAAAAATAAAAACCTAAGGGATTTTCGTATAAAGTTTTCTTTAGCCGACATTTTAGGTTAGGAACAAGATATCGAGATGCGGTTTTCGTGAGCTTGCTTAAGTATCATTTAGCTACTTGTTCATAGAAAAAGTCATACCAATGCATTTAATATTTTTGCGAAAATTAACCGTTTCTGTCGGAATGTCGAACAAAGCCCTCTAGCGACGATATGTGAAACTAACGAAACTTCAATTATTTTAACATTTGTAGCCCAAGAATAGCTCATTTCAACGCGCCCAAGTTCGTTAAAATCGGCTTAGCCGCTTCGAAGATACAGGGGGTTATTTAAGGAAACATTTGAATACCCCCCACCACTTTATTTTTAGACATACGTCAAAAAGTGCCAAACAAAAAAAGGTCAGATTATCATCGACTTCAAAAATCAGTTATTTTTTTATTAGGTTACTATAGCAGAATTCACAGAAACATCACTGTTTTAGATTCAAGATTGCAGTTACGTCCCCTAGCGGCCATTTCAGAAACATGAAAATATTTTTCAGGTTTTTGTATTGGCCACTTTAGTAATAACTTTTTTTTCCGCAAGTCTCTACGATGGATAGTTTCCCAGATACAGTACCTCGCATTCTTAGTTGGCCACCCCGTACATTGCCAAGTCGTCTACATGGAGATCCCGAAAAACACCCGGCTCCACTCCTCCGGAAACCTACCATAAATAGCGAACAACTCAGCGTTGAGCCTTGAGGGATACCATTTTCTAAAGTTTCAACGCTTGACAGTGTGTTTCCTATGCGTACCCGACAATATCCTTTGGATACAAATGATTTGATAAATTTAGGTAAGTTGCCCCTCGCACCGTACTTGTGTAACTGTTCTAATATTTCATACCTCCAGGTCAAGTCATAGGCTCCTTTTATGTCAAATAATACTGCTATCAGATGTCGTGTTCTCCTGTGGACTTCCCTTATCGAATTCTACAGTTCGAGTAGATGGTCTATGGTCAATCGACCTTTTCTGAAGCCTGCTTGGTGTGGCGTTATGCAATTGTTTTTTCGAGGTAAAATTGAAACCTGTTGTTTAGCATACTTACCAGGAGTTTACGTAAGCAACATATGGGGCTTATTGGCCGATAGCTTGTGCCGTATAGAGGATTCTTTCTCGCTTTGTGAATTGGAATTATCGTTGCCACCTTCCATTGTTCCGGATATACGCCCAAGCGCCATAAGTCGTTAAATAGCTCTAGTACAGATGTCCTTATTTGAGCTGTAAGATGGACTAGCATTTCGATATTTCATCAGGATCTGAAGCGGTATTATTAAGCTCCGATGGCTCCGCTTAACTCATCCATGCTGAATGGGACCATATATTCAAGATCTCAATCCGTATCAAAGTCGAGAGACACTTTGCTACCTACCTTAGGGTGCAATGCTCTACAGCTAGCTCTTATTTTTCGGAGGCCGGGTCGTAGGGAAGGATTTAACAGAAATAAAAAAAGAGAGGGCGCCAATCGTCTTGAGGACGATAAAATAAGTTTTTATTTAAAAATAAATCAATTCTAGTAAGGTTTACCTTATTTTTCTAAATATAAGTAATATAAGTAATCATTGGTATACACTAAGGAAATAATCAGCATTTGAAATAATGGAATTACCAATAAGGGTTACAACAAAAAATTACTATTGAATTAGCTTAAAAACTGACCCTGAAGTATTTAACCAAGTACTTGTTTTATATTTGAGTCATAACTCAAAGATTTAATTAAACTGGATTGTCCCCCTTATTTAGTAAAAAAATGTTAAGCTATTTGTTACAATAAATTCATTACACTGAGAAACATAAACTGTAATAGTTAAAGAGAAAAACATACTACCCTTTATAGACTTTAAGCCGTCACTTAATAGATTTAATTATATTTACAAGGTGGTAGAAGTTTAAAAGTATTCTTCAATAACCCCAATAGAAAAGTTAAGAATACAATAAGCAAGGCAACATTTCAACCTTAGAACTGGTTACTCGGTATTAATTCACTATTTATTTTCTTGATAAAGTCATTAATATAGGTGTGAAATCAATTTTAAATCTACTAGTGGGCACAATTCAGTAAGCATAAAATCATAATTAGTCCAGGCGAAGCATAAAAGTACACACAAGGCAATATGTAATCAAAAGAATTTAAATATACATAAAGCTATACAAAACCAGAAAGAGAGTGCCTATCATAGGGTCAACCTGTGCCTGTTTTGGTTAAGAGGTTTCCTGACTGGATTCTCTGTCGGTTATCTCGAGTGAATCTTCCGAGATAGCATTACCGATGTTCCCCGTAATAAATTTGTGTCCCTTAGGTGAAAATATAAGTAAAGAAAATCGTAAACCTAAACGTAACGACCTATAAAAATAGTATAACTAAAGGGTAAGTAATTACTTCTGAAACAAACCTGTTTGAATGCAGATCGTTGAAGGCTATTAAACAAATTTCAATTCCATCAATTGTACGATATTTCCAATTATTTAAAAGCAGAAAAGATAATGTCGGTGAGCTACGGCCTTTTATAATTAAAAATGAGAGAATCAAAAGTCTCGGAAACGATAGCTAAAAATGAAAAAGCATGTTACCTCGTGGTAGGAGGTTATGTGATACGCACCTTGTTGAGCAGGTAAAAATGATCAATCTTCCATAAACCGGGGAGTGAATAATTTAAATTCACAGCATAATCAATCCCCTAATAGATCGGATGCTTTATAAATTAGCCGAAATGTAATTCATTTTCTCCCCCAACTAACAATTCCGTTTATGCAAAAATCATCCGCCTAACCTGCCTACTCGCGGCCAATTTCCGAACTATATCCTATAGAAGTTAAAACTGTAGAAAACCATTTATGTTAAAAAAATAGTAGCTCAATGATGGTTAGTGAAAATACATTAATTGACTGACGGTAACAGAATCTAATGATGATATAGTGAGTGTGGACACTAAGATCTAATGTTTATAACAAAAATAAGTAACCGGTTTCGGACCGTAACACACCCCCTCCCCAAAGGAAAGCCTAGCGTAATCATAATGAAAACAAAAATTAAAATCCCAAGACAACCCAACCCCCTAGCAAAATCAAAACCCTCCCTTGAATTTTAAAACCCTAACAATGCGAACTAAACGCGACACCACGCGGAAACCACGTGGCGGGCGTAATTCACCCCCCAGAGCCAACAACATTCACCACCCAAAAGTCATTTGTACTAGACGAGCGGACACCCTGGCACCAACTCCCTCCTGAGCCCTTCGGCAATCTACCGGTACTAGGTCATAACTAACTAAAAAATAAACAAATAAAAATAAAACACAAAACTACTATGTTCTCCAACCGTACTCGTTGTTCGGTGCTCATAAAATCAAAACGACGCTCAGTGGCATCACAAGAGCTTGCCTAAAGAGAAGAGTCGAAAATAGCTCTAGAAAATATTGTTGCGCATCTTACCGCTCCCACCCCCCCATCCACTAAGAAGGGGGAATCGGACAGGCGGGCATGCAGGGATGCGTCTTATACCCCGAGAGGCTCAGAATTCTCCCAAAGAAAGCAAGGAGAGCAGAAGATAGATCGGTCTACCAAAGATCAGCTAGCATTTATGCGCAGCAAACTTTAAGTACAGTCTTCAAACACGCAGCGTAAAAGAAGGTATACCGTGAGGCGTTACAGCCCTGTAAGCTAAGTTGTTGGGATCTCAAAGCGGATAAGGATTTTGAGTTTGGGTAGGTATTTGGTTGTCATCATCCCACATTCATTCGTTCATCTAAACATACTTGGCGAATTACGTCCCCTTTTCCCAACCCCTGACAGGCTATAGGGCCGCTGACCTAAAAACCCCCAACTCGAACCAAATCCCATTCCCAACTCCTGCACACAGTACGAAGAAACCCACCCGAAAGAATAAAAGAAGGAAGTTAAGGGCTCTGATGTTCGAGTAGGGATACACTCGAAGAATGAAAAAGACAGAGGTGAGTGTAACCCTAAATAATCATCCCTACATGAAGATCCCATCCAGCCACCCAAAAAAAAAGGAACGCGCCTATATATCTAATGTAATCTTGAGTACCAAAAGGTATTGGTGAAAGAATAATAGACTTAACGAAAAAACTTTTTTTTCCTATCACATTAAGTCAAAACATACATGCACTCGGCAAATCCCAGCAAGGTGGAGCCCCCACTCGAGCACTAACGCTCAATTCGAAAATGAAAAAAAGAATTAACACTTAATATGTACAAATGTACACTCGCACAAACTAGTGCAAAAAAAGAAGGAATGAAGTAAAACTAAACTCCACCACAAAGAATAAATGCCCCTGTGGGCAAAGTAAAAAGAAAATTAATTTGAATCGTAGAAACTTTTCTACAATAAAAATGAAAAACTATCGTTTCGCCAAAAATATAAAAATTAACCCAAAGTTGGACTCAAGATACAATGGTATAGAAAAAGCGCAAAGTAATCTAAAAATTAAGATTCGTTGACGTCTAAAGGGGGATGCGGCCTAAGATCCTTAACATGCTACACACCAACGTCTTTACCTTTCTCGTTAACTAATCGGTAAGTCAAAGGTCCAGTGATTTCTTTTACAACCCAACGAACATACTTAGGAGCTAATTTGCTACTAAATGGTCGAACAGCATCCGATAGAACAAAATTTCGCTTCCATACTACATCATGAGGTTTAAAGCGAACCGTACGTTTACTAAGATTGTAACGTTTAGAACTAACATCGTAAGCATTCTGAAGTCTACTACCAACGTCGCGATGAATTTCAGATAAATGGTTGACATCCTTAGCAAGATGTTCACGTGTGTCTAAGTTTAATTCGTCCTCAGTGAGTTGTTTAAAACGAGAACAATATTCTCCAGAATTAGGGGTAGTTATACCAAAGGTTAGAAAGGAAGGAGTATGACCAGTAACTTCATGTACTGAATTTCTCAATGCATGTGCAATTTTGTGAATATGCTCGTCCGAACTTCGATGGTTATCGGCAATGTAGGAACGGATCGCTGTACCAATAACTCGGTTAACACGTTCTACAAAATTTACTTGTGGGTGATACGCAGCATTGTACCAAACATGAGGCACTTTGTAATGATTCACCAGTTTCCTAAAAGTAGAGCTGATAAATTGCGGCCCATTATCTGCCATAATGATTTGTGGGACACCAAAAAGGAGGAAAACGTCATTTTCCAGAAAGGAAGCAACACTTTTAGCAGTAGCGCGAGAAACAGGTTTCACTAAAACGAATTTGGTTACCCAATCGCAGACAATAATAAGCATGGTATTACCATGGGTAGATCGTGGAAAAGGACCCATAATGTCAACAGAAATGCATTGAAAGGAATATCTCACTTTTTTGATTTCCCCATGAGGCCATAGCGCCCACCTTGACAAGTTTTACTCGCTAAACAAACGTTACATCGTCGTACATAATTAGCTACATCGAACCTCATCTTTGGCCAATAATAAAGTTCCAAGATGCGCAGAAGTAGGTTCGTCATGAAACTGTTTGATAAGTTCAGAACGTTTAGGACGTGGAATAACTTGCTTCCACCACTAAATTGAAAGTAATACCATGGTCATTAGGAATTAATTTAAATAGTAGTCCATTTTTACACGTCCAGTCGGGATAGGAATTAGGATCAGAAGAAACTTGTTTTAACATTTTCTGATACCAATGATCAATGTCGCTAGGAAGAAGTTCCAAGAAAAAAATATTAAGAGGTGCTCGCGAAAGAGCATCAGGTACTAAATTGAATTTACCCATACGGTGGACAATCACAAAGTTACATTGAGAAAGGCGAAGACTCTATCGTGCTAATCGACCAGTGGGGTCTTTCATGCTCATCAACCATAGAAGACTACAATGATCCGTGGTAACGGTAAATTCGGTCCCTTCCACATAAGGTCTGAACTTTTCAATACCAAAAATGACGGCAGGGCACTCTTTTTCAGTAGCACGATAATTACGTTCGGGTTTGCTGAGGGTCCGATAAGCGCAGGCAATTACTCGTTCATCGTCACCTAACCCTTGTATTAAAACACAACCAACACCAACATCAGAAGCATCACATTGGATGTTGAATAGTAAAGAAAAATCGGGGCTAGCAAGTACATATGCAGATGTAAGGGATTCCTTTAATAAGGTGAAGGAGTTTTCGGCCTCAGAGGACCAAGTAATACGCTGTTTACGAGATCGACCTTTGATAAGTTTAGTTATAGGAGCAGAAAATGTAGAGAAGTTCGGCACGAAACGACGAAACCAACCGGCTAAGCCTAGGAATCGTTTAATTTCTGTAGTGGTAGTGGGACGTGGAAAGTCACGAATAGCAGTGATCTTTTCAGGATCTGTATGTAATCCAGTTCGGTCAAGAATGTAACCTAAGTAAGATAAGCTAGGTTTACAACTTACTTTTCTCCAAATTAATTGTGAGATTGGCGTCTTTAAGACGTTGTTGAACGATTTTTAATAAGTCGAGATGTTCCTTAAAGGAAGAAGAGACCAGGACCACGTCGTCAAGATAAACAAACAGTTTCTCCCCTAATAATGACCCAAAAATGTTATCCATCATCCTCTGTCGCGTGGCCGGTGCATTGGCGATTCCAAAAAGCATGACAGTGTGTCCAAAAAGACCTCTGCGAGGAACGGTAAAAGCAGTCCTTTCGCAGGAGCTTGGCGAAAGTGGTATTTGCCAAAACGCTTTTCGCAAATCTATAGAAGAGATAACGGGCATCTCGGAGTTTATCCAAGATATCCGAAAGATATGGAAGAGGATAGGCATCCTTTCTAGTAGCTTTCTTTAACTTCCGACCATCGACGCAAAGGCGGTAATCCTGGGTATCTCCTTTTTTTACCAACAACATGGGTGAGGACCATGGAGAATTAGAAGGTCGGATTTTGCCGGCTTCTAGCATTGAATCAAGTTCCCTATCTGCAAATTTTTGCATAGCAGAAGATAAAGGAAAATACCTCTGCTTAATAGGTTCCGCATCACCTGTGTCAATAACATGCACAGCCTTATTAGTACGTGTCAAACGTTCATGTGCCAATTCACGAAAGGAAGATATAACCTCATCTAAAGCAAAAAGTTGTTGAGCATCCAACTCGTCAAAACTGCCAAGTGATGAAACAGAAAGCACTTCTTGCATGGAAAAAGAGTCGGTATTAAAGTTTACCTTCAATCCAAAAATTCGGCAAGCCTCAATTCCTAATGTTAAGCAATGGGTTACACTAGGAGTAACAAGTACACGTAGTGTCCTACTGACAGTATCAATGGTTAGGGGTAAATCCACTAGGCCAATGACTTTAAGAAAGTTATCATCTGCTGCACGAACAGTCAAATTCCGATCATGAATGATTGGCAGACGAAGAAGTTTAATTATGAGATGTACCTCAGTACCCGGGATCGATATACTAGCACCAGAATCCAAAAGAGCATTAAAAGGAGTTCCTTTAATAGAAACAGTGACATAAGGTCGATTATCAGGTGGCATAGAATTAAGATTAGTCGCAACATCATTAGAAGGTTTATAAAAGTTTTTAACATTAATAAGCCATGGTTGCCACTCAGGATCAGCCTTAGAAAGTTTTAAGCACGAGGAGGACAGGCTGAAGCGTCTTCCCGTTGAACTTCGTTTTTTGGAGAGCACCTCATACAAAACAGAAAATTTTAATCGTTTCTGCACATGTATGGAAAGTATGACCTAATCTTTCGCAGTTGTAGCATTTGGTTGTAGGTTTGACCCTATTATTGGAAGTAGAACGTTTTAGATGGGAAACAATTGTAGAAGAATTTTTGATTTTCCGGAGGCTGTTAACAACTTTCACTTGGCGAAAAACTTGAGGGTTTAGTAGTTCAGGTTCAATAGATGAAGGGGAACTAGGATGCAAATTTTCATTAAAGCGAGAATTCCAAAGTTTAGTTTCTTCTAGGCTTTTGCATAATTGCCGTAAATGATCGATGCTGCTAATTTCAGTTAAAGCTAAAGAAGTAGCGAAGAATGATTGTAGATTCCTTAAAATAAATTTTAAACGTCGTTCCTCAGAAGGAGATTCATTTAAGCGGTCAAATAAATTCATCATAGAAGCAATGTACAAGCATGCTTTCTCGGAAGCACCCTGTTTACGTTGTTTAATTTATTCCCACAATTCTTCATCATAATCACTAGGTAAAAAGTCATATCTAAGTCGCTGAACCAACTCCTCCCAACTCGAGACCAGAACGAATAGACCAAAACCATATTAAACCTCTACCAGAAAAGAGATCTACAACACTCGCAAATAAGTCTGCAGTGGAAACATGACGAGCAACACGTAGCTCCACTACCCGTTGAAGAAAAGAACAAACACTCGTACTAAAGTCGTCCCCTGTGAAGGTAAGACACCATTTAAAGACTGGTATTGATTTGGTACTAGAAGTATGTGGAGAATCCACTAAAGAATTGCTATAACGCAGCTGTTTAAAATGTTCCTGTAAAGTAGTCATATTATCGTTACCGCTAACACCTGCAGCAGGAAGAGTTTCACTAAAGGATACTCGTGGTTGAGTAGTGGAATTAGCAACTGGTTGGTTTTGAATATACCTTAAATTTTCTAAAGGAATTTCGTTCCCACCAGGCTCTTGTAAATGAAGAGATTTATGAAACTTGCTCACTTGCTCAGTAATCTCTAAACATTCTGATATAAGAAGCTGCAAACTAGGAAGTAAATCACCCTCTGGTCGTAATAGATTTAAACGTGTTAATAAATGTGTCATACGAGAGATTAAACGGATATGTTCTGATTCAGATGGATTCGCAATAAAAGATTCGACCAAGGTACGGAGTTCTTCTAATTTTAAAAAGCATTCAAGTTCTTTAGGAATATCGTAATCAATAGGTAAATAAGATGATAATAATGAAGGGTTTGCACGTTCCATAGCAATTTTAGTGCGAAGAAGTTTACGTTTTTGATCCACAGTCAAACCTATAGTGTCAAAATTCCTAAATTGCAATTCATAAGTTAGTTCATCTGTTCGTGAGGCCTGTACATTAATGATGCAAAAATTTAAATATAATTATATCTAGAACAATGTCTAATACTAGTGTACCAAAGATTACTATTTCAAATAAGTAATGCAAACAAGAACATTTCTTGAGGACGATAAAATAAGTTTTTATTTAAAAATAAATCAATTCTAGTAAGATTTCCCTTATTTTTCTAAATATAAGCAATATAAGTAATCATTGGTACACACTAAGGAAATAATAATACTTGAGTCATAACTCAAAGATTTAATTAATCTGGATTGTCCCCCTTATTTAGTAAAAAAATGTTAAGCTATTAGTTACAATAAATTCATTACACTCAGAAACATAAACTGTAATAGTTAAAGAGAAAAAAATGCTACCCTTTATAGACTTTAAGCCGTCAAAATCACTTAATAGATTTAATTATATTTACAAGGTGGTATACTCTTTGCATTGAGAACTTAACAAAAAAGTTACTTAAAAGTATTTGCAAAAGCATCTATAAAAGGATGAACATGCAGAAGTGCATTTTTAATTTGAACGTTTGTTATAGAAGTTTAAAAGTATTCTTCAATAAACCCAATAGAAAAGTTAGGAATACAATAACCAAGGCAACATTTCAACCTTAGAACTGGTTACTCGGTATTAATTCACTATTTATTATCTTGATAAAGTCATTAATATAGGTGTGAAATCAATTTTAAATCTACTAGTGGGCACAATTCAGTAAGCATAAAATCATAATTAGTCCAGGCGAAGCATAAAAGTACACACAAGGCAATATGTAATCAAAAGAGTTTAAATATACATAAAGCTATACAAAACCAGAAAGCGAGTGGCTATCATAGGGTCAACCTGTGCCTGTTTTGGTTAAGAGGTTTCCTGACTGGATTCTCTGTCGGTTATCTCGAGTGAATCTTCCGATGTTCCCCGTAATAAATTTGTGTCCCTTAGGTGAAAATATAAGTAAAGGAAATCGTAAACCTAAACGTAACGACCTATAAAAATAGTATAACTAAAGGGTAAGAAATTACTTCTCAAAAAAACCTGTTTGAATACAGATCGTTGAAGGCTATTAATCAAATTGCAATTACATCAATTGTACGATATTTCCAATTATTTAAAAGCAGAAAGGATAATGTGGGTGAGCTACGGCCTTTTATAATTAAAAATGAGTGAATCAAAAGTCTCGGAAACGATAGCTAAAAATGAAAAAGCATGTTACCTCGTGGTAGGAGGTTATGTGATACGCACCTTGTTGAGCAGGTAAAAATGATGAATCTTCAATAAACCGGGGAGTGAATAATTTAAATTCACAGCATAATCAATCCCCTAATAGATCGGATGCTTTATAAATTAGCCGAAATGTAATTCATTTTCTCCCCCAACTGACATGCCGTTTATGCAAAAATCACCCGCCTAACCTACCTAGTAGCTCAATGATGGTTAGTGAAAATACATTAATTAATTGACGGTAACAGAATCTAATGATGATATAGTGAGTGTGGACACTAAGTTGTAATGTTAATAACAAAAATAAGTAACCGGTTTCGGACCATAACAACTTCACGTTTACTTTTATGCAGCACACACTGTGTGTCGTAGTTAATGTTGTTACCCATGCAGGCAAAATGTCACGCAAGTAGATCAGAGATCTCATTTTCACCCCCAAGAACATTGCCGTTTGCAGTTTTAAGGTAAGTTATTTGCTGGAAGCCAGCAGCCCGATATACCTTTGATCCTACACCACACCTGTTGTATTATTATTATGATTATTATTATTATGATTATTATTATCTTATATTATCTTATGATCAGAAATTAATATTATGGAATCCCATTCCGATGCTTTTAATATTGAAAATTATACGCGTATTCAAAAATGTTGTAAAATAAAAACTGGAGGTGGATTGGAAATTTATGCCAAAAACAATTTAAAATTTAGACAATTACCAATTATTAGTAATAACTTTGAGGGTTTAGACTGTTTAATAGAATTTCCAAATGAGAAAAACTTGATTCAATTATTGTTTACATATAGATCCACTGATACAAATTCAAAAAACTTTTTAGATGAACTAAATAAGACTTTGGAAGTGTTAAATGAAAATGAATGTTTATTAATAGGTGACATACGAAAGTATTAGGGCTGGTTTTGGTTTTATAAGTGCTATTCATGAAGTAACTCGGAAAGAAATTGGAGAACAAGAGGATCCCTAATAGACCATATATTTATCAAATCAAATTTAAATTTAAATCTGTCTGATTGCTAAGCAAGACTGGACATTATGTAGATAACGTGGTAGAGATAATTAACGATTTTTATAAACTAACCGTTAGAGACAGAATAATAAATTAAAGTACAAAAGTTAATGGATCACAAATAACGTTTACTATAAAATAAAAGAAAGAGATCGACTGCACAAGAGATGCAGGTCCAATATTAACAAAATTGAATATTAAGGCGCCTATAAAAAATTTAGAAACAAAATGATTAATGAAATAAGGGACGCCAAGAACAATTATTTTAGAAAAAGAATCAATAGTGATAAAAAAGCAAACGTGTGAGACGATTTTAAATATACACTCACAAAAAGAAAGTCTAAGAACGTTCACAAACCAATTCTGAGCAGTATTGGCAAATCTTACCACGAAAAGGACGTTGTTAATAATTATGCAAATGTTTTTCACGATCAAATTAAAAACCTAGTTATTAAATGTAACCATAACGTAGAACAGGTTGTGCAGCAAATTGATGCAGAATCTTCGATGTATATTCCTATGTGTACAGAAGAAGCGGTAATTAATATAAATAAAGACAAACTTCACGTAAAAAAGTATCCTGGTTATGATAATGTTAGAGTAATCGTCATAAAAAACAATATGGAAATATTTGGGTAAATAATTAGTAAAATTGCAAACTTTTCAATAAAAAGTTGTGTTTTTCCAGAAATGTTTAAAATAGGTATTAATAGGCCAATTTACATAAAGGGCGACCCGATGATGTATACAAATCAGAATTTTGTGGTCGTTAGAGCAAATATTGGAAATACATGTAGTTCCCATTTTTATTTATTTTTTAAAGGCCTTTGACACCATAAAACCTGAATTATTATTGCAATATTTGAGTAACGCTGGAATGAAATCAAAATAACTAATGTGGTTTGAAAGCTATTTAGAAAACAGATCCTTTATGGTCAAATTTGGCAGTGAATATAGCAAAAAAAACTGCATTAAATTTGGTGTTCCCCAAGAAAGCCACCTAGACCCGCTACTCTTTTCGTCCATGACATTTCTTCAGTTACTTATAAAAATATATATATACACTGTGTCTCTTGAATTTCCGGACATAGGGAATTCCCATGTTAAAATAAACTATTGTAAATATTGGCTCCCCTAATTATTTTACAGTAAAATATCAAATGTAAAACTTCTTAAGGAAAAAAAGGCTGCTTCTTATGTTACAATTGCATTTACATTTGGTTCATCTGTTTTCGAGAAAAATAGGAAAACCTTAAGGGCTTTTTCGTAACCGGTAACGTTAATAAGCCATGTAAGTGTCGGGATAAACACAATAAGGAGCACAAATAAAATAAGTCTGTTATAAACAAGAAGATGATATTCTAAATAAACAAATTAATTATGAAAATTGGAAAATAAATAACAAAAAATCATCATTTCTACTATTTGATCAAGTGTTCAAATAAATCTCCGTTTGCAACTAAACAATATTCTTCAATGGTGTAATAATTCATTTTTATAAACACATTTTTCTTTAAAAAGTAATAATCTGTCCCAAATAAAGTTTTAATGATGAATAAATTGTTTTTGAACAATGAATGATTTACAATGACAATTAATAATTATTGTTAGCATTGTCTGTCTAAAGCAAAGCAACCTTCATTTAGTACTAGGCTTACAAACAGGATTTCATACGACTATTTCAGGCATTTAGGAAAAGGAGCAATTGAAAGTTCTAATCAGGGTGGTGTGTGAACAATGTGTTGTGCACTGTTAATAAAACTCGAACTCCAATCTGGACAACCGAAGTGACAAAGAACAAATATTTAAAAAAAATTAATGTTGTAAAACCAAAATGTATTGAAAAATTACCTTCTCGTGAAATGTATGTAACTGTATAGGTGTAATAAAAACAACAACAAACCCACGCACATGCACAAGCACACGCACACGCACACGCACATGCACAAGCACATGCCACACACAATATATTATATATATATATATATATATATATATATATATATATATATTTATTAAATAACCATAGGACAGCAAGCCCTACACTGTCAAACCTTTTCCAACCGTTTAACAACGGGGCAGGTATCAGAAATAGCAAAGAGATTTAGCTATTGGTACCTGGTGTAACAAAAAAGTTGCTAATAATTAATACAATTCACAAGACAGCGCTTTTATGTGGAACAAAGCACTACACAGATTTTCGCCTAATCGGAAACTACTACATCAATTTGTCAAAAGCGCTTATTTATACATTGACTACAGATACAATAAAACATCCTACCGAAAACGTTAGGTCCTCACTTAGTACTAGTCCTACAAACAGGATTTCATAGACTATTTCTGGCATTTAGGAAAACGAGCAATTGAAAGTTCTAATCAGGGTGGTGTGTGAACAATGTTTTGTGTACTGTTAATAAAACTCGAACTCTAATCTGGACAAACCAAGCGACAAAGAACAAACATTTCAAAAAAATTAATGTTGTAAAACCAAAATGTATTGAAAAATTACCTTCTGGTGAAATGTATGTAACTGTATAGGTGTAATAAAAACAATAAGAAACCCACGCCCATGCACACGCCCACGCACACGCACACGTACACGCACACGGACATGCACACGCACACGCATACGCACACGCTCACGCACACGCACACGCACACGCACACGCACACGCACACGCACACGCACACGCACACGCACACGCACACGCACACGCACACGCACACGCACACGCACACGCACACGCACACGCACATGCACACGCACACGCACACGCCTACGCACACGCACACGCAAACGTACACACGCACACGCACACGCACACCCACACGCTGCCAGGTTGAGTTGACGCACCCTGTATGTAGGATGTTATAATGACGTGTATTACGTGTTTTGAGTACGGGTGTATTGAGTTTGAACGAAAAAAAAATTTTTTTTGTGTATATGCATAATGTATGTGGGTGGGTGATACGCCACTGGAAATTTAGGAGAAATATCATTCAGTATGTAGATACGTGTATTTGAATGTTATAGAGACATTGGTGTTGGAATAAATAGATTCTGACGAATGTAAATGTGAAAAGAAATTTGTCGATGGGACGATAGTGGTTGCTACTGTTGACTACCTGATAAGAAATGGAATGTTGGAAGATAGAGGAGTAATCTTGGCCGGAAGATGTGAGTGTATAAGTGTAGAATGTTTTAGAAAATATGTAGAGAAAGATTTGGGATGTTTATTTATTGATTATAGAAAGTTTTCGTAAGGTTGTGCAATCGTTTTTGAGAATACATGTATGTATATGGAATTTGAGACCTTAGACTGTACTTATTTTTGCAAATGTTGCGGAAGGAGGACGAGCGCATGTGAGAAACAAACGTTGAAAGTTGTGTAATGGTCCAGAGTGGCCACTGAATGAATGTGATGACGAGAAATGGCTTCTTCATAAAGTAATTGAAAAATTTGCAGGTAAAAACAAACATGGCGATGTATTGTAGTTATAAGCATGGTTGTACAGAGGATAGCATCAGTCAGGACTAAGAAAGATTGAGTGAATACCATTGGAGAATATAGCAAGGAAGTCGGACATGTTTAAAGATGGATGGCTTGAGGTATAAATAGGAAAGTCAGGGATTGACGTGGGCTTTAGCTTGTTAGCTTAAGTTTTAGGTTGTTGCTTGTGGTGAGAGCTCGGTGAGAGACGCGCGCTCGAGGTGAAGTGTGAAATTAGAATGGGTTGAGTTGGAGTTATATTTGTGAATAATATTGAAAGCAGTCATTGTTTAAACAACTGCGTAACCCGAAAGGGGATGAATCGTATAAGACATTCATAAATAAAACAATTAATAAAATTGAGATTGAAGATAAAATCAGTTTTTGTTCTTCAAAAGAAAAAGTGCGTAAGCAGATTTATAAAAAGGTAACAGTTGTTACGTTATAGTGTTGAGTGCGGCGCGCGAGCTTGTAATGATCTTTAGTATAAATTATTTATGGGACCACTTTTAAGTGAACGAAATTTTCGTAGTAAATTGAGCCTCATGTTAGAGTAATTTTATATGACATTAAAAGTTTAATTGTGTTAAGGAAGGGCTTAACTGTCTTAAAGGTTGCGAGAAACTTGTAAGAGGCAACCAAATGTGTATAGTTTATTACGGTTTATTGGAGCAATAACTTCGTATAGTTGGACTAATCGCGATTACAGAAAGGAATAAATGTTTGTGGAATTGTGAAGTATTTGTTATGTGCCTTCAGGCTATTTAAGGAATACAAATGGACTACAAATAATTGATTTACGGGAAGAAAGAAGAAAGAAGAGTGAAGGATTAATGGACAATTTTAAGTAAGAATTACATTTAAGAACCTTGAAAACTCAGATAAGCACGATTACCTTTTTGTTTAGTTGTAATTTGCGTATTTTTGGGTAATTTAATTAATTATTGTTGAAGGAAAAAAGATAATCGATCTCGAGTTATGTTGTATTGGCAGTTTTAGTAGTAAGAATTTTTGCAGAAACGCAAATTTGTATTGACAGTGGTTTTTCAACCACGCGGTTGTGTATGTAAACATTTGTTTATTATTTTATGCAGGACAATATATATTTATCGTTAACTTTTGTTTTGTTGTTTATTTAGCCAGTTATGAGATACATTTGTGACGTTTACTTAATTGGTGACCTAGTTTTTTTTTGACAACTTAAATGTAAACTTTGCATATTTTGGTTTAAAGATTAATGAACAACCTGAAAGGTTATATTTGCCAGGTTGATTGTAAAAATTTTTATGTTAGTTTCTTTTAACGCAGTACACTAATGACGGATCATCTGTTAATTAAAATTTCATTAAGTATAACTAAGTGATGAGTTTTGAGAACTTACATATTTACGAATGTGAAATACGATTCAGAAGTATTATAAAAATTAAATTAAATTTAAAAGATATCGTTCACGTTAAGAATTTTAAAAATTAATTATCGATCATTGAATGAAGAACTATTTATTCATTAATAAGTAGAAATTTAACTTTATATTATACGAGGGATACGTAGAAAATATAACTGTTGGTTACGTGAATGCAGTTGAATTTGAGTGATAAATTTTGTTTTGGCAGTTTTGGTATACGAGGTGTATTCAAGAAGTTTCTAATAACCTGGGTAGTACTAAATATATTTGAGGTTGAGTTGAATTGTTTGGGACGAGTGTTTGAACCGCCGTGTGAGAGTTTACTGAGTAAGCACAATCCTACTTTCCACAATCAAGTAGGGTTAATTATCACCCAGCTTAAGACAATTATTTTAGCTACGTTTCGATTGTGGTGGCACCTAGAGACATATTTTCCCGGACTGAGCTGTTTGAATATCGGTGTAAGGTGTTTGAGCGTATTAATCATTTATTTTACTTATTATTTCGACCACGCCCATCTCCCTGTTAGCTGGCTTGGCAACCCGCTTACATTAGTAAGCATACACGACGCCTAGTGCGGTTTGGACGTGTAACAACGCACACGCACACGCACACGCACACGCACACGCACAGGCACACGCACACGCACACGCACACGCACACGCACACGCTCACGCACACGCACACGAACACGCACACGTACACGCACACGCACAAGAACACGCACACGCACACGGACACGCACACGCACACGCACACGCACACGCACACGCACACGCACACGCCCACGCACAGGCACACGTACACGCACACACATGCACACGCACACGCACACGCACACGCACAAGCACACGCACACGCACACACACACGCACACGCACACGCACACGCACGCGCACACGCACGCGCACACGCAAACGCAAACGCGAACGCAAACGCACACGCACACGCGCACGTACAAACACGCACACGCACACGCACACGCACACGCACACGCACACGCACACGCACACGCAACACACACGCACACGCACAAGCACACGCACACGCGCACACACACCCTCACTCACACACACGCACTAGCGCATACACATACGCTCACCCACACACACACACACACACACATACGCGACATATGCACAACAAATACATACTCGTACGACACACACACACACATCTAGACCTTCAGACAAACAAACACCCAACCACACACAACATTCACACCCACATACGCACACACACAGAAACAGCACACGCTCACGCACACTTCCACGAGCGCAAGCACCCAGACACTCACAGGTACACACGCATACACAGGAACTCATACAAGCACGCTTCCCCCGCCAACCCGACACACACACGGACAAGGTAACACGTACACTTGCATACACACACACACACACACACACAACACACACACACACACACACACACACACACACACACACACACATCAGACCCACAGAAGCATAAACGCACAAACGCACAGACGCGTACACGTGAAAACACAAAGCGTGTCGACGCGCATATGCTCAGACGCGCAGACACGCCGACACGCAGGTACACAGACACACAAACACGCAGACACGCAGGCACGCATACACGCGACCGAAAGACACGCAAACACGTTGACACTCGGACTCATAGACACGCAAACACGCAGACATGCGCGCTCGCCAACACACGCGCGAACGCACCCGCGTATGCACATACACGCAGGCTCGCAAGTTCGCACGCACTCACGCACGCACCTAATTACGCACCCACACTCACGCTCTCACGCACGTACGCACGCGCTCCCACACCCACACCCACACCCACACAGAGGCACACACACAAACACACACACACACACACACACACACACACACTCAGACCCACAGAAGCATAAACGCACATACGCACAGACGCGTACACGTGAAAACACAAAGCGCGCCGACGCGCATATGCTCAGACGCGCAGACACGCAGATCCACAGACACACAAACACGCAGACACGCAGGCACGCAGACACTCGACCGGAAGACACGCAAACACGTTCACACTCGGACTCATAGACACGCAAACACGCAGACATGCGCGCTCGACAACACACGCGCGAACGCACCCGCGTATGCACATACACGCAGGCTCGCTAGTTCGCACGCACTCACGCACGCACCTAAGCACGCACCCACACTGACGTCCTCACGCACGTACGCACGCGCTTCCACACACACCCATACAGAGGCACACACACACACACACACATACACACAAAAGCAAATACACACACGAACATACACACGCGGACACACACACGCGCACGCACGAAGGCACGCACCCACGCATGCAGCACGCACACACACGCACGCACGCACTCGCACGCCCCCCCCCCCCCACACACACACACACACACAGACACACACACACGCACCCACACACACACTCACACACGCATATGCACACACACGCACACACACGCACACGCAAACGAAAACGCACACGCACACGCACACGCACACGCATACGCGAGCACACGCACAAGCACACGCGCACGAGTACGCACATGCGTACGCACACAAACATGCACACGCACACGAACACGTACGAGCACGCGCACTCGCACACGCACATGCACACGCACACGCACACGCAGACGCACACGCACAAGCATACACACACGCACACGGACACGCATACACACGCACACGCACAATCACACGCAATACACACGCACGCACACACACGCACGCACGAACGCAAGCACCCACACATGCAGCACGCACACACCCGAACACACACGCACGCTCTCTCATGGTCATACACTCACAAACACAACTCACACCCGTAGACACACATACATACATACACACACGCACGACATATGCATGACACAAACACATACTCGTACGACACACAGTCACACACATCTAGACCTTCAGACTTACACATACGCAAACACACACAACATTCACACCTACATACGCACATACCCAGAGACAGTACAGGCACTCGCTTACTTACACGGGCGCAAGCACCCAGGGGCTCACTCGCACGCACACATACACAGAA
>JARFJB010000261.1:0-135000 GCA_036346205.1 Vesta saturnalis | reverse complement strand
CGCACGCACACCACAGAACTCTATACCCACATCAACGCACGCCCCGCACCACGCACACACATCAGAACCACACGACACGCACGACACGCCCAGAACACAACAACACTAGACAACAATCAACAAACACACGACGACATACACAACACACGTAGACACACAGACACATAGACACTAGCCCCGCACACGCAGACACCACACGCATAGACTCCGAAACAGTCGCACGCAGCGCACAGCCTCAGACGCGCAGAACACCACGACACGCCGACCACACGTACATGCATGACACCAAACACGAACTACAACACACACAGCACACCACACACAGAGCACACGACGCAACGATAGCCACGCGACGCCACCGCGCACGCGAGGCGCGCACATCACGACCGCAGCACGCACACGCACGCACACACGCACTCACTACCACGCACGACACAACACACACACGCAACACGCACATGCACAGCGCACACACGCACACACACGTCAACGTCACGCACGAGCACCACGCACCACGCAGCACGCACACACACACACACATACATACACGCACACACACAACACACGACAACGCACAGCTACGCACAAGCACACTACCAGCACACGCACACACACGCACACTACATGAACACACACAACACACTACACACACACACGCATACACACCTACACACACACACACAATACACACAACACACTACATACACTACATACATACACATACACACATACACACACATACACATACATACACACATAACTACACACTACACACGTACACATACACATACACTACACAACACACATACACACATACAACACATACTACACACACATACACACATACACACATACACACATACACACACACACATACACACACACACACACACACACACACATACACACAACACACATACACACAACACACAACACACACACACATACACACATACACACACACACATACACACACACACACACACACACACACACACACACACACACACACACATCACACACACACACACACACACATACACACACACAACACACACACACAACACACATACACACACACACATACACACACACACACACACATACACACATACACATACTACATACACACATACACACATACATTCACACACAAACACACACACACACACACACACAGACAGACACAAGCCCTGAAAGACACATGCACACATACATACACACACTACATGTCCACGACACAAACTCATATACAAACAGACGCACTCTCCTAATCGGACAGACACACATACGCACACACGCACACACGCACACACACACACTGGCACACGCTCAAACACACTCATACACGCTCACATACACACAGGCATACAAGCTCACAATCATACTCACACACACACACACACGCACACACGCACACACACTCACACACGCACACACACGCACACACACACACATACACACAGATTCACATACATACACACACACATACACACACAATCACACACACACACACACACATACACACACCCACTCACAGACACACATACACGCACACACACACGCACACACACACGCACACGCACATGCACAGGTTTCCCCCCCTTGTCGGGAAAACCTGAAATTTGAAATAGTATTCTAATGAATGGCCGTCACACTATCTCATAAGACTACTATATCCCTCCGGAATTTGTTCTCATATGTTCGCCCGTTGTCTGTCTCCTTCATTGTTTATGGCGCCATCTAGTGCTGTATTTTTAAAGCTAACGTATGTTTTCTGTAATGCAGTTTGATGCAGATCAATATGAATCAGATCATTCACAAACCAATCAATCAATTAATCCAATACATTTATCAAATCAATTTCAATCAATTCAATCTCAATTAAATACATGAACAGATATTTGGTAACAGTCCAATGTTCAACGCGCAAAGTAAAATAAAAACAAATTCAAGATAAAGTACTTAACGAACCAACCAATTAAATCAATCTATCCAGAAAGAAAAATTCAAGTGTAAGGTACTGATTTGGATGCAGTCTAAGATGTTGATTTGAATTCAGCTTCTTCTAACCTTATTCGATTTAATACAAAAACAAGAACAGGATACAAGCCTAGGTGTTGATTTGAAAGCAGCCTCTGCCATCCTTATTCAATTTTATACAAAAACAAAGACAAAGATGCAAGTCTAAGATGATGATTTGGCATCAGTTTCACCAACTTTATTGGATTTAATGTAAAAAAAACAAGAGTATTTGAATAACGATTAATTTTATAAGAAAATGTGTAGACATATTTTTTAAAGAAATTTTTTTTTACATAACTTTTCTTAATATAGAGCAAACTAGATTTAAAAATTAGTTACGTAGGATTGAAAATGTTTAAATTGTATTATCGTTATTTTATAGAAGCGGGCGCCTTTGGAATCTTTTGAAGTATCTATATGTCTATTAACATGTAACTAACATGAAGCTTTAAACGTGCATCTGACATAGATTATTTTAGTTAGTAATATATTAGGAAAGGGAATGTATAATTATCCTAAAAAAATTAGTATGAAATTTATTTCATTTCTTTTATTTCCACTTTGTAGGTTGGAAGTTGTTCGGTGTTTCACACCAGATATTTTTTATACAATCGCGAATTTATATCACCGTTCTACATAAAAAAAATTAACTAAACGACTCCCGCCTTTTTTTATTTAATGTCAAGCGTCAACAAGAGATGTATTAGCTTTTGCAGCAAAAGATAACAAATCTGAACATTATAAATTTATTGTCGATATTCAAAACACTTTAATTGAAAAATATTAAGTTATCATCTTCAATTAAAAATATATAATTAAAATGATATGAATAGTCAGCAAATGGAAATTTATCTTCAGTTAATAAAAATAAATGATGCACATATTCAATTTTAAATAGTGTTTGTACCTTCGGAATTATACAATAATCGTTTATTTAACAATTTAATAATTTATAACGACCTGTAGACTTATGGTATAATTTTCACCATTATTTACCGTTTTGAGTAAATGGAAGCCAAACTAGTTTTGCATTTAACGTTCCTTATTTTAGATTTCTTTCTAGGGCAGTCCGAACCTCGATATCGAACGTTAGCCCCTACTCGCGTAGGAGGCTTTGTGATTTTTATTACAAATCTTTTAATTCAAAAAAAGAACTTAGCGTTTTTATGCTCATCGTTCCGGCATCGTGATCTTCGCCGCTTCGGAGTTAGATCTGTCACTGCTTGCTTACAGATAATATGAAGAAGCGGTCACCATTAGAGGAACCACAACCTAGCAGCAAGCAGGAGCGAAGAACAACATAAAGAAGCATCCAGGACACCGCCACCGCCAACTACAGGATCGACGTCGGGTAAAGTAATAGGTATCGGTTTAATAAAAATATTGTTTTAATTAATTTTAATTTATTGTTTTATTTTAACACTTGTTTTTCTCTTTTTCTATTTGGGTCTCTGATCTCCAAGTCTTTATTCATCGGGGTGTGAGACTGCACCTCGGCGGAGACCCGGCCTTTCTTTAAAACAATTTCTTTCTTTACTCCTTTTTCAAAACTTTATTAACAACAACCGCGATGGTTAAGCACGGTCGCCCCCCGAGCTACCGCCACGGTTGTATTCCCAACCCCCGATGCCGGGGACAGCACACACAACGCACATATACGCACACACCCTAGCCTCGCCACCACCATCCTCACGTACACGCTCTCATTCAAACACTTTGTCCATCTCCACCTCATCCACACATTCTTACATTTCTAAACGCTCCACCGCCTCCACAAAACTACACAAACCCGCACACTCACACAAACCCGCACAAACACAAAACCAGCCCTCTTACCCACATTCGTCCAGCCACCTGTACCTGCTGTGATTTCTATACCCGCCTCCCCTAATCCTAATTCCACCCGCTCTCAATCCTCGAGGTATTGCATCCGCAATATCCCGAAATCCATATCCATACAGAAATCCCTATTCAATTCTCTTAAACCCCTATACCTTCCCTGGTTAAACTTAACGTTTAACCACAACCACATCTGTCTGTTAGAGACCTCGTCTCCCATGCCGGATGGTACGCAGCTTAGGCTGAGACACCATTTCGGTGAACCCACTGTAACCTTATCCCACCTAACCTGTCCCCATCTCGCCAACTCCAACCCTAGACCTTCCTCCTTTTGCTGCGTGATTCGTTACGTAGATAAGGGCATCCTAGAACCCGATATCTTCGGTGCGATCAATCTTCCACACGTGAGGATGGCTGTTCGCATCACTGCTAAGGCGACTAACAACCCCACATCCCTTATCCGTATCATAACCTCGTCCCAAACTACCCTTGAGTACCTCCTCGCACGCGGTGTCGTCTTGTTTGGGCGACACTACAGTTGCGAACCCTTCCTTACTCCTCAACCTTTCCCCAAGTATTGATCCACCTGCACGCAGGTGGAGTATACTGCTGAGGAGTGTCCTACCCGTGAAATCCGCTGTCCCAACTGTGGTGAAAGGCACAGATCCTGGTCCTGCAAATACTCGGCTAACGCAAGGTGCAACAACTGCTGGGAAGCTCACCCTACCTTTTCCTTCAAGTGCCGGGAGCGGTGGAAAACTCCCAGTTCTCCGTAGAAAATGGCTTCCCTGGAACCTATCCTGTCTTCCTAAGAGTCCGACTCGGAAAACACAGCCCATCTTAAATCCTCTCCCGACACCTAATCCCTATCCATCAAAGACTTCCTTCAAATTCTCACCCACTTCCTCTTCCAGATGTTCCCCCACCGGCAAGATAGGGTTGTCCGCACCCTAGACTCGCTATCCCGAAACTTCCTTCTTCCAACGGAGGATGAACATCTGCGTATCCGGTACGCGGATGAAGGTCGCCGTAATCCGCCAACCCAATCCCTAACCCCTTCCACAATGAATGTCCTGGGGCGTTCGTCGGAAACGCCCCTTACTTAAACACTTTTTACATACACATAATATACACCTCCTTCCCATCACGGAAACAAAACTCACAAACAGATGCACACTTAATTTCAACATATTTCGCACGTATGTAAACAATAGTCAACACGGAACCGCCCTCTTAATTAAAAATTGCTTCCCATCCACTCCTTTTCAACTTTCTGCGCACATACAGTATCTCAAATGCGTTGCTGCGACGGTACTATTTCCCACTCTTATAGTATTTATTTCATACTACAACCCGCCCGGTCACAATATCCTCTCCGATAACCTTTTAATCTACGCCTCTAGCCTCCCTAATGCATTTATCCTAGGTGATTTCAATGCCCGCCACATCCAATTCGGTGACACCGCATCTAATAGCAACGGTAACAGGCTATCATTGGCTCTGTTGCAGTTGCCGCTCGTGCGAATCGCTAACACAGACAACATACTTCGAACATTTATGTGCCTCAACAGTAGATCACATCATAGTTTCCGAACCTATAACTCACTATTTCGATCGTGAGTGCTTTCTAGGCAGCACGATCACATCAGATCACACACCACTACTGGTCAAAACTTCATTTCGTCCAGCTCCCCTACACCTCCTCAATACACAAATCATTAAAGATTTTCAAAGGCAGACTGGAATGTGTTCTCACATTTCCAACAATCCTCCTACAGCTAATCTTCAAACGACCCACGATCTCAAGAGAACCATTAGAGAACTAACTTCCGTAATTACGGAAGCGGCCGATATCTCTGTACCATTAAAAAACATCGACACTTCCCGTAAACCGCTCTCACACCACATTGTGAACTGGATCAAAGAGAAAAGGCGAATCTATCCTCAATTCTTGCGATTCAAGACCGAATACAATCGCCTTAACGCCTTAATCAGGCGAGAAGCCAACAAACACGCCGAAGACTCCTGGACCAAACCCACCTCCCAGCTAGATTATATAAATGGTACACTCTTCTGGCAACAGTTCGATAGACTGACCAGAAGGAATGTCAACCCTATCTTCTCCGGCCGATTTCTTTGGTCATCACCTCCAATCAATTTTCCAATGCTCCGATGGTCCCCAGTTCGATAACTGGTTCAAGGCACTCCTCGAGGGTCGCCTCGAAGAATTCCGCAACCTTAACCTTCCTGAAATCCAACTCAATTACGAGAATCCTTTTTATGTCCACATCGCTCGCAACCAGGGCCACACATATTTGAAAAAAAGGGAAAAATTCTGCCCTAGGTCATGACAGCCCAAATCTAAAAATCCTCCGATATTTACCCTTACCCAGTCCTCCGATTTCTCTCCAGTATCTACAACCAATGCTTAATCCTATCCCACTTCCCGACGGACTGGAAATAGGCCTCTACCGTCATGATACCCAAACCCCACGCCGACCTAACCTCACCCTCTTTCTATAGACCAATCTCCCTCCTGAGTTGCCTCGGAAAATGCTTTGAGCAGATTCTAGCCAGGCGACTCAGGGACCACCTCAAATTTAACGACCTCCTTCCCAACAGAGAATTTGACTTCCGTCCAACCGAATGTGTCACGATCCCTTGTTGAAGTTGTTTACAGAGACCACCAGAGCATTCAATCACAAACAATGTAATCTGGCTGTGTTTCTGGACATTAAGCAAGCATTCGACAGGGTCCTGCACGCCGGTCCCCTGCACAAGACCCGTAACCTTAACATTCCCGATCCCTTCTCCAAACCCCTACTCTCGTACCCGACCAATCGGTCAGATCGGATCAAAGTAGGGAAAACCTTCTCAGATCCTTTCCAACCTACAGCAGGCGTACCGCAACGTTCTGCGTTAGCCCCGATCCTCTATATTATCTTCGCATCCGACATGCGGATGACACCGCCTTCTGGACGGTTAATCGGAATAGCAAAACGGCTCATATCCAAAACCCTTGGGAACTTCTCCAACTGGACGAACCGGTGGAGTCTCCCTAAATCCCAGCAAAACCCAAACAATCCTCTTCCGACATCCTAATTACACCAAAGATAAGTTCACAAACCTTGCCTCCAGAAACGTTTCCCTCGCCCTAAACCAAGAAAGACTCCCACTCCAACAAGAAGTCACCTACCTAGGAATCATATTTACTAGAACCTTCAATTGACTCCCCGATGTACGAAGAACACTTAACAGGACAAAAACCCGCGCAAACCTACTGGGCGCTCTCCGAGGTAGAATCAGAGACTGCCACCCCAGAACACTACAACACACTTACAAAACATATACTCGCCCTGTTATGGATTTCCGAGCACCAATATGCACTAACATAAACCCCAATTACCTTTCCTCTATTGCTTCACAACACGCAAACATACCAACAAATTTACAAATTTGGTATCATATTTTGTTTTGTAGTTGACGTCGATCCCTAGTACCCATGCAATCGGTTTCCATACACCGAGAAAGATTAATTGCGACCGAAAAACGAATTCGTAGGCAAGAATGTAGTATTGCGTCTCGTCACGTTGTTTATGGAAAATGACAGATATATCACAACTGTGATATTACTGTGTGTGAATTTATCACAAAAGTCGATTAGTTCAGTCAAAATTCTAAATCGCCAACGACGTAATAGACCTATACTGGCTAAGGAAATGCGTAATCTTTTATACAGTACTGTTATGTTCAAGAAGGACAATATGACAGAATACCAAAGAAAGTTACGGAAAAATGTGATTACGTTAAGTAAAATGCATACATTTGTAAACACAAATTAAGGAACGAAGTAAATTACGGAAACTGTACAGAATTACAACGCACCATCGTATGGAGTTATTGAATTCGATCAAATGACACACCGATACATGTATGTTACAAGACAGCCCGTGGAAAATGCTCGTGAAAAGTTAATGTCTTTTGTCAGAAGTGCAGCCAGTTATGAACTTTATTTTCTTTGTAATATGTATTTCGTTTTCCCAATATACATATTATCTATTGTAGTTTTATAATTGTTTTTTATTAACAACAGCGCCATAAAACATAACATTTTGTTAAAATACATCAATACCGGATCTTAGGTAATGTGAGTCATTTTGACCCGTATGTCCTTTAGCTGGTTACCCACAGTCATTTCTTCCAGTGTTGATAGTTACCATTTTTACTTACACTTCATTGGTTCTAGTTAAGTTTTACATTAAATTTGGTTTTTAATACTTAGCTCCATTATTTCTCACCGAACATTACGATTAATTTATAAGCCTATAACATGTGTCTATATTATTTACAACGCAAGATCGTAATTTTATATACATTTTTATTTAATAAAACGAAAGTCAGCAATAAATGATGTTAACCCTTAACCTATTTATCAAGCATTCGCAAAAAGATGTTTGAAAACTAGATTTACAATTATCTGGAAATATTTTATAAACAGCTTAGTATAAAAAATAAATCTTGGCCAAACGATTTTAGTTGAAACGTTCACTCCAGAAGAAAGTGTAAATGGTTGTGATCAAACTGCAGTAATCGGTAACAATATAACATGTTTTAAAATGTTTGGTAGGTTTATTCGTTTTTTGGGGCTGACTAGGGTATTCCGTAGACTCCAAAATGGTTCTAATTTAAACAATCATTACGTTACAGAATCCTTGAAGACCTTGCGGTCATATGGTACCGATTACCAAATATTGTAGATTTGTCTATAACAGGGATATTTATGTTGCTAACTAATACATTTCAAAACGATTACAGATGTAACATAACAGGGTCACTTATTTAATACGCTTCGCGATGCGCGTTGAGTTTTAGTTTTTTTGCATCAGGGGTTGGAAGCAAAACTCTATGTAAGTACTTGCCTTATTTTACTTTATGTTATTTGCATAAACTTTTTACAGTGATATTTATTAAGAAGGGGACATAGAATTTCAGGTAAAGAATTTCCCCATGTCGGCTTTTCTAATTCGCTGGTCGAAAATCGCTTAAATTTCTGCAACTCAAGTAGCAAATTTGAAATCAGAATAAAATCAATTGAATTTCTATCTGTCGAATTCATTTGTTTGAAGATTAATATTGCAGACTTTTCCGTTAAGTGAAAGTGAATTTGATAGTGATAGTGGATACCTAGATAATGATAAGTAAATTTGTTTTAAAAGTATTCTTGTGAGTAAATAATTTGTATGCTTGTAACGAAGACTCTATCCACAAGTGTTGACGTTACATACTACATGGAATTGAATTCTTTTCTCTCATATTCTCAATGAAACAAAGCAATGGCTTTATTAGTTAATCATAATGTATGTGATAATTTTTTAGTGGTTTTAAATAAAAAAAAATTGTTTTTATTTTTGAGGGACGTTAATTTCTAAATTTCGATTTGAAAATTAAAATGAATGAAAATAATAATCTTTGGGTTAAACTTAATTCTGAAAATAATATGAAAATACAGTACATTTAGTAAAAATTTTGTAAAGTATTACATTTGTTCAATGTTACCAAATAAAAAATACATCTTATTTCACCGAGAAATCACATTTTGTATTGTTTTAGATATGATTTTACGCTGCTACAAGTATTAGACGGAATGTATAATGACGATGTGGGTGCTATTTATCTAAAACAAAAAAATAAAAAGGTGTATATTTGGATTTTCGGTAACTAACAGCTGCAAATTAAACACTTTCCATTTTCTTCATTATTCAGCATTCAAAGAACTATTTCAATATTATGCGAAACTCTGAATGCTTTCTAGAAATTATGTTAGTGAATACTCAATGTTACCTAGGAACCATTATTATTGCTTATGCAATGAGAAGAGATACATTTATTCAAATTATAATATTCATACATACATACTAAGGCCCCTTATGAATAAAAGTCCAGGCTATAGTAGCATTATTTAAATGAACTACAACAAAAATAATACTATAAAAAAATAAACTTTTTTAAAAAGCATGCTTTTTTATTTGCGCGTAGAAAGTGCACTAAAAAGAAGAAAATACCTTCTTTGCACCAAAATGTGATCAAAAATCTTTACGACTAAAAATAAAAACAAGAGGTGCTCATCATAAATCATATCTCTCCCATCACATGTGTATAATATGAGCGCCCCACGCATATATTTTTTCTTTTTAGTGCACTTTCTACTCGTAATTAGAAGCGTGCTGTTTAAAAGAGTTTCTTTTTTCATAGTATTATTTTCGGGGATAATATAACTAGTGTTATGATTATCATCGATGATAGCTCGAGTTAAAACCGATAAAAATTGAACTCGTGCTTCGCACTCGTTCAATTTTCTGAAGGTATGAATTTGGTAAGAGGATATAGTGAACGTTCATAGAAAATATATTTTCTAAAGTCTACAATTTCAAACGATTTGTCACCTTGACAGTAAACCATTTTATTCATTAAAATCATGTGACAGTCAACATGCGGTGATAAAATTATCACCGATTTGATAGCCTGTTCTGCGATTTTGTTTTTGTATTTTAAGCAACGAAAGTAATCAAAAATGTACCATATGACATGTGAATTATATTTTCTACTTTTTAGTCTTGTTAAATAATTAATCGATTCCTTCATAATTTGTTTAAAAAAATTAGTTATGATTTAATTTATAAAAAAACAAAAAAAAAAGGTTACATCGTTAATACAATAATATGAAAAATATCAACACACGAATTTCCACCCTAAAAAGCAGAAATTAAAAGAAATGAAATAATCTTTTTTGTGTGACGGGAAAAAAGTTTGACATTTTGTCTCTTTTGGCAGGTACTAAAATGTCACTTTTAATGGAATTACCCTTTTCCCGGGGTAAAAATAGGTACTTCTTTCCCGGTTACGTATACATAATAAAAGTAAATATAAACACAACATTTATCTTAAAAACGAAAGTTACTGAAAGTACAGTTCAGTATAAATAACATTTTTTGCCACGGGTACCACTGCTCTGGATGTACTTAGCCGGAAATTTGGTGTTACTTTAGCTGATGCATTGTAAGACGTTCGTAACAGTTTGTTAGCAATTTATGTTCTTTACGCTATCGAGTCATCAACATACCCTTCTCCGACCACTGAAGACTTCCAACTGCCGTGTTTTTTTTATGTTAACAAGTCTCCTCCAGATTCCATAAGAAGGGTAGCTGACGATCTACGAAATGCATGACCCGTGTATAACTTTCTAATCCAAGAAAATTGGCCCCTGTTTCAGGTATTTTATAAAACTGATTTTTACCCACAACCTGATTAATGCATTTTCCACTGCGATATGTATTAAAAGACGGCGATCTTTGCTGCTGGTGGGCGAAGGGCTATGAACATTTTGTAAAATTTAACATATTCTTCAGTGCCTACAAATCTCTTGCATCATTTTTCGTTGACTAATTTTCACTACTAGTAAATTTCCGGATTTTTTTGTCATCTAATGTTATCTGGCTTATTTCACAAATTCGACAAGCTCCCGAAATTCCCAATACTACAATAGCCTTAGTCATTAAATAAACTTCGTCAGGAGCATTATATAAAAAATATTTAATTTAAAATGTGATTAACTTGACATGTTTGGAAATATTCACATTATTATTAGTTTGTAATGTATTTCTAATCATTGAATAAGTCGACCACACACCAATACAGCAAAACACGCCAATAACTCTGTTTCCGAAAAAGAACTTCATTTATTTTTCAATTTCCATTCCATAAATTTTGCATATGCGTTTTCGTAAATTTTTCGTGATTTACTTGGCAATAGTTTCAATGATGCCGCTTCTACTAATTCCGGTGGAGTAAAGCAAAACTCAGAATCGGAATCGCTGTCCATTATTTTACTCATTGAAACTAGAATAACTTTCTGAAAAACTAAATTAACAAATCTATTTTTATTAGATAACTAACGTGACCGTTAATTACTTAAGTCAGAAAATTATTGATATGAAATTTGAAGTTTCAAACTGGTAGGCTGTTGTACTTACAGCTACCATCAGACATGTGTTGCTAAAGAAACCTTTAAAATAATTAAATATATGTCAATTTAATTCTGTGATAGTTATTTTGAATAATATAAAGTTAAAAATGTCTGACTCCGAGTTTTCTTTGACTCCACCGGTGTTAGTAGCAGCAGCAAAAGTAGCGTCACAAAAATTACTGCAACCAGGTACATCAACGACAGCTGTGCCCATGGCAGAAAATATATTTTCAACACAAGAAAATTTGACTGTTGTACCGAATAGTTCAAGGAACATGACATTATTGCAATGCACATTTAATGATTATACTTTTGATATGAAGGATATCTAACTTTTGTATAATAAAACATTTTAAAATATGTTTTTTCAATATTAAATCATCGTTTTTCACAGAAAAAAATAGTATATTATACACGGGAAAAATATTAGATTTTAGCTCTCGGTGTTCGTAAACGAACACCTCGAGCTGAAATCTATTACGTTTTTCCCTTGTATAATAAATATCTACATATTATTATAATTTTTTATGATAATCGTGCAACCTCTTTTTTATACGTTCATAGCGAAAACAGGCAACATTGTAAAAACAAAAACAAAAATCTATGTTAGAATGACGTTTAAAACTTCATGTCAGATGGAGATTAATTGACATAAATACATGTAAACTTAAAAAAATTATCAATAATTCTGTTTAACCTTTTTCATTCATATTTAATTGAATTTTAGACTTACTTGAGTTATATTAAGAAAGTTACGTAAAATTAATTTTTTTCTAAAAAACATTTCTTTAACAAAAAGGTGACAGCGCACGTGTTGTAAACAAAATTATTTTTAATCGTTTACATAAAATTAGAAAAATGAAATTTTGAAATATTTGCTGACAATTGTCAAATTAAATACATAAACAAAAAAGTTTATGTATTAGTAACGATTACAAAAAAAATCTAACTCTTAAATTCTGCACGGGAATTTTTTGGCGCTCAGTTATGCGTCGTATCAAAAAATAGCATAGAACATAATTAACTTCTAAATTAATTTCAAGTCTGTATTCAGACATACTTATTTCTCTGAAATATGTAGCATTTTAGACATATTTGATAAAATCCAAAAACTGCACCTTATAAACCCACCTACCTACCGCTAGGTTCCACCGAAAATCTAATCTACCATAAAAAACATAAAAACAAATTTAAAAACCACATTTTAAGTACGGTGTTTTCTCTGGAGTTAGCGTGGTTACTAACATTCATCCACACGCACAAAGCCACTCACACCCACACACACACACACACACACACACACACACACACACACACACACACACACACACACAAACACACACACACACACAAACACACACACACACACACACACGACACACACACACACACACACACACACACACACACACACACACACACACAAACACACGGATACGGACAAGGATTAGGACGAGGACACGCACGGGCACGGACACAGACACTGACGTAGACATAGACATAGACATAGTCACTCACATAGACACCAACACAGGCACAGACAGACACACCCACATACACATACACGCACACTCCCGCGCACATGCAAACCCTTTCGCAGAGGCACATGCACACGCAAACGCACATGCACACAAGCACACGCACAGGCACACGCATGCGCATGCGCACACGCACGCGCACGCACACACCCGCACGTACACGGACACGGAGACGAACAAAGACATGAACATAGACAAAGATACAGACACAGGCACATAGACAGACACACACGCATACACACATTCACACACACACACACACACACACACACACACACACACACACACACAAACACAAATACACAAACTCACACACACACACACACGCACACGCACACGCACACGCACACGCAGACGTACACGCAGACGCACACGCACACGCACACGCACACGTACACGCACACGTACAAGTATACGTACACGCACACACACACTTACACGCATACGCACACGCACACGCACACGGACACGCACACACACACGAACACGCACGCGAACAGGCACGCACACACGCACACGCAAACGCACACGCACAAGCACACGCAAGGACACAGACACACACAGAAAGACACACACAATTACACACACACACACACACGCACACACACACACACACACACACACACACACACACACACACACACACACACACACACACACACACACACACACACTCGCACACACACACACATACACACACAAACACAAGGACAGATACACGGATATAAACACGGATACGGAGGCGAACACGCTCCGACACGGATACGGACATAGACATAGACATAGACATAGACATAGACATAGACATAGACATAGACATAGACATAGACATAGACATAGACATAGACATAGACATAGACATAGACATAGACATAGACATAGACATAGACATAGACATAGGCATAGACATGGACATAGACGTATACGTAGACGTAGACATAGACATAGACATAGACATAGACATAGACATAGACATAGACATAGACATGGACATGGACATGGACATGGACATAGACATAGACATAGACAAAGACATAGACATAGACATAGACATAGACATAGACATAGACATAGACATAGACATAGACATAGACAGACATAGTCACAGACATAGACATAGACATAGACATAGACATAGACATAGACATAGACATAGACATAGACATAGACATAGACATAGACAGACATAGACATAGACATAGACATAGACATAGACATAGACCTAGACATAGACATAGACATAGACCTAGACATAAATATAGACATAGATATAGACATAGACAAAGACAAAGACATAGACATAGACATAGACATAGACATAGACATACACACAGACATTGACACAGGCACAGACAGACACACACACACACACACACACTTACGCACACACACACACGCGCGCACATACACACACACAAACATACGGGCAGGTACACGGATTCGTATGCGGATAGGGACAAGTCCACGGACACGGCACGGACACGGACTCGGACACGGACATGGACACAGACACGGACACAGACACGGACACGGACATGGACACGGACACGGAAAGGTATACAGACACGGAAACAACACGGGCACGGACACGTAGACGGAACGGGCACGGACATGAACACGGATACGGACGCGGACTCGGGCACGGGTACGGGCACGTACACGGACATGGACACATACACGGACACGGCCACGGACACTGATGCGTGCACGGACACGACACGGACACGTACATGGACACGGACACGGACACTGACACAGACACGGACACGGACACGGGCATGGATTCAGACACAAACACGGACACGGACACGGGCACGGATACGGGCACGGACATGGACACGGACACGGACACGGACACCGACACGAAGACGGACACGCACACGGACATGGATACCGACACGGACACGGACACGGGCTCGGCCACGTACACGGACACGGACACGGACACAGACACGGACACGGACACGGACACGACACGGACACGACACGGACACGGACACGACACGGACACGACACGGACAGACACAGACACGACACGGACAAAGACACGGACACGACACAGACACGGGCACGGACACGGACACGGACACGGACACGGACACGACACGGACACGCACGGATACCGACACGGAATCGGACACAGACACGGACAAGGACACGGACACGGACACGGGCACGGACACGGACATGTACACGTACACGGACACGGACACGGACACGGACACGGACACAGACACGCACACGGACACTGACACGGACACGGGTACGGACACGGACACGAACACGGACACGTACACGGACACGGACACGGACACGGACACGGGCACGAACACGGACACGGAAACAGACACGGACACGGACACGGACACGAACACGGACACGGACGCGGACAAGGACACGGACACGGACACGCACACGGTAAATGACACGGACACGGACACGGACACGGACACGGACACGGACATGGACACGGACACGGACACGGGCACGTGCATGGACACGGACACGGGCAACGACACAGACACGGACACGGTCACGGACACGGATACCGACACGGACACGGACTCTTACACGGACACAGACACGGTCACCTACACGGACACCGACACGGACACGGACACGGAAACGGACACGAACACGAACACGGGCACGGACACGGACACCGACACAAACACGGGCACAGACACGTACACGGGCGCGGACACAGACACCGCCACGGACTCGGACTCGGTTACTGCGACGGACACGGACACGGACACGGACACGGGCACGGACACGGACAGGGACACAGACACGGACACGGACACGTACACGGACGCGGGCATGGACACGGACACGCGCACGGACACGGGCACGGACACGGACACGGACACGGATACGGACACGGACACGGCCACGGCCAAGGCCACGGCCACGGACACGAAAACGGACACGGACACACAGACATACAGACACACAGACACACAGAAACACAGACACACAGACACACAGACACACACAGACACACAGACACACAGACAGACAGACACACAGGCACACAGACACACAGACACACAGACACACAGACACACAGACACACAGACACACAGACACACAGACACACAGACACACAGACACACAGACACACAGACACACAGACACACAGACACACAGACACACAGACACACACGGACACACAGACACACAGACACACAGACACACAGCCATATAGACACACAGACACACAGACACACAGACACACAGACACACAGACACTCAGACACCCAGACACACAGACACACAAAGACACAGACACACAGACACACGGTTGCACGGACGCACAGTCACACAGACACACAGACATACAGATACACAGATACATAGACACACAGACATACAGACACACAGACACACAGGCACACAGACACACAGACACATACACACAGACACACAGGCTAACAGACACACAGACACACAGACACACAGACACACAGACACACAGACACACAGACACACAGACACACAGACACACAGACACACAGACAAACGGACACAGACATACAGACACAGACACACAGACACACAGACACACAGACACAGACACACAGACACACAGACACACAGACGCACAGACACACAGACACACAGACACAGAGACACACAGACACACAAACACACAGACACACAGACACACAGACACACAGACACACAGACACACAGACACACAGACACACAGACACACAGACACACAGATACACAGACACACAGACATACAGACACACAGACACTCAGAGACACAGGCACACAGACACGCAGTCACACAGACACACAGGCACACAGACACACAGGCACATAGACACACATACACACAGACACACAGACACACGGATACACAGACACACAGACAAACACGCACGCGCGAAATAAAGCACGCACCCACAAACAGACGCGCGCACGCGCACACGCGCGCACGCTCGCACGCACCCACGCAAGCAAGCAAGCACACACGCACGCACGCATGCACGCACGCACGTACGCTCGTGAAAAAAGTCAATTGCATAACCTTCTACACCTACATATGTATGTGTAGCTTGGAAAATAAAAAGGCCAACGGCACGCGGTGTTGTCAAGCGATCACCCATCCAAGAACTGCCGCACGCGACGTTGTTTAACCTTGGGGATCGGACGGAAACCAAATCTAATCAAACCAAAGACAAATTTATTTACAGTTATAAATACAAGATATATACAGGGTGGATACTTTAAATGGAATAAATTCTTTAACTCAAAGTGGCGAAGTCCGGGAAAGTACCTAAATGAACAACTTTCTCTGTCTTAATGGTGTTTAATTTTGAAAATGATTGAAATGTCGGTAGCTAAAGTTGTACCGTAGTGATAACATGCATTTATTGCCGCAATAAGCCTGATCTTATCGTTGAAGGAAAAAATCCTTATCTTCTGTTTTTCTTTCACTCACTAAATGCTTTTTAATTTCGACAATGCTTGAATGGTCGGTAGATAAAAATGTGCTGTATTGATAACGTGCGTTTCTTACCTCAGAAAGCCAGGTCTCATCGTTAATGAAAAACGCTCTTAATCTTCTGTGTTTTTGTCTTGATTTTAGTTACCTTTAATCACATCTTGTACGCGGATGACATTTCAATGATTTTTTCACATCCTGATGAAAACGCTCTCAAGACACATTGCATAAATGCGGTCACAACTACTATGAATTTTTTAGCCAAACATGATCTATATTTTAATTCTAGTAAAACTCAGGTTATTAGATTTCATAACAGACAAAAAACTATATTAAACGTTAACTTGAATGTAAATAACATGAGTTTATGTAACGTAACGCATACCAAGTTCTTGGGCATTTATCTAGACGAAACACTAAACTTTAAAGTGCACTGTGAGAAACTAACTTCTAAATTATCTTCTATTTCTTATATCTTTAGACAATTGCGGTTTATTTTAAATAGACCACAACTGATATCTGTGTACTATGCGCATATAGATAGTCGTCTACGTTACGGCATTTGCTTATGGGGTAGTTCCACTTCATTTAACTCTGTATTTTTAATGCAAAAGAGAGTATTACGCATTATGGCAAATAAAAAACATTTTGCATCTTGCCGTAATATCTTCCGAAGCTTTAATATACTTACCTTAACGTCCGTCTACATTTTTGAACTCTGTGTATATATTTTCAACCATAAATCTACTTACAATCTGAACAAGGATATTCATAATTTCAATACAAGAAATAAGAACTTATTTCACGTTCCCTTTTCAAGATATAATGTGACTGCCTACTCTCCAAATGTTTTAGGTCTTAAAATTTTTAACTGCTTGCCGAATTATATCAAATCGTGTCATAATTTAAAAACCTTTAAGTCATCATTGAAATCCTATTTATTACAGAAATGTTTTTACGATATGTCAGAATTTTTTAATTGCTCTCAAACGTTTTAAACTTTCCTGTAAATTACTTATGTTTGTGTTTTCTTTTTGTTCTTGTTTGTGATGTACATGTAATTTTAATGCATATACAATTGACGTGTCTTATACATTATTGTTTGTAATTCAAGACCAAATAAAAATAATAATAATAATAATAATAATAATACCTGCCTGATTTGTTAGCGTCCACATTAGTAAATCACAATATTGTCTGTTCCTTGTATTTTTATTTGCTCGTTTATTTAAGTAAATCATTCCTCTAGTGTAGTTTTAACATCTTTACATCGCAGTAAATTATTTAACATGGCTTACTTAACGGAAGCCCTTCGAATTGGGATATTAATGATAGTCGGATATTGTGACCGAAGTCGCACTCAAGCTGAGGTAGCTGAATTATTTCAAGCAAATCATCCCGATTGGGTCATGTTAGGAATTTGCCAAAACAAAGAAGAGAGGCAGTTTTTCGTCAACTGCTACAGCTGCTACAACTGCTACATATCTGAACGTTTTGTTGGCTATTCAATAAATCCCCATCAATTCGCTCTCCAATTAGCGCGCTATAATGAGGCGAGTCATATAACTGTTTTAAAGGTTTTAAAACTACAAAGATGCACCCTTACAAGATGCAAATGCTACAAGAATTGACCGATAGAGATCCAGACCGACGAATTGAGTTTTGTGAATGAATGATGGACTTCATTGGCCATGGTCACATATAGTTGGAATGGATTCTCTTTTCGGATGAATGTACTTTCTCTTTGCATGGTGAAGTGAATCATGACAATTGTCGTTATTGGTCTGCTCACAACCCCCATTTGCGCGAGAAACTCACACGCAACATCCACAAAAATTAAACGTATAGGCTAGGATTATTGAAGATCGAGTGGTAGGGCCATTTTTTCTGAATGGTAATCTTGTTGGGTAGTTATATCTTTCTATGCTCACGTATGACCTGCTCCAAAATTTAAGGGGTCTATTTCCAAATAACAATCCAAATGACTTGGATGAGAGAATTTGGTTTCAGCAAGATGGCGCTCCACCATAGTATGCATTGCCAGTACGGAACTATTTAAATCAAACTTGAATGCCACCATGATTTCCGGATCTTAATACTCTTAACTTTTTTTTATGGGGATATTTGAAGAGTGAGGTTTACGCTACATTAACGACCGACCTTCAAGATCTGATGGGCTGAATTACTGCAGAAATCAGAAATATTCCATTGTTACGGTCCGAAACCGGCCACTTATTTTAGTCATAAACGCATTAAAACACTTGTGTCGACATTATTTCATAATTAGATTCCATTTATGTTAATCAATTAATCCATTTTCATTAACAAACATTGAGCGTTTACGTTTTTAACGTCAATGGTTTTCTACATTTTTAACCTTCTATGGTGAGATAGTTGGGCGGTTAGCCGCGAGTTAGCGGAAGTCATTTTTGCTGAAATGGCATAATACACGAGTGAAGAAATTAATTACATTTCTGCTAATTTTTAAAGCATCCAAACTGATATGGGATTGAAATTGCTTTGTACTCAAAATATTCACACCCTGTTTACTGGTGATTGGTTATTTTTACTTGCTTCACCTGGTGCGTATAACATAACCTCTTACCACGAGGTAAAGCAAAGATTGATTGACATAAACGATCTGTATTCAAACAGGCTTGTTTCAGAAATAATTTCTTACACTTTATACCATTTTTATAGGTCGTTTTAGGTTTGCGTTTTAGTTTTGAGTTTTATGTTTGCGTTTTATGGTTACGTCTTACATTTACGTTTACATTTACTTATATTTTTCGTGTTGTTCTTCTCTGGGGACATTAATTAGGAACATCTGTGGTTATTCCAGAAGGTTTACATGAGCTGATTGACTGGGAATCCAGTAAAAGAACCTCTTAACCAGATCGTAGACAGGTTTACCCTAAGATAGATGCTTTCTCTCTAGTTTTGTATTGCTTTATGTATCTTTTAATTTATTTGAGTACATATTGCTCGGTGTGTATTTTAATGCTTCAGCTGAACTAGATTAGTATTTCTGCTTACTATCTTGTGCTCACTAGTAGATTCAACTGTGATTTCATGCTTTTATTAATGACCTTTAGCCTACCTAATTAACTGTAAATCAAAATCGAGTAACCAGTCGTAAGACTACAACTTTGCCTCACCAGTTGAAACTGAATTTATGTGTCACATTAATGCTTAGCTTAGCTAATTGTTGCATGTCTAATTTTTCTCTTCAGTTACTGAGAAGTACTTTTTACGTTCCATATTGGAAATTCTTTGATGACGGTTATGTAATTTTGTAAAATATAAATGCAAATGCTCTCTATTCAAGGAGCACCTTAACACGTAAATGTATTCATATCGATTAGAAATTATTTTAAGACTCGAAGTCTAAGGTAGCATTTTCTATTAGAGCATATGTTTTTTTAAACAGTGTAAGTAATTTATAGTTATTAGGTATAATTTGATTGTTCCTACTTGAATATTACTACTAAATGAGGAGGATAGTCCAATCAAATATTTGAGTTGTCACTCTGGGATAAAGCAAGCCCTTGTTTAATAGCCTTAGTGTTATTCCTAGTGTTAATTTAACAGTAATTTTTTTATTTGTGGTGTAACCCTTATTAGTGCGGCCACCACCATTGATATTTTGTTGGTGTACCAACGATTATATACCAAAAAAAAGAAAAAAATTATAGTATTGCTGGCTTTGATTTAATAAAATAAATCTTTACTTTACAGTCTTCGAGACTGTTGGCGCCCTCTGTTTTTTTTGTTTTAACTCTGTTAAATCCTTTCCCATGCCTTAGCCTCCGCAAATCTGAGCTAGCCGAAGAGCATTGTATAACAAAAGGTAGGTCACAATATGTTTCAAAACGTGAGAAATGATTTTTATCACCGATTGGGTCTTTGCTAAGAAACAAATGGACACCAATTTGAACATCTTTAAAGTTATGAGTGTACCCTATAAGAAAAGATTTTTTTGTAGAGAAGTCGTTAAAGCATAGTATAGTTTAAAAAAGTTCTCAAATGAAACTTCCTTTGATAAGAGAGTGCGTGTCAGGGTGGATTTGAAACCAAACCATTAAACGTCACTCAAATGTCATTAATTGTTTAGTAAAGTATTTGTCATTGCTGTAAAGTAATTTTATTTATTTAGAGTTCGCAATAGAGATTGTTTTTAATAATAATGGCACACTCTGGATATACTAATAATGATTTTTTAAATTTAATTATCATTTATGGAGAATGCAATTGAATTGTAAGCAGAACATGTGTATTTGCAGAGATATTTCCAGATAAACATAGATCAAGTCATGACATGGTTAGAAGACTTTTGAACAATTGTTCTGAAAATGGAATGTTCTGCCCAAAAATTAACAGATTTAAGCCACTATTGGACAACGAAGAGAATGAAATAAATGGCATTTTTTTACCGCCTATCCACATGCATCAGTTAGAGACTGTAGAAGAAATTTACGTCTCTCATTAGGAACTATCTACAGAATGTTGAAGAAAAATAAATGGAAACCCTTTTCATTCTAGTTAGTTCATCATTTGCAATCTGATGATTTACCCATAACTTGTAGAGTTTTGTGAATGGTTTCTTGTGAAAACTCAAGAGGACGAAAACTTCGTAAAGAAAATTATATGGTGTGATGATACCAAATTTTAACGAAATGGATTGTTTAATCGTCACAATAGTCATTTTTGGTTTGACGAAAGACCTCATATAACTAGATAACGTTGTTTTCAAGACAGTTGGAGTTTTAATGTCTTTTGCTCCGTGAAGAACAATAGAATTTTTGGCATACAAATTTATGACGAAAATCTAACAGGTATAAATTTATAATCAAGTCATATTCCATGATGTGAAGTGTATAGCAACTTTTTACTGCTATTTTTTCCTAAAATTTTCAATGCATTTTTTCGATTCACAGTAATTAAATTTGAAAATATGAGATTTGTAGTAATATAACTATTGAACGCATATCTCTTTGTCGTTCTCTTTATGATTGGAATTAGTTAAAGAAATCTAGATAAAAAAACTAATTACATGTAATATTAATAGGTGTTGGGTATCTTGATATTTTACAACAAGTAATAATAGCAGCTATGAATAACTTGCGTCTTGACGAAGCTGCTGAAGTATGGTACCAATAAGATGGAGCCTCCCCTCAAAACACGAAGATAGTAAGTTATCTTCTCCACGATACTTTCCAGGACAGATGGATAGCAAACAACGGCCCTCATCGTTCGCCGGACCTAACACCATTAGATTTTAGCATCTGGGGATTTATTAAAAGCAAGATTTATCAGGAACCATCCACGACTAAGGAAAATATGATAAACAGAGTATTGCATGACTTTAATTCGATAGAGCCGCAATACATTTCCCGAGCTACTAGTAATGTCAGAATATATTGTATGATTGTTTATCAGTAACTTACAATAAAACCATTCTCATCTTTTTGTAATTCCGCTGCAATTATTAAATGTTTACATTTTGTTAAAAATTGCATTGTTTGTAGGTTATAACCTACATAACCTGCAGGATGTAAAAATAACGTACCAAACACCTGTTACAGTTCGATAATTTTTACAAAATGAATCACAATAAATAAATAATTGTATTTTGGAAGTATATTTCGAGGTATATTTTCTAATCAGAATTTATTATAACGAAAATAATTTTGACTCATATTTTTCATATTACACCACATGATTGTATATGATGACGTAGCAGTAAGCACTCCTGGAGAGGACAATACTGTTCCCACTTTATTTTAGTCTAACACGTATTTTATTTTTAAACTTAGAAACTGCAGTTTTATGTTATTAGAGGTGGCCACATATAATGGTGTTCTTTGTGTGGACATTCCGTACACTTTTTTTTATCGGAGGTTCGTATTTTGAGTTATTCCTCGTATATATATATATATATATATATATATATATATATATATATATATATATATATATCTTCGGGCGTTATATCCGTATGTAGGCCGCGAAGTACAAACCCGTTTTTTTTGTTTCTCTGCGGTGAAGGTGTGGAATTCAATGTCTTCCTTTTCCATTTTCATTTTCATATCGAGGCATTCGTCATAGGTACCTAAATGAATACTTGTACGGTGTTGTGTGTGTTTAACGTAAAATTTATTTTTAATCTTGTTTAATGTTGTTCATAGTTTTTATATTCGTTAATTTACCACGCAGTTAGTTCCTTATTTATTTTAGCTTATGTTAATCTGTACGAAGACTGTTTAGGAGTCCTTCTCCTTCTTGTAAAATGTCGTTAATTATAGTTTATTAAGCATTTTTATGAACCGTAAATGATAAAGATTGTATTGTCATCGGGAATACATAACTATGGAGAGTTTCAAGTCGATTGGACTTGTAGAAGTGGTCGAAAAATCGATCACGCTGACAACATACAAACAGTGTGAAATGAAATCGTGTAATATGATAAAAGACTAGAGTGCATACGATGGTTGTACTCAAGCAGTCGAATAAGAGATTTCTCGTAGGGCTCTGTAATTCATGTTTTTTTCTAATAAATAGCATTTATAAAAAAATGTTATTTTTGTGTGAAAATGAAAATGTTCACGACTTATGTTCATAATTTAAATAATTAGTCTTATTTGGTAAAAGTCGTATGTTTAAAAGAAAACTTCACAAGCTGTACACTACTTATCTACAGCTATCGCTTTCGCAGTAAAAATAAAAATGAATTTATGACAATTATAGCGTTACCCTATGGCCACGTACTTAAAAAAAAATAAATTTGCTTCATATAACAAAATTGTAGAATATAACATTGTACAAGCATAACTTATGGTAAACGTGATAACATCTATTTTGAAAATCAAAGGAAATAAATGTAGTTGCATTTATATATTTACGTTAATTATTTTGTCCAGTATAAAATAATGGGCATATTGGAAACCGTTGGAGATACTAAGTCGGTTGAATAGAAGAGAAGTTGCGTATTTGTCTGCTCAAACACAATGTATGTTTATTTTATTTCAGATCGATACCGTCACGTAAAGCAAAAACGTGAATTTTTTAAAACCACAATATTTTCTTTATTATGCATGCTAATGTCATCAAATTTTCAAGACTCAGGTAAGAGGATACGGTGATTTTAAGAATGGTATCAGAAATGTTTCACGCCTACTATGTTGCGAACGGCCAAAGTCGACTTTTGTTTTTCTTATGGGTACCATATTGAATTTTTGCATTTTTAAAATCCCCTATGGTAGTAGGCTTTGATATTCTTGTACAATTTTACTTTAATTTAGCAAAAACTAATTAAAGCGTTGTACAAACCTTTAAACGCTCTATATCCATACATTAAAAATGGAGAAACTACAGCATTTTAGGATTAAAGTAAATGTTCAGATAAGCACATTTTTCTCGTATGCACAACGTACATCGTCGCACTACTGTTTCATAGGATTGTCTTATCGTTTGCAGAGTGAGACTGTCAACAGCTTCTATAACAGCTTATCTTAATTCTTCTGCGATGTGGTAGGACCTACAGTACTTGATTTTTGATATAACCCCTCAAAAGGTAAAAAAATTTAAAGGTGTTATATCACGGGGTCTTATAGGTCACCTTACTGATCCCAGGTTTCCTATGTACTTGTTCGGAAATTCTTCATTGAAGTAATGTCTATTACGTTACGGAGCGGCGTGTGGTTGAAAAAAAGAAGTTTCTCAGGGCAACTAGTGCAAGCTCCATAATTTGTTCTTTAGGTTAGTTTGTAAGAGGTTCAAATATCTCGCGGAATTTAAATTTTCATGGAAAAAATACGGCTCAATCATGTGGATTCCCACAACACCTAACCGGACGTTAAATCACCACCCAATGTGGTGCCTAACTTAACGAACTAGCCGAGTACTTACTGCTGACCAAACGGCAACGCCGTTCACCATAGGAGTAATACTTATGACACTGTAACATGTTACCCACCGTTTACCGAGCAACGCCTGTTATTTGTTTAATCTGACGTAGAAGACCTACGAGGTATCTCACGATTTGTATAACCAAATTTTTTACATTTTCGTCTGAACGTTTGTTACTCTTTACCTTTTCAAAACTCCCGTAAGTCTTTCAGACGACTAAAAATACATTTCTTCAGCTTTCGCGTCAATTTTGCGACAAAGAATAAGACACTCCAACATATTATATCTGTTAGTATTTGAAAACTTATTCATTTTATAAAACTCACAATTTATTAACTGCACATACTGGACACTGACAATAAATTCTGCTTTAACAGTTAGATAATTAAAAAAGAGACAGCAAATCAAAGCCAACTATGAGAAAATTGGATAAAAATATCAGTCTACTACAATGAAATCATATTTTTCATTATTCGTCTTGAATAAACATACACATATTATACATGATTGAAGAGTGTTTCTAATGAGGATTCTAGAAATGCAAACATTCAATATGGTGGCCATAAGAAAAACAAAGGTTGACTTTAGCCGTTCGCAACATATTAGGCGTGGAATAATAGTGATACCATTTTTGAAATCGCCGTATCCTCTTACCTAGGTGTTGAAAATTTGATAACCTTAGCTTGCATAATAAAGAAAATTTCGTAGTTTTTCGAAAATACACATGTTTGCTTTTCACCCTGTATCTACGTAACGGTTTCGATTTGAAATATAATAAACCTACATTATTTTCGGGTAGACAAATACGCAACTTTTCTTCCATTTAACCGACATTGTATCTCCGACGGTTTCCAATATCCCTATGTACGTCATTTTATACAGGACACACGGTATATCCTTAAATTCATCGTTTGCTTATAAAGATTTAATTTCTATCTTTTTCTTAGTTCAAAATGGAAACACGTGATATACAGAAAAAGAGAAGTTAAATAAAACTAGAGCTATATAATAAAATTTGAAGATAGTCCAATGGAGAATAATCTGAATATTCGCTCTCTTTCGCAAGTACTGCAACAGAAGGCAATTAAGGAATTAAATGAAAATCCCGAAGCGATAAATGCAATTATAGAAAACATTCGAAGATGGTTAGAAAAGCAACCACATTTATGCGTCAAAATGGGTGTGTTTCCTATTTTCATTTTTTTATTATCGCGTAGAATCTATTACAGATTAGTATATTTAAATATTAGATATGATCAAAATTTTTTATTAAATGCCGGAGGATTGCAACAAAAACAAATAAAATATTATTTATAGTTTAAACTCATTTACAGGGAATCAAGAGTTGGTTACATTTTTACGATTAGCTAAATGGAGTTACCAAACAGCGGTACAAGATATAGGCAATTATTACACCATAAAAGCTCAAATTCCAGAGTTCTTTCAAAACAGGGATCCACTTTCTGATGAAATTCAAGCAGTTTTCAGATCTGGGTAAGTCTTAGACAATATGTGCATAAATCTATGAGTAAAATTTTTTAGAGCATTTACACCTTTACCAAGTAAAAAAGACTCCGGCGAACCAAGATTATTTATGTTTAAGTTTAATGAAGCGGTTCTGAAAATACCTTGCACAACTGTAATTAAAGCCGGTATTATGTGTGTTGAAGTTTCAGTGTGGGAAGATGATAATCTAATTATTTCCGGATATAAAGTGGTATGTGACTACGGTAATATAACTCCCAGTTACATACTCCAATTTACACCGAGTGTAACACGGAAACTCATTCTGTGTGTACTAAACACAGGCCTCAGATTCAAAGGATTTGTGGGATTAAATGTACCAAAACCAATTGAAATATTATACGATACAGTGGCAAAACCTTTTCTAAGTAAAAAGATAAAGCAACGGGTTAGTTAAATAAGATAATGTTTAACAGAAATAACAGTACTTTTCAGGTCCATTTTACTTCTAACAGTAACTGGAAGGACCGTGATGGTACAGAAATCATACCTGCATTTCCTATAGAGTGCGATGGAGTTAAACTATCCGCTAAAGAAATTTCAGGTACTTAAGATAATAAGGTGTATGCCCATCTAATTAATATTTTTTATAGACCAATGGATCAAAAAACTAGCGAGTTACAGAAGTTGGTTTTCAGAAAGGGATAGTTATTTTTGTGATGAACGGTTACGTCCTCCTAAACTTAGCACGGAATTAGGAATAGAAGGATCATTCCGGAAATTAAACATTGATTGACTATTATTAAATTTATTTAATAATTTTCTGCTTAATTTAGTTCTATGATAAGAAATAAAACTATTTTCTGAAACAATGCTTTGTATAACATAGAATTAAAATTCTAATTCTGAATTATCGCATTGATTACAATAAAATCCATCCAATGCATGTTAGTAGTTAGTATATTAACGTTCATTACGTTACATTATAGTTATTATAAAGAATGCAGTTACTAAATGTATGGAATTTACCTACTTATGTAGAATTTAGGGTCGGCTTTTTCATTCCTAATGAATTTATTCGCCGAATAATATTCTTGGGAACCGTTGTTAAGGCAATCGTATACTTGGAACTTATCTTACGTTTAACTTGAAGAGATGGAAAGACCAACGCTTAGTATAATTACAGTTGGGGTGGGACGGTTAAAACGAGTAGATCATCGGGGTTTAATGTGAAACACGTTCAAAATGGGGTAACCGTTGCAATAGTGATGTGTTCTTTACAGAGCCTTTAAAGACGGCGGGCATTAGTCAAAAAACGGATAATAACAAAAAGATTATATTAAGTTAAATTAGCTTGTTTGCATTAGTGTCTTTAGTAAATCATTTTCAAGGGAGTGTATTTTAAGTCATACGAAAGTCAATAATGACAACATAAAAAGTAAAGGTAGGTTGCACTATTTTAAGAAAGTGAAGTGGAAGTATTAATTTATTGGTAAATATAAAGCATTTCAGATAAAATAATTTTCCAGAGCCGCAGTGGAACACATCACCTCAAATAATGATTAAGACATTACAAGATTTATTTTTAATTACTTGAATAACAAAAATCGAAAAAGTATTAGTTCTATAATTATCTGATGTGAGACACACTGTGCGTTAATCGACATAGATAACGTAAAGGCATAAAAAAACAACAAATATGTTTAATTACATGTAATGCTTGATAAATCGATACTGAAATATATTTATCCAAGAACTTTTTTATTGCAAACACTTCAGAGAGTCGTTACCCAAGAATGAAGCCCATTTCCTAACACTTAGAGAAAATTAAAGTGGTAGCGGGACTGCCTTCGGTTTGATTGATTGTTTATTTTAACTTTTTCAATATTACACAGTTTGGTCACGCCATATATCAATCTACATAGTTATATCATATATATGTGAAATAAAAGACATAAACAACCAACTTAATATAATATGCGGGGAGGAGCATTCGTATATTATTCCTTGCTGTAGCAAATGTTTTCAAATAGATATTAGTAGAATAGGATCAGCAACATCCCTGTTTCGCCCACCTTATCAGCCATCTTCATCATTATGCATCTTAGTTGATCTTAATTCATCTTGAGCACCCCGAAGCCCGTTCATCTTAATTCATTTCAGTTCATCTTAAGTCGCCTTATTTCATCTTAATACATCTTAAGTAATCGTAAGTCATCTTACTTAACCTTACTTCATCTTAATTCATCTTAATTCACCTTAATTCATTTTAATTCATCTTAATTCATCTTAATTCACCTTAATTCATCTTAATCCACCTTAATTCATCTTAATTCATCTCAATTCATCCTAATTCATCTTAATTCATCTTAAATCATCATAATTCGTCTTAACCCATTTCAACTCATAGTAACTAAGCTCGTCTTAACACGTCTTGTCCAGTCTTAATTCCACTTGATTCATCTTCATTCGTCTTATTTCGTCGTAATTCTTCAAAATTCATCTTAGTTCATTTTATTTCATCTTAATTCACCAGAACTTGACTTAACTCATCTTAACTCACCTTAACCCATCTTAATTAGTCTTAGTTCATCCTAGTTCACCCTAATTCATCTTAATTCATATTGTTTCTTCTTAATTCATCTTGATTCACCTTGATGCATCTTAATTCACCTTAACCCATCATAATTCATCTTATTTCACTTTGATCAATCTTAAATCAATTTAATACATCTTATTTCATAATTCATATTAATTCTTCTCAATTCATCTTAATTTTTATTTGTTCTTAAATAACCTTATTCGTCTTGATTCATCAAAATAAATCCTAATTCATCTTAATTAACCTTAATTTATCTTAATTCATATTAATTCATCTTAATTCATCTTAGTTCATCTTAATTTATTTTATTTCATTTTAATTCATCTTAGTTCATCTTAATTCACCTTAATACAACTTAATTCTTCTTTATTCATCTTAATTCATCTTAATTCATCTTAATTTAACTTAATTCGCCTTAGTTCATCTTAATTCATCTTAATTCATCTTAATTCACCTTAGCTCATCCTAATTAATTTTAATTCATCTTGATTCATCTTAATTCGCCTAAGTTCATCTTAATTAATATTAATTCAACTTAATTCCTACAAATTTATATTAATTCATTTAATTCATCTTAATTCATATTAGTTCACCTTAAATCATCTTAGTTCATCTTAATTCATCTTAATTCATCTGAATTCATCTGAATTCATCTTAATTCATCTTAATTCATCTTATTTGAACTTAATTCACTTAATTCATATTAATTCATTTTAATTCATCTTAATTCATCTTAGTTCATCCTTAATTATCATCTTATTCATCTTAATTCATCTTAATTCATCTTAATTCATCTTAATTCATCTTAATTCCTATTAATTCATCTTAATTTGAATCTTAATTCATCTTAATTCATCTTAAATTCCTTAATTCATCTTAATTACTCTTAATTCATCTAATTAGTATTGATTCATCTTATGCTTATTCATCTTAATTCATCTTAATTCAACTTAATTCATTAATTCATCTTTAATTTCCTTAATTCATCTTAATTCATCTTAATTCATTTAATTCATCTAATTCATCTTAATTGATTTTAGTTCATCTTGCTTCATCTTAATTCATCTTAATTCATTTTAATTCATCTTAATTCATCTTAATTCATCTTAATTCATTTAATTGTCTAATTCATCTTGATTATTTCATCTTAATTCATCTTAATTCATCTTAATTTCTTAATCATCTTAATTCATATTAATTCATCTTAATTCATCTTGATTAATTCTTTTAATTTCATCTTAATTCATCTTTAATTCCTTAATTCATCTTAATTCATCTTAATTCATCTTAATTTACATCTTAATTCATTTCTTGAATTCTTTAATTCATTAATTCATTTTAATTCATCTTTAATTTATTCATTAATTCATTTTAATTCATCTTAAGTTAATCTTAATTCATCTTAATTCAGCTTAATTCATGTTAATTCATCTCTAATTCATATTAGATCATCTTAACTTATCTTTGTTAAATTTAATTCATCTTAATTCATCTTAGTTCATCATAATTAATTTTTATTCATCTTAATTCATCTTAATTCATCTTAGTTATATTTAATTCATCTTATTTCATCTTAATTCACCTTTGTTCATCCTAATTAATTTTAATTCATCTTGATTCATCTTAAATCGCCTTAGTTCACCTTAATTAATATTAATTCAACTTCATTCCTCCAAATTCATATTAATTCATTTTAATTCATCTTAATTCATCTTAGTTCATCTTAATTCATCTTAGTTCATCTTAATTCATCTTAGTTCATCTGAATTCATCTTAATTCATGTTAATTCATTCTAATTCATCTTGATTCATCTTATTTGAACTTAATTCATCTTAATTCTTCTTATTTCACCTTAATTCATTTTAATTCACCTTAGTTCATCCTAATTAATTTTAATTCATCTTGATTCATCTTAGTTCGTCTTAGTTCATCTTAATTAATATTAATTCAACATAATTCCTCCAAATTCATATTAATTCATTTTAGTTCATCTTAATTCATGTTAGTTCATCTTAATTCATCTTAGTTCATCTTAGTTCATCTTAATTAATTTCAATTCACCTTAATTCATGTTATTTCAACTTAATTCATCTTAATTCTTCTTACTTCACCTTAATTCATCTTAATTCATCTTAGTTCATCCTAATTAATTTTAATTCATCTTGAGTCATCTTAATTCGCCTAAGTTCATCTTAATTAATATTAATTCAACTTAATTCCTCCAAATTCATATTAATTCATTTTAGTTCGTCTTAATTCATGTTAGTTCATCTTAATTTATCTTAGTTCATCTTAGTTCATCTTAATTAATTTCAATTCACCTTAATTCATCTTATTTCAACTTAATTCATCTAAATTCTTCTTTCTTCACCTTAATTCATCTTAATTCAGCTTAATTCACCTTAGTTCATTCTAATTAATTTTAATTCATCTTGATTCATCTTAATTCGCCTAAGTTTATCTTAATTAATATTAATTCAACTTAATTCCTCCAAAGTCATATTAATTCACTTTAGTTAATCTTAATTCATATTAGTTCATCTTAGTTCACCTTAGCTCATCTTAATTCATCTTAATTCATCTGAATTCATCTTAATTCATCTTAATTCATCTTATTTGAACTTAATTCATCTTAATTCTTCTTACTTCACCTTAATTCTTCTTAATTCATCTTAATCCGCCTTAGTTCATCCTAATTAGTATTAATTCATCTTGTTTCATCTTAATTCACTTTAATTCAGCTTAATTCCTATTAATTCATATTAATTCATTTTAATTCATCTTAATTCATCTAAATTCCTCTTAATTCATCTTAATTAATCTTAATTCATCTTGATTGATTATAATTCATCTTGCTTCATCTTAATTCACCTTAATACATCTTAATTTGCCTTAATTCACCTTAATTCGTACTATTACATATTAATTCATCTTAATTCATCCTAATTCATCTCAATTCATCTTAATTCATCTTCATTTACCTTAATTCATCTTGAATTTTTGATTCAGGTTCATTCATTTTAATTCATTTTAATTTATTTTAATTCATTTTAATTCATCTTAACTCATCTTAATTTATCTTAGTTCATCTTAATTCATCTCTAATTCATATTAGATCATCTTAACTCATCTTTGCTAAATTTAATTCATCTTAGATCATCTTAGTTCATCTTAATTAATTTTTATTCATCTTAATTCATCTTAGTTAAATTTAATTCATCTTAATTCACCTTAATTCATCTTAGTTCATCTTAGTTCATCTTAATTAATTTTAATTCATTTTAATTCATCTTAATTCTTCTTGCTTCATGTTAATTCGTCTTAATTCACCTTAGTTCATCCTAATTAATTTTAATTCATCTTGATTCATCTTAATTCGCCTTAGTTCACCTTAATTATTATTAATTCAACTTCATTCCTCCAAATTCATATTAATTCATTTTAATTCATCTTAATTCATCTTAGTTCATCTTAATTCATCTTAGTTCATCTTAATTCATCTTAGTTCATCTGAATTCACCTTAATTCACCTTAATTCATTCTAATTCATCTTGATTCATCTTATTTGAACTTAATTCATCTTAATTCTTCTTACTTCACCTTAATTCATCTTAATTCACCTTAGTTCATCCTAATTAATTTTAATTCATCTTGATTCATCTTAACTCGCCTTAGTTCATCTTAATTAACATTAATTCAACTTAATTCCTCCAAATTCATATTAATTCATTTTAGTTCATCTTAATTCATGTTAGTTCATCTTAATTCATCTTAGTTCATCTTAGTTCATCTTAATTAATTTCAATTCACCTTAATTCATGTTATTTCAACTTAATTCATCTTAATTCTTCTTACTTCACCTTAATTCATCTTAATTCACCTTAGTTCATCCTAATTAATTTTAATTCATCTTGAATCATCTTAATTCGCCTAAGTTCGTCTTAATTAATATTAATTCAACTTAATTCCTCCAAAGTCATGTTAATTCATTTTAGTTCATCTTAATTCATATTAGTTCATTTTAATTCATCTTAGTTCATCTTAATTCACCTTAATTCATCTGAATTCATCTTAATTCATCTTAATTCATCTTAATTCATCTTAATTCATCTTATTTGAACTTAATTCATCTTAATTCTCCTTAATTCTTCTTAATTCATCTTAATTCGCCTTAGTTCATCCTAATTAGTATTAATTCATCTTATTTCATCTTAATTCGCCTTAGTTCACCTTAATTTACTTTAATTCAACTTAATTCATATTAATTCATATTAATTCATTTTAATTCATCTTAATTCATCTAAATTCCTCTTAATTCATCTTAATTAATCTTAATTCATCTTAATTGATTTTAATTCATCTTGCTTCATCTTAATTCACCTTAATACACTTTAATTTGCCTTAATTCACCTTAATTCGTATTATTTCATATTAATTCATCTTAATTCATCCTAATTCATCTCAATTCATCTTAATTCATCTTCATTTACCTTAATTCATCTTGAATTTTTGATTCAGGTTCATTCATTTTAATTCATTTTAATTTATTTTAATTCACCTTAATTCATCTTAATTCATCTTAATTCATCTCTAATTCATATTAGATCATCTTAACTCATCTTTGCTAAATTTAATTCATCTTAGATCATCTTAGTTCATTTTAGTTCATCTTAGTTCATCTTAATTAATTTTAATTAATCTTGATTCATCTTATTTCAACTTAATTCATCTTAATTCTTCTTGCTTCACCTTAATTCATCTTAATTCACCTTAGTTCATCCTAATTAATTTTAATTCATCTTGATTCATCTTAATTCGCCTAAGTTCATCTTAATTAATATTAATTCAACTTAATTCCTTCAAATTCATTTTAATTCATTTTAATTCATCTTAATTCATCTTAGTTCATCTTAATTCATCTTAGATCACCTTAATTCATATTAGTTCATTTGAATTCATCTTAATTCATTCTAATTCATCTTATTTGAACTCAATTCATCTTAATTCTTCTTACTTCACCTTATTTCATCTTAATTCACCTTAGTTAATCCTAATTAATTTTAATTCATCTTGATTCATCTTAATTCGCCTTAGTTCATCTTAATTAATATTAATTCAACTTAATTCCTCCAGATTCATATTAATTCATTTTAGTTCATCTGAATTCACCTTAGTTCATCTTAATTAATTTCAATTCATCTTAATTCATCTTATTTCAACTTAATTCATTTTAATTCTTCTTACATCACGTTGTCATCTTAATTCATCTTAATTCACTTTAGTTCTTCCTAATTAATTTTAATTCATCTTGATTCATCTTAATTCGCCTAAGTTCATCTTAATTAATATTAATTCAACTTAATTCCTCCAAATTCATATTAATTCATTTTAGTTCATCTTAATTCATCTTAGTTCATCTTAGTTCATCTTAGTTCATCTTAATTCATCTTATTTTATCTGAATTCATCTTAATTAATCTTAATTCAGCTTAATTCTTCTTACTTCACCTTAATTCTTCTTAATTCATCTTGATTCGCCTTAGTTCATCCTAATTAGTTTTAATTCATCTTATTTCATCTTAATTCGCCTTATTTCATCTTAATTCACTTTAATTCAACTTAATTCCTATTAATTCATATTAATTCATCTAAATTCCTCTTAATTCATCTAAATTCCTCTTAATTTATCTTAATTAATCTTAGTTCATCTTAATTGATTTTAATTCATCTTGCTTCATCTTAATTCACCTTAATACAATTTAATTTGCCTTAATTAGTATTAATTCATCTTAATTCACCTTAATTCGTATTATTTCATTTTAATTCATCTTAATTCATCCTAATTCATCTCAATTCATCTTAATTCATCTTCATTTACCTTAATTCATCTTGATTTTTGATTCAGGTTCATTCATTTTAATTCATTTTAATTTATTTTAATTCATTTTAATTCATCTTAATTCATCTTAATTCATCTCTAATTCATATTAGATCGTCTTAACTCATCTTTGCTAAATTTAATTCATCTTAATTCATCTTAATTCATCTTAATTCATCTTAATTCATCTTAATTCACCTTGGTTCATCTTAATTCACCTCTAGTTCATATTAGATCATTTTAATTCATCTTATTTCATCTTAGTTAACTTTAATTCATCTTAATTCATCTTAATTCATCTTATTTCATCTTAATTAATTTCAATTCATCTAAATTCATCGTATTTCACCTTAATTCATCCTAATTCATCTTAATTCATTGTAATTCATCTTAATACACCTTAATTCATCTTAATTCATCTTAATTCATCTTAATTCATCTTAATGCATCTTAATTCATCTTAATTCATCTTAATTAATCTTAATTCATCTTAATTCATCTCAATTCATCTCAATTCATCTCAATTCATCTCAATTCTTCTGAATTCATCTCAATTCATCTCAATTCATCTTATTCATCTCAATTCATCTCAATTCATTTCTATTCATCTCAATTCATCTCAGTTCATCTCAATTCATCTCAATTCATCTCAATTCATCTGAATTCATCTCAATTCAGCTCAATTCATCTCAATTTACCTCAATTCATCTCAATTCACCTCAATTCATCTCAATTCATCTCTATTAATCTCAATTCATCTCAATTAATCTCTATTCATCTCAATTCATCTCAATTCATTCCAATTCATCTCAATTCATGTAAATTCACCTCAGTGTATCTCAATTCATCTCAATTCATCTCAATTTATCTCAATTTACCGCAATTCATCTCAATTCATCTCAATTCATCTCAATTCATCTCAATTCATTTCAATTTACCTCAATTCATCTCAACTCATCTCAATTCATATTAATTTATCTCAATTCATCTCAATTCAGCTCAATTCATCTCAATTCATCTCAATTTATCTCAATTTATCTCAATTAATCTCAATTCATCGCAGTTCATCTCAGTTCATCTCAGCTCATCTCAGTTCATCTCAGTTCATATCAGTTTATCTGAATTCATCTTAATTTATTTTTGTTTATCTTAATTCATCTTTATTCATCTTAGTTTAATTAATTCGTCTTATTTCGTCTTAGTTCGTCTTAGTTAGTCTTAATTCAGCGTAATTCAGCTTAATTCATTTTAGATGAAGGGATTTTTTCATCCTCCTTATCTTCGGTCATCTCTTCTTGTTCCTTTGGCTTCGAGTTAAAGTTTACAACAAGCTTAGACCAGTTAACCGAGATAAGATGGTGCTAATGAATGGGTGATTCAATAAGAATAAGCCACTTGAATTTTTATTTCAACTTGCATATCAACCTACTGAACACTATAATTGGGCTGACAAATGTGCATGCTAAGCAATGTGTTTCTAATGATACCTTGATATTACATACACAACATCCTGTTGCATTACTGTCCAAATTGACGTGTGTCTCTGTTGTCGAGTATTGCATACAGTGATAAAATACGTTTTTCAGTTATGATAGCAAAAATTTCTGTACAATAACAATAGAGCTTGCCGGTGTCGTATATTATAGGTTAAATCTATCTAAAATTACACAATGGATTAAGGTATAAATAAAAGGGAAAGGAATGGGAATCATGAGTGTTTAAGATCTTTAGAATCATTTTCGCCATGTTTTCCATAATCACGTTAGTCACATTTGAATTGTGTACTTGACGAGTGTTTTTTAAGATGGCCATTAAAATTATTTTTTCGATGTGTTAAAAAAGTCTGTAATTAGATGGTGTATAGATAATCGATTATGTAACCAGCAACAACTACCTTTCACTATTCAAACATCTCTGACGTGCTTGGAAAAACCACTAATTAGGTAATTACGTGAAAGGTAAACCGACCTTAAAGATACAGTTATGCTGTTTGCGTTCCCTGTGTGACAAGAATTCTTGTAATTAGATTGCAACTATAAAAGCAGCATACCATCTTTTTCACAATAGCATATACGTAGTGTTAAAACTGTTATAATGTCGAGTCTAGCAATTCCTATGCTTTTAAATATTTTTCGGAGTGCATCGATGTCTGAAGACAAGATTGTTCAAATGTACTATCACATTGTTGATCGTGTAGTTGGTGGTGAAACCATAACTAATGTTAATACAGGGCGTTTTCAGAGGTTGCGTGATGCTGTGAAAACAAGTACGAAGTAAGTAGGATAATTTTAAAAAATGCGAAACTTCATTGTTTGCTGCACAAACCATCATATATTAAACATCGCCGTAATTTTAAAATAGTAATCGATGTATTGTTTTTGGAAACAGTCAACTTCTGCAACGGCCGATGATGCCCATACCCCGTAGTCTGCACGTGAAGCCATAGATAACGCTTTAACTAAAAACAATACGTTTTTGAATTTAAGTGTATGTAGTTAAAGCTAATACCTATATTTTTGCATCTTAATTTGTATTTTAATTACATGCTACACATTGAGTAACGACAAACCTTATATGATGGCAAAAGTGTGGGCAGGGTTTAATCCACCAGACCGGGATGGTATGATGCTGACTAATGGCAATTTTCCCAATAAACCCTTACAATTTCCTTTCCGCCGTATCAACTGAACTCCACTGTGCTGATGAACACTTGAGAAAATCTTGCGGCAGTAATGTAATATGTTTAATAATGATACTTTGAATTTTCAAGTAGACCGAGTTGTTTTACGTGTGGGATACGGTGGTCCATCACACCCGAGTTTTGCAGACGTACAAGAGGCACCATAACTATCAGCAGTACAGATAATGTATGTTTAGGCAGGGAATAACCGGTAGCCATAGCTGTAGCCGACGACGATACTCAATTGTTATTTCTTAAGAAAGGCTGCCCTATTTGGGTCAGAGGACGCAGGTTATGTGCTGCCGCTAATGCAAATTTAAATAACCATGGTAGTATCGAACACACAGAATAATTTCCATACTACCTTATTAATTACACTACAGTTTTGAGAGTGCAAGGGGTCCCAACCGTAAAGTTTTAAATTTAATTTTTGAAGAGCAACCTTACAATGAATTACTAGTTTAACCAGTGCCTTTTCAATACAGTACTTTTGTGAATTCTGTAGGTTTAGAACAGGTTGCAACGAACGCCACAAGAATTGTCCTCATATCTGCCCCTGTTGTCATAATAGACCCTTTGGTCAATTTGCTAACTTTATCGTTTGTGATGAGTGTAATAGGGATTTACACGGAAACCATTGTCTACAGCACCATAAACCTACCGGTCTTTATAGCAAACTCCAACGTTGTCGAACTTGTTTAGTGAATGTATGCAAGACTAAAAATCCTCACAAATGCGGTTTTGAACATTGCACCACCTGTAAATTCGAAAAATCCATCCGTCATTTTTGTTACATGTCGAAGATCACGGCGGACACGAAACAACTCGCAAAAGACTTTATTTTTGTCTTGTACCATTTCGAGTGCCATCAAGATACACCTACGAACAATACTAACACATTCATCCATACGTCCACATTGTGGGTTGCCCAACATGTCTTCAGGCACTGTATTAATATCGATACCGATATTGAGCCAAAATATACTCACCCATTCACGTGTACCGAACTCCTGACCTACATTTCCTCACTCAAGCATCCATTATAGCCTTAGCAGGCAACTTCAAATCTTATGTCTGTCTGTGTATCCTTATCGAAATCCTAAAGAGTCCCTCTGCATGGAATCCTAAAATCGTATCTAACGGTATTAAAACCATGTCTTTCCTTCAATAATAGCATAAAAATCAGACAGCTTGAACTTCCTACCCATGGCCCTATCCTAACTCGCTAAAACCTTTAATTTCCCCGGCTCAAAGAGCCACTTACTTCACCTATTTAACACAGTGCAAATCCAAGGTTATGACGGTGTTTTACTAGCCATGCACTTTTACGGTGCGACGAAATGTCTTCCGACGTTCGAGCAGACATTATAAAGTGGCAATGTAATGGTGTAATGACGACGCCAAATCGAAGTATTAATACAAACGCGAGTATTTGGGAAAGGAGGGTGTCCATCTGGACAAAGACAAAATTTTCGCAAATTTTGGCATTAGATATACTTCAAAATTATTTTTCAATTCATTTTGGGGCAAGTTCGGGCAGCGGGATAATTTAATACTAACAGAATTATTTCGGATCCTCACCACTGTTTCAAAGTGATGATCGATCCTTCCAAGGAGGTCCAGTCGATTTTAAATGTGAACGAGGAAGTTATGGTCGTAAATTGGCTTAGACCTGGTGAAGGGGTCGAACAGCTCAATACTGCCAATGTCGTCTTGGCAGCTTATACAATCGCCAATGCTCGCCTGGTGCTGTACAGTTATTTGGAAAACCTTTCTGAACGGGTCCAGTACTTTGATAGAGACTCCGTGATTTTTAGGCCAAGTCCAGAAGAGTGCGTTTCACGTGTCGGTAATTTTATTGGCGATGGAAGCCTACGAAGTCGGTAGTAGAATCAAGGAGTTTGTAAGTGGGATTACTAAGACGTATGCCTACAAGGTGTTCTCTACAAGTAAAGATGAATACAGTGTGTAAAGCTAAAGTATAAAAATTCCCAGGTGGTTAATTTCGACACAGTCTTTAGTGTTAAATGACACTGAACCTGTGTACGCGAAAATTGACTGTAAAATTATTAGAACCCCTGCATTCAAAGGATTAAAGCCAGAGAGAAAGTGTTACTAGGAACAGTACAGCAAACGTAGTAGATAGGAGGATGGTTATGATACTCTAGCCTAAGGTTACGTGGCTCGCACATAGTTTTAACATACACGGTCTCGCTCCAGTTTCAGTTTCTAGTATCTTGCTTTAAAACCCCATTCAGCAGCCCCGTGACGAACCTTGAATACATTTCCTCTCCTTTCTCTTTTATTTATATCTTAACCCAGCGACTTTAATTTTACATATGTTTTAACCTATAATACGCGATTCCGCCAACACCCCTTTGTTGTTGTACAGGCATTTTTACTATTTTAACTGTAAATCGTATTTTATCACTGTATTCAAAACTCGGCAATAGTGCCACACGTTAATTTAGACGGTAGTACAAGTGGATGGTAAGTGTGTGTAATCTCAGCGTATCGTTAGAAACACATTGCTTAGTATGGGTTTTTGTCTACCCAATTACAGTGTTGAGTAGGTTCATATGAAAGTTGAAATAAAAATTCAAGTGGCTAATTATTATTGAATCAACCATTCATCAGCACCATCTCATCTCGGTCAACTGGTCTAAGCCTGTTGTAAACTTTCACTCGAAGCCAAAAGAAAAAGTAGTGATGACAAGATCTAACAGATAAGGAGGATGATGATGATGCTGCCGCTGACACATGAGATGTGATTTTATGTAAGTAACAGTATTACTAAAAATTCCTTTATCTTTTTGTTACCGATAACAACCAAGATGTGTTGATAGATGTCGATTTCAGATCAACATCTTGAATTTATTTCCATATTACTTTGCGATTTAAAGTAGGATGTAATTAAAAATCTGTTTATGTATTTCATTAATTGATTTGGTTGACTGATTCGATTAATTTATTTGATTAATTGGTTTGATTAATGATTGATTTCAATGATATTGATCTAATCGATTTGCTTGAGATTGATCTGGAGGATGAGCGGGGTCTATGGAATCAGAGAACAGTGGACAGAGCCTAGTGCCAGATGAATTAAGATCGTGGAGCTGTGTCGGCATCGAAATGTACCACGCCCAATAAATTTTTTCCACGATCTTTAAAATGTTCCACCGCTCAAAACGTGAATTAAGCAGAGTTAAGATGAATAAAGGGTGCTAAGATGAATTAAGATGATTTTAATTGAGTCATAATTATGGCCGTTAGGGGTGCTAAGATGGCTTAAGGTGAACTAAGATTTTGGTCCTCAGGGATGTTGATGAACCTATTCTACTGATATACTTCTATAACTGTTTTAAATTTAGTTAATAGCAATGCTTTCATTTTATTACAATTGTGGTTATATAAGGGTAGATTTAATGAGTTCTTAGTTGGTACGTTTAACTTTAATACTGGACGGAACTATCATGATATTGCGTACAATGATTCCTAGAACCAATATCTGCAATCACTTTTACTGCTTTTTTTTTGTAATCTAAGTATTTTAATTTGGCAAGCTGTATTGCCCCATAAAATGATATCGTAACTAATTGATGCGTGAATGAAGGAAAAATAGCACGTTAGAAGGATTGACTCATTTAGTGACTCGTGGAGTTTGACAATAAGAAAAATGTTGGAGGCTAATGAACTACTGTTTTAATCTATATACGCATCCCAATGTTCTCCTAGATTTAGACAATTGTACAATGCTGTAAACTTCATGATACGCGGCCGGTGCGTGAAAATAAAAAGAATTGATTGGAGAAGCCATATTTATTACATAATAGTTAACCTTCGTGTTAGAAGTATGAAGGTCATCTACAACTGAAATAACCAATAGAAATGAAGTGTAGGTTTAAATCATTGGGTGACAATGCAGATTCGTTATGTTTAGTTCGATTTCCCTCGTCGTTAACCAATCTCCATCCATCTCTTATTTTGCTATCATAAGCAGAAGTAAAATTATTATACACCGTTTTTTTTGGTTTAATAGGTTTTTGTGCTTAATTGGGATGACAGTATCCAAAGTAGTACTCCAAGAACACCAAAAGTAGTGCCAAGCCCTGAGATGAATAGTGTTTTCATTTTTAACCCGGAACCGCCGATGGTAATTCCGTTATAAAATACCCGAAGGAGGTACCGTTGGTGGTGGCATCATCTTTTGCCTTGGACGATTTTAATAACTTTCTTATTCTTGCGAAGTAGGAGCTTCTAGGTGGTGCCTCCTGCAGTGAATAATAGTATCCTTGACGAGGGGATCTTGAATTGCTTGGGGATGGTTATCGCTTGCTTATTTCACACAGAGCGTTGTCTCTCCGCTACAGTACTGTGATGTCCCCATATACCATCTATACCTGATTTTCATTCTAAATTCGAATTTTTATTAAAAAATATCAAGTGGCCTGTATGAAAGATAACAGATTTATGCTAGTACATAGATCGAAAAAAAAATTTAATACAAAAGTTTTGTAGAAGTATCAGATGTACATTTTAAAATTATTTTTACTTATACAGGGTGAGGCATTTGAGAAAATGTAAGTTTGCGTACCAGATGCACATTTTAAAATTATTTTTACTTATACAGGGTGGCTCACAAAAGCGTGATAACGCAAACTTACAGTTTCTCAAATTCCTCACCTTATATACTTACACATTTTTGGATTATATCATTAATTTTAAGGTGACCTTGTGTGTGTGTGTGTGTGTGTGTGTGTGTGTGTGTGTGTGTGTGTGTGTGTGTGTGTGTGTGTGTGTGTGTGTGTGTGTGTGTGTGTCTGTGTGTCTGTGTGTGTCGTGTGTCTGTGTGTCTGTGTCTGTGTGTCTGTGTGTCTGTGTGTCTGTGTGTCTGTGTGTCTGTGTGTCTGTGTGTCTGTGTGTCTGTGTGTCTGTGTGTCTGTGCGTCTGTGATTCTGTGTGTTTTCGTCTCTGTGTGTTTGTGTGTCTATCTGTCTGTGTGTCTGTGTGTCTGTGTGTCTGTGTGTCTGTGTGTCTGTGTGTCTGTGTGTCTGTGTGTCTGTGTGTCTGTGTGTCTGTGTGTCTGTGTGTCTGTGTGTCTGTGTGTCTGTGTGTCTGTGTCTCTGTGTGCTGTGTGCTGTGTGTCTGTGTGTCTGTGTGTCTGTGTGTCTGTGTGTCTGTGTGTCTGTGTGCTGTGTCTGTGTGTCTGTGTGTCTGTGTGTCTGTGTGTCTGTGTGTCTGTGTGTCTGTGTGTCTGTGTGTCTGTGTGTGCGTGTGTCTGTGTCTGTGTGTCTGTGTGTCTGTGTGTCTGTGTGTCTGTGTGTCTGTGGGTCTGTGTGACTGTGTGTCTGTGTGTCTGTGTTCTGTGTCTGTGTGTCTGTGTGTCTGTGTCTGTGTGTCTGTGTGTCTGTGTGTCTGTGTGTCTGTGTGCTGTGTGTCTGTGTGTCTGTGTGTCTGTGTGTCGTGTGTGCTGTGTGTCTGTGTGTCTGTGTGTGTGCTGTGTGTCTGTGTGTCTGTGTGTCTGTGTGTGTGTGTCGTGTCTGTGTGTCTGTGTCGTGTGTGTCTGTGTGTCTGTGTGTCGTGTGTCTGTGTGTCTGTGTGTCTGTGTGTCGTGTGTGTGTCTGTGTGCTGTGTGTCTGGTGTGTCTGTGTGGCTGTGTCGTGTGCTGTGTGTCTGTGTGTCTGTGTCTGTGTCGTGTGTGTGTGTCTGTGTGCTGTGCGTGTGCTGTCGTGTGTCGTGTGCTGTGTCGTGTCGTGTGCTGTGTGTCGTGTGTCTGTGTCGTGTGCGTGCTGTCGTGTGCGTGTCGTGTGCTGTCGTGTGCGTGTCGTGTGTCGTCGTGTGCGTGTCGTGTGCGTGTCGTGTGCTGTGGCGTGTGCGTGGTCGTGCGTGTGCGCGTGTGCGTGTGTGCGTGTGCGTGTGTGTGTCCGTGTGCGGTGTGCGGTGTCGTGTGTGCGGTCGTGTGCGCGTGTGCGCGTGCTGTGCGTGTGCGGCGTGCGCGCGTGCGTGCTGCGCGTGCGTGCGTGCGTGCGTGGCGTGCGTGCGTGCGTGCGTGCGTGCGTGCGTGCGTGCGTGCGTGCTGTGCGTGCGTGCGTGCGTGCGTGTCGTGCGTGCGTGCGTGTGTGCGTGCGGTGCGTGCGCGTGTCGCGCGTGTGCGCGTGTGCGTGTGCGCGTGTGCGCGGTGCGCGTGTGCGGTGTGCGTGTGCGCGTGTGCGCGTGTGTTCGCGTGTGCGTCGTGTGCGCGTGTGCGCGTGTGCGCGCGTGGTGCGCGTGGCGCGTGTGCGCTGTGCGTGTGTGCGTGCGTGCTGTGCGCGTGTGCGCGTGTGCGTGTGCGTGTGTGCGCGTGCTGTGCGCGCGCTGCGCGGCGTGTGCGCGCGTGCGCGCGTGTCGCGCGTGTCGCGCGTCGTGTCGCGGTGCGCGTTGCGTGCGTGCGTGCGTGCGTGCGTGCGTGCGTGCGTGCGTGCGTGCGTGGTGCGGTGCGTGCGTGCGTGCGTGCGTGCGTGCGTGCGTGCGTGCGTGCGTGCGTGCGTGCGTGCGTGCGTGCGTGCGTGCGTGCGTGCGTGCGTGTGTGTGTGTGTGTGTGTGTGTGTGTGTGTTTGTGTGTTTTCGCTGTGGTTACCAGTGTTTCCTGCAGACATAGAACCCAGTAATTCCTTTAACCAATCAACTAATTTATTAGGATCATTCCAGGATATAAACTCAATTTCTTTGCTATTGAATCGCAGCAGTTGCATTCCACGTCCTCGTTTAGATATGGATGTTGTTCTTGGTCTTGCTGGTTGTGTTGGACGTTTTTTGGATTGAAGCAACGATTTAATGGCATCTACGTATTTTTTACTATTCGTTACTTGGATTTGTTCTTCTGAATGATAGTTACCTTGTGCAGCATTTGTGCATCTTAGAATATCTCTACATATTGCTCCACATCAGTTTTTTTGTACCTAATTGGCTTTTCTTTAAATAATATTTCGTATAACCCCGAAGTTCCTTTATAGTCTAGCGATGCGTTATTGGGTAACGTCATACGAAGATCCTCTCCTATAAACTCCAGTTTCGCATCACCAACATAAAATTTCTCTTGTTTGGGAATAAAGTGGATACCATACATAAAATCATATTCATCCTCGGTATCCTTATGCAAATCATCGACATAATGTTTTGCTAATCATTGATATTGATGCAGATATGCTTGAAAACCTGGATGTGAACCCGAAATCGATAACTCAGCTCTCTGCTAATCGAAAGTTGGAATGATAGGGTCGTCGACACTTTAATAGACTAAAACTCTAGCTTAAGCGGTTCTAATTTTATAGAAAAAAATGTCATGATTCTTAATATTAATAGTTCTTTTAATGGTTGCGTAATAGGTTTAACCACGTTTAAACACGTTCTGCAAATGCTGCATCTTCTTTTAAACTAGCATATTTTCGTCTCACCGATTTACGTGCACTCAGAAACTTTTATTAAACGCTCCTCCATCGTAAATGTGTGATACATGAATACATTTTTCATATTTAGAGTGAAATGTAGCAACCAAATCCTCGTCGGAAACGCCCTGATTTAATATCACTTTCTTTGTCAATTGCAAGAAATCCTCCAACAATAAATACACAATTTCTTAGATATATCAAAAATCATGTCAATATTCACGTAATCGCCATATATGTGTTTCAGATTAATCTGATCTTGCGTGAATAGAACTATTAAATTTACATTATCTCGCATTAGCTGTTTTGGGATAGATGAATACGTTTGACAAAGATAGAAGCAGTCATTATTTTGATGTCTACCAAAACAGAAATGATCTCGTGTTTCATTTTGTTTACCATACCATCGAAAATCATTATTGAATTCTTACATCAATACAATCGCTGTATTCGAAATATCCCATTTCTCTGACGAATATTTGGGTTCAGACAAGGACTTATTACAGTAGACTTCAACATTTTCAAAGCGTAAACCATTCGGATGCTCAAACAATCCTATCATAACATTTGTTTTTACGATACCGGAAGGGCCTACGATAATACCTCGTTTAGACCGCTATGTTGTAAGAACTGGTTATTATCCGAAGACGTGTCAAAGTTTTTAATAGGCAATTCATCATCTTGAGGAATAAAACGAATGTCAGTCATTATAACACTAAACGTAAAGTGATATGCCTGTATTATATATATATATATATATATATATATATATATATATATATATATATATATATATATATATATGCATATATATACAGGGTGTCCAATATCGTATTCGGTCGATAGCTACTTAGTCATTAAACTTGATAAAGATAAGTTTAAATACGAAAGTTGTCTGTTTTTATAAGCTGCATAATCTAAAAGTGGTTTGGCTTCTTCAGGGTGTAATATAAAAGCGGTGCAATCTAGAACTTTTGATTTTTAAATAGAACACCATATGTATTATTTTATTTTTCGATTCTCCTTATAATTTTACATCTTTTTTATAAGAATTACTTACAAGCTAAATCTTACAGTTTTTGAGATATTTGCAAAGTTAACTTGAAACTGACATTTTTATGTAGTAATTCAAGTAGGCGTATCTCAGTTATTTTTAAAGATAAAAAAATTATCTTTGGTATAGAATTTATTCATGCATGAGCTTACTTTAATCTATTGTCAAAATTGGATTTCAATATACACGGTGATCACAAAAATTAATTGAATAACATAAATTTGAAAAAGCTATTATCTTCATTTTTTAAATGGCACACCCCATATTTTTTAATGCCTTGTCTTCGTCTATTAATCGGCTTTAATTTCTATTAAATATGTTCTATACCTATCTCTAATAGTTTCGGAGATATTTAAGTTTGTTCAATTTATTTCGTTGATAACACTGAAGAAGAGCAAAATTAGTCGGTCTAAGCAAGCTATGAATACATAAGAAACTAAAAAACATATTAACTGAAATACAATCACTTAAAATTATTATAAATGTTCAATGTGACCACCATTTTGTGTCTCAAAAACTGTAGGATTTAGCTTGTAAGTAATTCTTATAAAAAAGGTGTAAAATTATAAGGAGAATCCGAAAATAAAGTAATGTTAAAAATCAAAAGTTCTATATTGTACCATTTTTATATTACACCCTGTAGAAACCAAATTATTTTTAGATTATGCAGCTTATAAAAATAGACAACTTTCGTATTTAAACTAATCTTCTAAGTTTAATGGCTAAGGAGCTATCGACCGAATACGCACTATTGGGATACCCTGTATATATATATATATATATATATATATATATATATATATATATATATATATATATATATATATATATATATATATATATATACAGGGTGTCCCAACGGGGTGGAAGATTACGCCTATACTGTGGATTTAGTAAAAAATCTTATACCACATTATTGTAGTCAACAACGAGGAGCATCTTGTAAAAATATTTTTGTATATACAGGGTGTCCCATTTTCGAGTACTACACTAAACTTGTGTTTTTTTTAATGGACTAACCTATATATTTTTATATATTTGAATTCTCTGTCAAATGTTGAGCAAAATGACATAAGGTACTATGGGTCTACGACCAACGGTTCCTAAGTTATTAACATTTCTATCTTGAAAGATATCGGAGTGAAATTTTGGGATTTGTTTTTCCAATCTGTCTAGTTTTAACCTCTACATTCAGATTGCAGACTCTTTTCTTTGCATATACGGAGTGGTCCATTTTGCTCAATGTTATTCTTCTCATTTTTTTAAATGGCACACCCTGTATTTTATTACAGATTTGAATAGCATCTTTTACGGATTTTCAATAGATACTCACTTTTTACTATCTATCCTAAGTGTTATTGAATTATTTAGTGATAAAGTTGAAAATTGTAAACATTTTTATTTTTGTTGAATTTGTCACAATATAAAATAAATAAAGACAATATCATAATTCAAAGAAAAACAAAAATGAAACAATGCTAATTGCTATAAAATCGTGAAGCTATACGTTTATCACACAATTTTCCACTATAAAAGAGCAACGCTTAATAATTAATTACTAGTACTCGTAACTTTAACTTAAAACTTAGCTTAAATTTTAAAATGGAAGTAAAGAACGCAATGCATTACAAATTTTATATTAAATGTTCAAAAACGTTTCCATTTGCAGTGCACATTGTCAACCACCTAGCAAAGGTTGCTTTGACATTTTGAAGGGTGCTTCTTCGAATACTTCGAAAAGCCTTAGTAATTCGATGTTTCATATTGGCTTGTGTTGTAGACAAATACCTATCCTGTTTCACATATCCCCACAGAAAAAAGTCTAGAGGAGTGAGATCGGATGATTTCGCGGGCCAAACAATGGGACCACCGCGACCTATCCAGCGATCTTCGCGCCAATTTTATAAAAACCGACGTACTGGATTATGGCAGTGCGGCGGTGTTCCATGATGTTGGTAATACGTAACTTGTCGATTGTGTAGATTGACATTTTCAAGCAACTGTGGCAAATCTTCTTGAAGGAATTGCAGATATCTTTTGCCTGTCAGGGAATCACCGAAATGGAAGGTCGTATTACATCAGTATTGATAATACACCCCACACATTCACAGTCCACTGATGCTGGTAATCACTTGTCGTACCCATTGCGGATTTTCAACGGCTATTAAATGCTATTAAAACTTGCTTCGTCGCTAAATAGCACAAAAACAACAAAATTGGGTTGTTGATTAATTTTGTCCAGAATAATACTGCAAAATGCGACACGAGTTGCGAAATCTTGCCGTCGTAGGTTTTGATGCAAAAAATAGAAATGTCTATAACTTAGGAACCGTTAGTCGTAGACCCATAGTACCTTATATCATTTTTCTTAGCATTTAATAGAGAATTCAAATATATAGGGTGTTCCATTAAAAAAACACAAAAGTTTAGTGTAGCACTCGAAAATTGGACACCCTGTATATAGAAAAATATTTTTACAAGATGCTCCTCTTTGTTAACTACAATAATCTGTTATAAGATTTTTATTAAATCAACAGCATAGGCGTAATCTTATATATATATATATATATATATATATATATATATATATATATATATATATATATATATATATATATATATATATATATATATATATATATATATATATATATATATATATATATATATATATATATATATATAAACATGTAATGTTTGTTTTCGGATCTCCAGGCATACCAGCGACCCGAGCAACAAAATTTTTGTAAAACTCGCCAAATTATTGAGTTGATAGATATCGATATCCATTTGTTATTAAAACTTCCACGTTCCATAACTCCATTAAACTTTCCAGACCCAAATACATTTCATATTATCCTGCCCTATCAATCTGTGTTATCTTTGTAGCGCGATTCTTAAAAATTGGATAGTTTTAGTACCCAGATTTATAAATCACATGTCTTTCAGTGTTCCACATGCTCCATTTACCAAATCATGTTCTACATCAACATTACGTGAAATCATATATTTCATTCCAATCTTCAGTTATGTGATATGGTAGACCATCTACTGCGGAAATTTTCTTGTTCTTCAAAGATTGGTACACCGGTTCTTTCGTTGAGTCTGCCAGTTTACTCATTACAGTCTTTAGCTCTGCTGATATATCCGATGGCCGGATAATTTTTAATTTGTCTCTCGTTGTCTTGACTGATGTGCTTATTTTCACTGTACAATTTTATTGCACTATCGGGTTCGGACGTTATATTACCTATAACCACTGCCCTTAACGCTTCAACAAAATGTACATAATTCTTTTTGACGCATTATCTCCTTTAATTCGCAGAGTTGAAACTTCCCATAATCGATTCTAGTCTACCAGTTCCTGTAAATCGCTGTCTTCTGGCATTATAAAGATTGGGGAATCCATAAGAGGGAGTAATTGTCGCCTACCAACAAACCCGATACACCAGCAAACGAAATATTAATTCCCATTACTTGCCTTAAGCGAACATCAATACAATTGAACATAGTGCTAGCTACCATAGCAATTTCATCAAATATCAGCAACTTCAAATTATACAATTGTGCTCGCAGAGTATTGGCTATGTCTGATGATAAATCTGCTATTTGTCTACGAAATTGAGAAATGTGTAAAGCAAATGCAGTATGTATAGCATTTATTATTTCCAACTCCTGCTGACCCACTTATAAATATTCTAATAGGAAGGTCATTTCTTTAAAACAATCTAAACGTGAAGTACAATATATTTCTGGCTTTCATTCAATTGACTCATTAAATCACAAACTACAAATTCGGTTACTCTCCATGGACAAGCATATTGGTGGACACACTTTTTTTGTACATTCTTAACTTTGATACAGGGAGTTTATTATCATAAAGTTTCTGAGCCTCTTTTCCCTCAAAACTGCAATTCTCTTTGGGCAGCAGTTAAAGCGTTTTCCAATGTTTCATCTCCAACCACGGAAAATATTTCCCTGTTCCTTCCAATTATTGCAATATTAGTGGAAAGCAGCATCTGGCAATGAACATTATCTATTTTTGTGAGCTCATTCCTCCAGGGCAAAAAAGTACTTGTTCTCTGTAGCAATTGACAGGATCTTGTGCTAATTTGTACCTTCTGATCACATGTTCTTGCCGACGTCTATAAAACCTCCATATTTGAATGATTTTATTATTCGTTACCCATACCTTCGTCTGCATTACCGTCAAATCGCTTTTGTTTATTCCCTTTCACGTATGAAGAATCAAATTCAACTAGGAAAGTATCTTCTAAACATCTTGGTGTGGAACTATACTTAATAATAATGTCCGGCATACAAATATCCGTTGATCTGTGAACAGAAGGGGGAGACCTGCGAATAGCTTCAAAGTACCTTCAGGTGGGGCCACTGAGAAGTCGGCGCATCCGCAGTCGTCGATTTCTGAATTTTGTCGACGCGTGCTCCGGCGTCTGAATTTGTAGGACACTAAACGAGTGTAGAATAATTATGTTCTAATTGCCCTGGTTTGCTAGCTTAGTTGGAGGGTCTGTTGGCAATTTTCAACATTCAAGTGAGTGTTTGGTTGCCTATGGTTAAAGGAAATTAACCCAAAATGTGTATAACGATTTTGTAAAACTGCAATTTAAAAAAAAATGAAATTAAAATACAATAATTTCTCAGATAATATGAAACAAAAAAATTAATTGTGGTGTATGAAATTAAACTAAACGTGGTTCTACATCCCCATTTAATTGACTGGACAGGGCGTCGGCTGGGCTGGTGCGGGATCGTAGGTTATAACAGATTTTATTAAACGTGTTTCTGCAAATTTTCGCGGGTTTCGTTTGTACAAAAATTAATTGTTAAAAGTGAATTAGGTGGTTTGTTTACGATCCTGGTATATGGGAGGAGCAGTGGACAGTGTATTTTCCGTTGAAAAGTTTTAGAGAAACGACTACAATTTCAATCAGGTACGTAATTATTTTATCACCTGCGTCTGAAATGATGAATTAGCGTGTAATGAAGTACTCAACATAAGGGGATGAAATTGTGGAGGAGATTAAATTAAATGAATATAATTGTACACAGTTGAATGGAATGTTAATATAATTATGTCAACAGGTTGAGGTTGGCCTTGGCTTACACCAGCAGATTCTATGAGATGGAATCAGCTGATTTCTTACTTTATGCAATGTGTACTTTTGTGAAATGGAATTAGATTTCATTGTTAATGAATATTATTATATTAAATTGAACGTAGTAATATCCAGTCGACTGCAATTGAATTAATTGGAGTATGTATGATTTTGTGTGATCTAATAACATTTTCTGGTGTAAACTGAATACTCTGGAAATTAAATGGAGAAAAATTCTAAATGTCAAGTATTAAACTAATTTGAAATGGAGGCAGAGTGTACTAAGTGATTTGATAATTAATATTAAGGTTATATAAAATAAAATCCAGTGATTTTTATTCTGGTGGTGTTATATTGAAATTACAGGACAATGTGATGGGGTAAATTTGGTACTAGGTAGCAGGAATTCGGACAGGAATTCAATAGGTTGTGTGACAAAGGAATTATACTGTGGTAAGTGATATATTTATAAGATACTGGTGACGGTATAAGTCTTATATTGGTGAATCGGGATCAGGTATTTAATTAATGATTTCTATGCACTCTTCGGGGGGTTACCTCCGAATGAATGGTAGATAGGGGTAAGGATTACAAGATTAGATAAGGGAATATTATTGGGATGGGATTTATACAACACTGGAAACGGGATGAGTTTTGTTTTTTGAATCTGAATTTGTTAGGTAACGGATGATTTCTATACACCTTTCGTGGTATTAACACCTAACAGATGTTAGATACTTGGGGTCGAAACCACCATTAATAAAGCAATGCTATTAACAATCTTTATCTATTCTTCCAGGTACGTACACCGATAGGGCAAATTTGGGATTATTTCTCGGATACTAGGGTTATAGGGAAAAGGGGTTTCGTAAAGTAGCCTTACTTCTTGGGGCCACAGCCATTAGTAGTAGAACCACGTTACTGGGTAACTTCTTACTACTCTTCGTGGTACAAACACTGGGAAAGGGTAAAAGGTACTTATGTTTCTGGATGATTTTGATAACTAGAACTAGGATATCGAGAGATCAGGAAATGTGTCAGGTAGGTTAGAATGGAATTAATGACAAGCATGTTAAAATAAAGAGGCAGGTAATGCGTTTCGTTTTCACTGGTTAGGATAGGTATCTCTAGATCAAGTGAAAATTATTCGAATTGAAATAGAATAGGATGAGTCAAGGTGATTTATAGTGGATTTACTAGGAGAGGGAAACTGATAGGATTTATAAACAATATTACATTCAGTTTGAGGAAATAAATAGGAAATGAGTTTTGATAGGAATTTCTGTATTAAGATTGGACAATTAATTTGTGATGATTTTTAGGATCATTACAAGCTATGCGCATCAAAGCTATTTCACTTGCAGAACTTGTGTTAATATAAAACGTTTATCGGCTACTATTTGATAGTGGCAAAGAAAGAGCATGGTAAACCGCTTCCTGTGTAGAGATTAAGTCGCTGTTTACAAAAACATTTGATAATGTCCACAGCTTATCTTTAATGCTGTTAATTAGTAGTGAAGCATCGAAGGCTGCATCTCTCAGTAATTTAGATAGTCTACTATCTAGTTTGCTGACGTGTTTCGAAACATATAAAGCTATGCCGTATTCTTCTAAAACAAATTAGATATCAGTATTTGACTCAAATAGGTACAATATATCTTTATTCTAACTATTCACACTAAGTTTCATAGATGTTCTCTTCAAATACACCCGGGGCCCTTTTAAAGTGCTTTTAATGGCCATAATTTGTTTCTCCTCATACATATCTAATTTTTGCAATATTTCTTGAAATGTTAAAAGAGTTCCATTTTCTTTGAATGGTAAAACATCAATTTTCATATGGCTGCCAGAATTGTTTTTTGATCCGCTCTTTCAGTTCTTTCAAGAACTTCCAAAATTGTTCTTGGCATAACTGAAATTGGAAAGTTAAATCATGTTTGCTTATTTTAACTGGTATGGCGGTGATGATGGATTTGCAGCTGCACATATGGGTTATTTTCTGAGTACTTACATGTAATAAAGCAATCAACAAAGTCGGTGCATTCTTGTGCGGAAGTGGAAATAGTTTTATCATATTAAGGGGTATTTCGAAGCCACAAGGATGTGTGATCATGTGGTGATTTCCTCATTTGCCAACTTTTTTTTCGCCATAAATAACAACCTACTAGCAATACAATAACGAAGATCCTGATGACGAGTTTCAAAGTTAATAGGGTCTGTGTATGTAATTTTTTTTGGAAAATTAAATTTATGACCACAAAATATTTTTGGAAAACAGAATTTATTAATATCTTCCACTGCATGTCAAGAAACTAGAAATTTGCCTTGACCTGGAGCAATAACTTCTATATTGAATTGAATTTTCAATTTGAACACTTTCAATATTTCTATTATTTTCCTTTTCTCTGTAGTCTGCTTGTGATCCTAACTTACGCATAGTTACAATATCGCTTTATCTCTCTTCTTCCCGATGTTGTAGTTGAGTTCTCAAATTATTCAGTCTTTCTTTCCTTATACTGTGTTCTGCTGCCTTATAATTTGCATCTGATCGTAAACGTTGAACAGATTTTTTCACATTGCTTTTTCTTTGCCTGTACGACTGTCTATTTATTTTTCTCACTCTTATTATTCTCATTTTGTCGTATATGTAGATATTCGATTATAATAAAACATGTAAGGAAGTGAAAAATACAACAAACTGATCTTGACGAGAAATACAAACTCACTGTAACAGTAGTAGTGGAGAATCGTCAAAACTTAGCAAGAAAACACTTCTCCCAAACAAGTTGATTGCAAAAAAATATCAAGTAATTAAAAAAGTTCGTGCGGTTTTTGTATACAGCAGAGTGCCATGAATATTTTTTAAGTTGTTGATGGATACCACATGCTTGTAATTTGTCATTTACTTTAGTACGAATCTTTTTTTTGTCGAGTACATGTATATTTGATTAGTTCCGAATTTGAATCGTTGAAAATGGAAACGAATAAAACCTTAACTCGCGGTTGTTTACTCTATGAGTTCAAACTTGGTACTAAAGCCGCAGTGGTGGCTAGGAAAATAAGTACCGCATTCGTAGATGATACCGTAAGTGTCGAAAAGCACAGGTGTAGTTCAAGAAATTTTCTTGGCCATGAAGCACGCTCTGGGAGACTGAAGACCATAAACAATTTCTTGTCGCGAATTTATGACTACTAATTATGAGCTTACTATTTACCATTTTGGGATTTGTTAGCCATCCAGATAATTTAGTATTGCGAATAATGACGTTTATTTTGTCGTAACGTTTAGATGTGTATGAATTTTGATTTGGGTGAAGAGCTATCGAGCCATGGTTACCGGATTTTATTTGTTCTCGTTTTTGGTAGCATTTTTTGGAAGATGGTTTAGTTGATGTTAACCGACTATAATGATGTTTAGGTTACCCTGATTTTGAGTTTTGTAGTTAGTAATATTTTTGTTTCGTTAGTTAGATTAGGATTGTAAGGATTAAGTTAGATTTAGCTACTCAGTTGGTTTTTCTGGTAGGTTAGTTTTAGTTTGACTAGTTTAGGTTAGTTTCCTTTGTTTGTAGGCTAGCTTAGCTTTGTTGTGGATATTCTTCGAGGAAAAATATCGGGTAGAGGGAGTGCCGTCTTTTCTCAATTGACCGTTTCTTGTTTCATTTGTTTAATTGTTGTTTCTGTGAGAAATGATTAGTTGTCATTTACTGAACGTAAGTACTTTTAAAAGAGGGGACAAATGATTACTTCCTTTTAGTTCTATTGAAGTATGTTTCTTGAGAGTAGAAGTTTAAAACAACACCCAACGGCGTTAATGGTTAAATTCGGAAAACGTATTCCGTCAATATTGTTAGGGTTGTACAGTATAGGTGATCTGTAAGCAGTTTGCAGTTATGGATTATAGTTACACTCATAACAAATTTATTTATAGTTTACCGTTTTATCGGGAAACCCCAAGTTCAATAAGTGAAGTCAGAGATTTCCAATTTAGCGCAATGTTGCTCAGTAAAAGAAAACGTCTTTTTATCCATATTTAACCAGCGTTATTGGGCAATGTGTTTTAAGAATTTGTTAGAAGCTTCTCTCGTATTTATGTAAATCTATAGATCTATGTGATCTATATTATTGGCACGTATGTGGATTTATCGATTTTATAGGCATTATTACCATGATTTTTAAGAGTAATAGAAACGTATCTTGTGCTAATATTTGGTAGAGGTTATGGCTTGCTTTGTATATATGATATGCTTGTTAATAATGTCTGGTGTAATATAAAAGTTTTCTCAGTAGAAATTCCTACGTTTTTTAATCATAATAAGTTATTTGTAATTTAATTTTTAGCCATTTATTTATCTTCTACAAATTAAACGCACGTTGAGTTTATATCGAAAAATTTTAAGGTTGCCGAAATTAAAACCATTATCGTTCAGAAATATAAGGTAAGCTTTGTTTATTTGTTTTGATGAATGTTAAGTGACGTTAAAGTAAAGTTTAATAATAGAAACGTTTAAATATTCGATCGCGTTTTCTGTATTGTTCTAGTAACTGTAACGATTTCATTCCACACAATTCCATTGTCAATATTTAAATTTTGTACATGCATACGCCAACTTACGATAGAATAGTCATATAAAAAAATGACAATAAAGAAGGCATACAAAAAAATGAGGAGCGTTGTCTAAATAAATATTGGAAAAGACGATTTTTTGAAAAGTAAACGTTGAGTTTACGATTACCAAAGTTTACTTCGCATTATCGCGGATTTGATTATTAAGAGTTTGGTGAACTTTAATTAAGTCATTTTGATTGGAAGGTCTTCTTAACAAGGCGTAAGTTACATATTTTTTAATTACCCAAAACTAATTACAATCCTTTAGCTTTTGTCCGTACTTCTCGTCTCAGATTTATTTGATACCAAATATTGAATTTCCAAGCTACCAGAATCTTGGGAAACATGCTAATAGTCGTGTAAGTTTGTCTGAAAAGCATGCTGGTAGTTAGAGGATTATCATTGGAAAGGCCAACGACGAATTTTACTTAATTAATAACAAAAATATATATTAAGAACTGGACAATATACTTGGGAATTTTCATAGTTAATGTCGGATAACACCTGGGAGCGGAACCTTCTACAGATAAGTGTTTCTCCATTTTATTCCGCAAATCAAAATATTTGTTAATTTAATTACAAACAGTATAACTGAGATTTTATGTTTTGTTTGACTTTCAATTTAATTTATAGCTTTTTTGATCACTGTGCTTAGTTTTGAATTATCATTTTACATACTTTCCACTTTAAAAATTACAAGTAATATTTAAGTTCAACTTGTTAATTATAAATTTATAATAAACTAACGATCTGTACCATTTAATCTGTCACAGTAAAAGAAAATAGAAAGCCGGTGAAAAAATGTGAGATTATGCGATCGTATATTCATTTCTTTTTGTGCACCTTAATTGTAAGATTACCATAATTATTTGGATAGCATGAGTGTTACAGTAGTTAACAAATTTCATTAAATAAATGTAAAGTGATAAAATTTACTGATTTTCCATTATTATTAAAATTGAGATACACTCCCGATAGGCTTATTGGCACGAACCCAGCATAAGTTACCCGTTTACATCTCATATTATTATTCATTATTATAACCAACACTGATGGTTATAAAGTGGCGCCCAACGTGTGGCCTCGATTTTTGGAGTGATCTCGATGTAATTGTTTCTTTTGAATTCAAATAATACATATTTACCATTTTATTTTTTTAAGAATTTCATCATGAATGTTAACGCGTTAAGAACGGATGAATTATCTAATGAACTTCGGTGGAGAAATATTAATCCCGAGGGTATGAATGTCGATGCAAAACGTAGATCCCTTCGTGCTAAAATTGCATTAGAAAAAATTAATGTTTCTTTAATTGCATCTTATACACCCGTTGTCTTTGATATAACACTAGAACTCGATGTTTGCGACAAAAAAGTGAGTGAATTAGGGTCGTTAGTAAATAATTATATTCAGTCTCCGAATATTTCTGAATACAGTAAGTTAAATACCAGACTATCTCATATTTTTACTCGTTTAAACAGATTAGAACCCTCTGATGATAATCTTCAACAAGAACATACCAAAATATGTTCAGAATGCCTTGATTTAATTGAACTCTTAAATAATACGGCAGAAAACCTTGATGATAATAGTGACCCGGATAGTATACGCATTTCTCAGGATTACTTACAAAATGAAATCCTCTCGCGAACTCTACCACCGCTAGAACACGTGTATCATTTTCCGACCCTATTAGTCAACAATACCCTCCTGGCGAGAATGATTACCTAACCCGTTCATCACCTTCTCATAATGAAGCACCCTTACCTGACCTTCATAATTTGCGGCAAGAACTGGATCGTATGCAATTTCCGCATAATATTTCTTATAGATCGGATGCTGTTAAGTCAATTCCAGTGTGCAAGTGGAATTTAACTTTTACTGGCGATACATCCGTAACTGGTGTTAATTCATTTTTACAAAGAGTCGAGGAGCTGCGAGTTGGTCGAAACGTTTCAACCTCATAACTTTTCGATAGTGCAGTTGATTTATTTTCGGGATCAGGTCTAGTTTGGTTTAGGGCAATTCGTAACCGAGTTAATACTTGGGAACAGTTAGTGAATAAACTCCGCTCAGAGTTCTAAAAAAACTGAGGTTTGCGCGACCAAAGTAGCATCTCCAAAAACTAACGTGTCAGGACCTAAAAATTCTTACCCCGCTAAAAGATATTTTAATAGAGTCAACCCGGAATTAGTCTGCTGGAACTGCCAAGACAAAGGGCATACGTTCAGAACCTGCCTTTCCGAAGAAAAGAAAGTTTTCTGTTTCGTTTGTGGACATCCCGATGCCTACTTTTCAAAATGTCCTCGTTGTAACCCAAAACTTGTAAAGGAGAGGGAGTCTTTCGGTCGCTTTACTCCTACTGATAAACATCTACAGACTGATAGTATACAATAGAACTTTTGGTTAAAAACTGTACATGAATTTTATAAACAACCTGTCACAATTTCTACAATGTTTTCCCATACAAATAATGATAACTGCCCTTACGTGACTGTTAGCATTTTTCAAACTCAAATAAAATCTCTTTTTGATTCTGGTGCAAACCGAACAATTTTAGGGAAGTTAGGTATTTTCTTAATTAAGGAATATGACCTCCGTTTAATAAGAACTTTCGGTACCAAATCGTTAAAAACCGCTGATGGTCAATACCAAAATGTTTTGGGAACCGTTAAGTTACCCATCACTATTGAAGATGTGACTAGAACTATAGATGCACTTGTTTCCGATAGTATAGAAGCTAGTCTGATTCTTGGTATAGATTTTTGTTACAGTTTCGGTATAAAAACAGATTTTTCTCGAGACAGTTTCTTTGTTTCAGAATCATTCTCTTTACAAAATGTTCAGGGGATTGAAGATTTGGACCCTAAACAGTCAATTATTCTTTCACACACCGTCGAATTATTCAGAGAAATTTCCTGTCCAATTTTGGGCAAAACAAATAAAATAGATACTGGCGACGCCTGTCCTATAAAACAGCGATACTTCCCTTTATCACCGGCTATGCAAGTTCATGCTGACAGAGAGATCGATAAAATGTTATCGATGGGAATGATACGTCCTTCTACGTCACCTTGGTCTTCGCCTATGCTGTTAGTAAAAAAGAAAGATGGAAATTATCGGCTTTGTTTCGACGGTAGGAAACTAAATGCCGTTACTAAAAAAGACGCGTACCCGCTTCCCTATCTTTCTTCTATTCTGGATAAATTAAGGGATGCCAAATATATTAGTTCTATCGATCTTAAGCAAGCATTCTACCAAATCCTCTTCACGCTGATTCGTGCGAAAAACGGCATTCACTGTACCTCGACGTGGACTATTTGAATATACTGTCATGCCTTTCGGTATTGTAAATGCACCCGCGACGCAACAACGTCTTATGGACCTCATATTCGGACCTTTAATAGGAGAAAACCTGTTTGTTTACCTTGATGACATAATTTTAGTGTCTTCCACTTTTGATGAGCATATTAACATGCTGAAGGAGATTTATTTTCGATTAAAAAACGCCAACCTAACCATCAATTTCGATAAGTGTGAGTTTTGTAAACCCTCTTTAACCTACTTGGGCTATGTTGTTGATAAGGATGGATTACACACGGATCCCAAGAAGATTGAGGCTATTACTGAATATCCCCGTCCAAAAACAGTAACCGAAATAAAGCAATTTCTTGGTATGAGTTCTTGGTTTCGCAGATTTGTTCCCAACTTTTCCACAGTCGTTGCACCCATTTCTAATCTTATCAAAGGAAAATTCAAGAGCCAACCTATTGAATGGAATGAGGAAGCTGAACAAGCATTTGTTAGGATAAAGTCTTTACTGACTTATTCGCCCATTTTGTCAAGCCCGGATTTTAGTAAACCTTTTATTCTGCAATGCGACGCTTCTAATTACGGCGTTGGTAGTATTTTAAGTCAAGGAGAAGGTGACGAAGAAAAGATAATTGCTTACGCTTCTCGAACGTTAAGCAAGGCGGAGCGAAATTATTCAGTGACAGAGAGAGAGTGTCTTGCAGTTTTATTCGCAGTAGAAAAGTTTTGAGGATACATTGAGGGTACTCATTTCACTGTTTATACAGATCATTACTCTCTGCTATGGTTGAACAACATTAAAGAACCCACGGGCCGATTAGCCAGATGGAGCGTAAAAATGTCTCAATATACGTTTGACATCAAACACAGAAAAGGAAAGCATAACCTGGTTCCTGATGCCTTGTCTAGAGCTCCAGTTGAAATTTCTTCCTTACAACTGGAAGAGTGCGATCTCGATGCATGGTATAAGAAAACGTTAACGAAAGTAATCGAAGATCCCCATAAATATCCTGACTGGCGAATAGATGAACATAGACTTTACAAGTTAGTGCGTAACAAACATAATGTTACGGCAAAATTAATTGAATGGAAGCAAATTGTGCCTAGCTCACGAAGAATTGAATAATAAAAAACTCTTCATAATGATCCTACATCGGCTCATTACTCAGTATTACTAAAACTTTCAACAAACTATGTGACCAATACTACTCGCCAAAGGTGAAGATTGATGTTATTAGATATGTAAAACGATGCGAGATATGTGCTGCCAGCAAATCTTCCAATTTTGCTAGACCAGGATTTATGGGAAAAGAGAAAAAAGTTAGTTTCCCTTTCCAGTGTCTATCTATCGATCTTATGGGTCCTTTTCCACGTTCAGGAAACGGAAACACAATGCTATTAGTGGTTACAGATTGGTTCACTAAATTTAATCTTGTACGAGCTATCCGTCGAGCTACCGCTAAATCTATTATAACGTTTCTTGAGAACGATGTTTTCCTTATTTTTGGCGTACCACAAATATGTATGATAGATAACGGTCCCCAGTTCATTAGTTCAGAATTTAAGAAGTTTATGAAGCAATACGCTGTTCAACAAGTGTGGTATAATGCGTCTTATCACCCGCAAGTCAATTTTGTTGAGCGTGTAAATCGTGTAATAGGAACAGCTATTCCTTCATACGTAAAAGAAAATCACAAATTATGGGATGTGGAAATTTATAAGATAGCCCATGCGATAAGAAATGCAGTACACGATGTTACCGGTTACACCCCTTCTTTCTTGACTTTTGGAAGATCTGTGCCAATTTCTGGTTCGTATTATGGGAAACTAAGTAATTTGAAAGAAGAAGAATTATCTATTGACAATCGCGAGAAGTTAGTAGAAGACGTTAACCAGCTCTCTGATCTGTATTACACAATAAAACAAAAATTGCATGCGGCATATAACAAAAATTCAAGGTCTTATAATCTTCGTAAAAGACCATTAAAATTTAAAAAAGGAGAGGCAGTCTGGAAACGTAATTACACCCTGTCAGACGCCAGTAAGGATTACAAGAAAAAATTGACTCCAAAATACCAGAAGTGTACCGTTAGAGAAGTTAAAGGAAATCTAACTTATCGGTTATTTAGCAAAGACGGTAAAGATATCGGAGTTTGGCACATAAAAGACCTTAAGCCTTATTATACAGACGAAAATCCGATTAATTAGTTTAAGATAATATTATAGGTTAATTTAAGTTAGATTAGTATAGGATTTCGAGCAGGATCATCGGATAAAATTTTTTTAGATTGGAAGACGTGTGCAGATCCTAGTATGTACACATTAAACAAAATGCGTTGTAGGATCGAAGATTTATTTTTGCTTAACTTATCTCTGATCGTTAGTTACGCTAGTAACATGATTGACATAATTAGTTGTAGTTCGTGTCGGACGAAGGCTACTGCAATAAATTATTGCACATCACAATTTTCGTAATACCAATTTATTGGGCTAGGTTCCCTCGGTATCTTCCTGTAGACTAGTGGATATAGGTGATAATTGTTCACCAGGGAGAAAAGACTTCAAGGACATATGTATCGGTTTACGGTTTTAATTACCTTGAATGACTTCCAATTCTCGTGAGGTTCTCTCAAATTCTTTAATATTAAAGTATGAATGAGAAATTAGGTTTAAGATAGATTAAGGTTATTTAGGATTTTTTGGTCTAATTTTGTCTGCTCAATAGGTTGCTTTACCTAAACGTAGTAAGTTCAGTAATTTACATGGTCCATACTTCGATTTTCCCATCGTTTAGACAGGTATTCCACCACCGTGGTTTTGTCTTGGTAGGGGGCAGTGTAACGATTTCATTCCACACAATTCCATTGTCAATATTTAAATTTTGTACATGCATACGCCAACTTACGATAGAATAGTCATATAAAAAAAATGACAATAAAGAAGGCACTACAAAAAAATGAGGAGCGTTGTCTAAATAAGTATTGGGAAAAGACGATTTTTTGAAAAAGTAAACGTTGAGTTTACGATTATCAAAGTTTACTTCGCATTATCGCGGATTTGATTATTAAGAGTTTGGTGAACTTTAATTAAGTCATTTTGATTGAAAGGTCTTCTTAACAAGGCGTAAGTTACATATTTTTTAATTACCCAAAACTAATTACAATCCTTTAGCTTTTGTCCGTACTTCTAGTCTCAGATTTATTTGATACCAAATATTGAATTTCCAAGCTACCAGAATCTTGAGAAACATGCTAATAGTCGTGTAAGTTTGTCTGAAAAGCATGCTGGTAGTTAGAGGATTATCATTGGAAAGGCCAACGACGAATTTTACTTAATTAATAACAAAATATATATTAAGAACTGGACAATATACTTGGGAATTTTCATAGTTAATGTCGGATAACACCTGGGAGCGGAACCTTCTACAGATAAGTGTTTCTCCATTTTATTCCGCAAATCAAAATATTTGTTAATTTAATTACAAACAGTATAACTGAGATTTTATGTTTTGTTTGACTTTCAATTTAATTTATAGCTTTTTTGATCACTGTGCTTAGTTTTGAATTATCATTTTACATACTTTCCACTTTAAAAATTACAAGTAATAATTAAGTTCAACTTGTTAATTATAAATTTATAATAAACTAACGATCTGTACCATTTAATCTGTCATAGTAAAAGAAAATAGAAATCCGGTGAAAAAATGTGAGATTATACGATCGTATATTCATTTCTTTTTGTGCACCTTAATTGTAAAATTACCATAATTATTTGGATAGCATGAGTGTTACAGTAGTTAACAAATTTCATTAAATAAATGTAAAGTGATAAAATTTACTGATTTTCCATTATTATTAAAATTGAGATACACTCCCGATAGGCTTATTGGCACGAACCCAGCATAAGTTACCCGTTTACATCTCATATTATTATTCATTATTATAACCAAAACTGATGGTTATATAACGGCTACTGATTTTAAATTGAACAATTTATCATTCTTAAAAATTATCATTAATTTTATTAAATACATAAATAAAAAGTTTACCTCGAGTAGGATTTGAACCTACGACCTGTACTTTGCTAGAGTATCGCGCTAACCAACTGCGCCATCAAGGTTCAAGCCCCAGTCGATGTAAATTTTGTCTTTACGTATGTAGAACTGATGTAAGTTCGAAATATAATGAGATTACAACCAAATTACTTATATTAATGAAATGTCAGCCTGCAATATCGCAAGGATTCACATATACCAAAGCAACTTGACTAATATTAAATTATTATAAGCTTTTTTAACAAACAAAAAAACTTATAATAGATTAATTATCATGTTGACCAGTATCATTTTTTTAATTAATTGGGCTAATTTTACGTGGAAGTTTATACTGAACATACATAATGAATTTTGAGTATTAGTTTTCGCAATTTCTGCAGAGTTTTAAAAAAAGCATAAAATTTTACTTAAGTGTAAGTGAGTTTTGTGAAGGTATTTTTAAGGTAAAATCTCAGATTAAAGGTGTTCTCGTTGAGTGAACATTATGGTTTCTTGTTAGGCCATTAAAGATCTAGTTTATGACGATTTTTTCGCTATAAATCTATTTAAGAGGTATCGCCTTGGTGACATATCTTTTACTGATGTTGACTTTTGTCGAGTGCCCTTTTGGATCGATGAGTGAAGACCGCGACTCCACCACTTGGATATGTCGGTAACATGCACTTTACGTTTTTGGGCTGATTATTGTAATAATTCAAAACAATATTTTTAATTTAATAAATTAAACAAAAATTTTTTCGGCGGCCGTTTTGACCACTTTTCCGATGAGATAAACAAAAAATTATCGGTAGAAAAATGTCTTGAATGTTGATATTCTACAACAATCCGAAGTCAGAACGTCAAATGTCTACAAGAAAAAAGCAACGGACATCCAGACATCCAGACATTGTGAATTCATATAAACTTTCATCCTGTATTTCACACAAATAAAATATAACAAAACGTATAAGTACACAATATTCGTGTAAAAAGGACTAGCATCCAGTGCATGCTGAACGCAAGTTCGCAAGTGTTCCGTGGTTACTGTAGCAATTCCATCATTACGAAGTTTTTTCACATCGCCAATTTTATATGTAGTGTTATAGCAGCCACATCATGTTTCACGTGTGCCCATACCAATCCAATTTTAACAAACCACTACAAGTTTCAATACCTTTATAATTAATCCAATTGACAATGTCATTTTTTCTCCAACTTTGTGTTGGTACTTTCTCAGATTTTATGCTATGATAAGGTGCATTGTCTATTACTATAACGAAATTTTCTTCCAAATTTGGTAATATATTTTCCAACCACTGTTTGTAAACCTTGCCATTTACATCATCATGATAATCCCTTGAAAATTATTGATATAATAAAAACACATAAAGAAACTACAAACTTACCAGTGTTTTCGATTTAAAGGTCAATAAGCCCCCGTCAACAAATCCTGTGACGCTACCGATATGAGCAACAATTAAACGTTACCCTTTGCCTAAGGGGTCCCTTATTGTGTAATTGTAGTAGTGTCTTGCAGTTGTAATTGCTTCACCTTGCCACACTTTAATTTTCACATGTCTCGCATTAACCCACGTTTCATCGGTGTAACACATTTTTCTCCCATCACGATATATTTTAATTGACGTTAAATATTTTCGTCTCCAAAGAACAATTTCAGGTTTTTCAATTAACATAGTTTCTCGTGATCGTTTTTGTCATATTTAAATCTTAACTGTAGGAGTATTCTATAAAACGAGGAAGTGAATCGTCATAATTAATTACATTCAATAATTTTAGCACGGCTGGTAATTCATTTCGAAAATAAAATGCGTGATCATGTCGTCGTATAGCAGTTTTTTTTTTCAAATCCTTCAAGTTTGTCATATTTTCTTGAGCATTTTCTAGACTTATTTGATGAACGTAAAGTACCTGAACCTTTAATCAAAATCAAACTCCATACAGTGTTTTGTCCGAAACCCAGTTCGGTAACAGTTGGTTTCACCGCTGAGGTTTTACTCATACTTTCAGCAATTTTTCAAATAAACATTATAAGCCATTAACTTCTGACCACTCCTAATTTCTTTTCCTTTGTGCTTTTTAAAAATCTGTGCTTCTGCCATAATACAGTTTGTTCTGAAACATTAATATGTACGTTTATTTACAATGAATTAAATTAATGTTCTTATATTATACCTGTACACTAACAAAGGACAAATGGAGTCTTCTGAAATGAACAGTTTCTATAAGACAATGATCGAAAGCTGTAAAGGATTTTTTAAAGGAAATATTAATTATAAAGTGAAACAAGAATAGCATAACCACAAAAACGAAAATAATTTTAAGTACACATAGTGTTGTTAGACCATATTCAAATTTGACATGTTCCAAATTTTTATTTTTAAATACATTTTAAACATGTTAAAGGAAATTCTTGCTATTATTAAATGTTAAACGTACATTCTGATCAGTATTACTTCGTTTTAACGACTACCTTATTAGAATTTTGGTGCTTAATGACATATAAGTAATGATAATTGCTTCATAAGAATGATTTCCTTTTACAATTGATAACATTGCTATTTTTTAATTTTTACGCTAAAATTGTTTCTTTAGTGCTGTAAATGGCCATTAACTAATCAACACCAAGGTCAAATATTCCCTATCTAATCCTTTGGCTTATTGTTAGATGATTTTAGTATAGACCAATACACAACTTTGCAAGCTAGAACGCATTTTTTTTTCTTTCTTGCCACCCTACTGGTCATACCTTTTGAAAAACTACGTGTAGACCTAGATACCTTTATAGACTTGAAACTATCAGTAGAAATAAAATTTGCAACAAAAGTACATATAATATTACAATGTAAACAAAATGCCAGTTTGAAGCGAGTCACCTTTTCTAATAAATTTGGTATCTCTCATAATAACGGAAATGTCTCTACACTAATATAATACTGTATTTAAATGATTTCCTAATTCACATAAAACTGCTTAGCTTTATACAAACTTAAACTTATTCCCGAATGATAGATACCCCGTAAAGGGTAAGTGGAATAGCAACAATAATTTAGCTCTTGAATCTAAATGAAATTCACCTATGGTGATCTTTATGAAATAAAAAGTGCCTACAAAATGTTATATTGTATTGATAAAAATAAACGCTAACGAATTACATCGTTTTTGATTTTAGTCTATATTCAATGTTCTAAATGAGCCTTCTACCCCGAATTCCCCTTGAGACAATTTGCATTTTCCTTGACGAAGCTTTTCATTTGAAACATATCTCGCATCTTCAATAAACCAATCTTTATAGCTTTCTATTTTATTTTTCCATTGTTCTGAAATTATTATTATAATTTTTCTTTAAATCTTATCTTACTCTTGTAACCTGCGAGATCGTTTATTGATCCGTTACTTCCACCATATTCTTTTGTTAAATGCTTCCTGGGATATCTGTTTACATACTCTTTAGTATTTTCAGTACTTAATATATTAACCTAAAAATTTTTGTTTGTTTGTACTCGTTATGAAGTATTAATCATTATACAATGCATGATTATGTAAATTAGTGAAAAATGTAACAATGGTGTTATTTCATATACATACCCTCTGTTGTAGTTTTTTAGTTAAAAAATGTGTACCAACATTATTGTATAGTGAATCTAATAGTATAGGGGCATTCAAACAAGTAAATTCTTTAATTCGTACAGGATACGCATTTTGAAAACATCTAATATATTTTATTACTAACGATGGAGTGTACTGTAGCAGTACGGAAGTTGGACAGTGTTTATAGTCGAGTAATACATTTATCCCGGAAATAACATAATCGTCGTCCTCCATCATTAATATATCCAAAATCATAAAAAAAACTTTTGTAACATCAATTACTTCAGTAACATTAGCTTGTATTCTACTTAACACTAACAAGCAAATTCTTGGTCCTAAATCACCTTTCAACTTTGGTAATATACATGCTACCCTAAAAAATTACTGATAGCACACAGTATTTAAAATTTAAAACAAGCTCTCACCCTGATTTAAGAACATTTTGAACTTGATTTGACATAGGGTCTCTATTACCATAAAATTCTGGAACAAAGTTTTTAATGGTGTTAAACGTGTCCATTTTTTCCTTTATATATTGAAGGTTCCATTTACATCCACGGTAAAATGCTACTTGTATCTGAGGATCTGTAAAAATAGTTTTTTAAACTAAAATTATGTATCGTTCATACAAATTAAAAAATTAATTATTAATTATTATTAAGTGTTACAGATTACATCTTGCTAACAGGATAAGTTGAAGTCGTAATTAATTGGTAATTATACAGAATGGTTGATGCTGGTTTGTGTATTGAGAATGCTTTCAGTCTACTAAACGGTATCATGTTACATTACCACCCTTAAATAAAATCAATCGTTTAAAATCCCATATAAAAGTGGGGCCGACATTATCCTTCTGTACGATATACGCGCCAGTTTACATCACGCATTTCTCTTGTTCTTTTTGACGGATAGTTTACAGAAAAGTTCGAAACAACACAATATTGACTTTTTGTTATCAAAAAATAAACTTTCAGCATTTTTATTCATTAAAATACCATTTTATGGTTGCAATAATGGATTAATATTTTAGAATCTTTAGAGGTTTTAACAGCAATTACAGCTAACCCATTTACCAAAAAAGCATAAACGCTGCATACGTTCTTTAGCAGGCAACCATAAATCTTAAGTAATGAAATGCTAAAGAATTTAACATTAAGGCACACATATCAAAACTTATTAAGCGATACTAGAACTTCCGGACTTGCACACCTAGGTCCTTTAATCCATGTATCAGTGGCGGTTCTTGAACTTATAGGTATGCGACGCAATAAAAAATCGCCATAAAAACACAAGCAACCACGCACACACGCACACATGCACACGCGCACACATGCACACACTCACACACGCACACACGCACACATGCACCACGCACCACGCAGAAACGCACACGCGTACACACGGGCAAACACGCACACATGCACACACGCACACACGTACACACTCACACTCACACAAATACACACTTACACACTAACACACGCACACACGCACACACGCACGCACGCACACACGCAAACGCGCACACACGCACACACCCACACACGCACACACGCACACACGACACACGCCCTTACGCACACATGCACACACGCACACACGTACACACTCACACTCACACAAATACACACTTACACACTAACACACGCACACACGCACACACGCACGCACACACGCACACACGCACACACGCACACACGCACACACGCACACACGCTCACACGCACACACGCACACACGCACACACGCACACGCGCACATACGCACATAGGCACACACGCACACACTCACACACGCACACACGCACACACGTACACACGCACACACGCACACACGCACACACGCACAAACGCACACACGCACACACGCACACACGCACACACGCACACACGCACACACGCACACACGCACACACGCACACACGCACACACGCAAACTCACACACGCACACACGCACATACGTACACACGCACACACGCACACCGGCACACACACAAACGCACACACGCATACACGCACACATGCATACACGCACACATACACACACACTTACTCACACACTCACGCACACATTATCTCTCTCTCACACACACACACACACACACACACACACACACACACACACACACACCACAACACACGCACACACACACACACACACACACACACACACACACAAAACAAACGCTCACACACACACACACACACACACACACACACACACACACATACATACATGAACACGTACGCACGCATTCACATGCATACGGTCCCCCCACACAGGCACATACGTATGCACCCGTGTGCACCCACATACACATACACACGCTCACACAAACACACTCACAGACACACACACACACACGCACGTACACACATGAAAACACACACAAAGACACAAAGGCACACACGCACCCACTCATAGACACAAAGACACACTCACACAGACATACACATACACGCACGTACACACGCACACACGCAGGCACGTACGCACGCACGCACGCATGCACGCACGCACAGACACACACACACACACACACACACACACACACACACACACACACACACACACACACACACATATATACACACAAACATCCAGACATTATGGCCGAATTTGACAAAGAAAATCGATTCCTTTTTTCTATGCCTACATAAGTACATGTAGGTTGCTAGGTAATTAATGATATAAATTTTTACTTGAGTACACAAATAGGTAAATCTAAATGTAGTTAACGTTCTTCACCTTTAGGTCCATGCTCTCACAGACTGTATCAAACTTCCTCAGAGCAGTTTGTAGCTCATCCGCATTGTCACTTAATAAGACTGTGTATATCAGCATACACCAGAACTCGTACATTTACGTCACTAACCATTACACCATTTTCGATCACCTGCTGGTGAGTAACCATCTGATCAACACATCCTATCCCTGGCATGAAGTCAACTTGCTCATCCCAAATCTTAGTTTGTGCAGTTTCTCGTACTCTATCAATCAGTATTCTTCCAAACGTTTTACCAGGTACACTAAGTAAACTTATTCCTCTGTAGTTCTTGCAATCACTCTTGTTCCCCTTACTTTTATACAGTGGCACAATGATCGCGCTCTTCCAATTCCTCGTTACTCTTCCACCCTTAAGGCATACATTGAATAGTTCAAACAACCATCGTATGCGCTTTGCAACTCTATACTTTCGCATTTCACCAGTGTTTCATCTACGCCTGCTCCTGTACCCTTTTTCAACCTTCCTACCGTTTTCTCTACCTCATTTATCCCATTATCCTTCGCAGTTTCATTCACCGTTCCTTCTACATTCTCCTTATTTAACCCTTCAGTTTTACTTTCCTCAATAATGTACAGCTTTCCGAAACATTCTTGCCAGCATTTCCTTACTTCACAATGGTCCCATACTATTTAGTTGTCCGTACTATTTCCTGCATCGTTCTATTTTGGGCCACACTTTGTATTCCTGATCCGTTTCCAGAAGAGTTGTTTATTTCTTTCAAATTCGTTCTGCATTTTCTTTCCTTCCACAGCCATCACTTCCTCTTTACTTATTCTTACTGCCTCCTTCGCTTCTTTATTTCTGCAAACATTTTTTTTTAGATATTCGGGTGTTTCACATAAAAAAACGTCGTTCTTTCTGTATGTAAGGGTATCGTAAGTCTACTTGCATTTTTATTGTATTTATAATAGTTTAAAACGGCGAAGCAGATGCAGTAGCAGTCATCAAGGTAAGTAACTTTTGTTCAATCCTACAATAGAAAGTTGTTCTTTCTAACTATGGTTACGCATCTCGAAAGTTAATAATTACCCCAACTCAAAATATTCCTATGGCAACGCGTCACTTTGCACTTTGCAAAACGTTTTGCACTCACTAGTGACTGTAATACACTATATAAATTATTAAAATTAAGGGTATATACAATTATAAAGAAATCAACGCTTTATTTATTTCTATTAAAATTAACAGTACAATTATTAAAAGTTGCATGAGGTAACATTATGTTAGAAAATGCTTTTCGATTTGTGTCCTCATCCTCAATAACTTTTTAAAAATTAATAGTCGTTTTACATTCTGCTTGAAGTATGGGATAATCTGTGCTTGTATTTGTACCTTCATTGCCGTTTATAATTTTCTTCGCAATTTCGATTTTGTTGGCCACGGACTCTTCCACATAACTTTCAACAAGAGACGACGACCGCCAACCTCCATGTCTCTTAAGCGTCAAAATATCGTCAGATGCATTCGCCAACAAAGCAGACGACGTTCGCCGAAAAGAATGTCCAGTAAATAAATGGAATCATCTAGCTGCAGGTCAGGAAAATTTTTCATCTCCAAGTCGTGGAGGACGTAAAGCCACATATTTTCTATAAATTTCTAAACCATTAAAACCGTTTTCTTCCGCACCAGTCCCAGTCACAACAAACAAACGAGGTTTATAATTTTTCGTTTTAGGAATTTTGATAATCAGCAATGATCCATTATCTTTAATATCGGTTGTTTGCATGTTCGACAATTCGTCAGACCGGCAAGCGCCCATAATACCCATAAGAACGACTATCTTCATAAGCAAAAACTTTTCGTCTGGAGCTTCATTTAAGAACTTTTCAACATCTTTTTGGTCAAATGTTCTGGCTTTCCTGGGTTGCAACCCTTTTGCAGTGCACTTCATCAACGCAATAAATACATTAAGCCCAAAAATTAAATATGCGGTTAGGTACATCCAGTATTTATAAAATTAGTCAAACACTTACTTGCTAATGTCGACTTTTTCGTAAATAAAGAAAGATGACTTTAGCATAGAATACGTGCACCACAGTGTGGAAGGCGCGTATTTCATCTTTAAGCCATTAAAATACGTTAATACTGCTTCTTGCGACACTGCTTCCACATTTCGAGATTGTTGTTATTCACGAAACTTTTTCAACTCATTCACATATCCTGCTTTCGATTTTGCCGGCAACATATTGAAAGTGGTAGCGTTGGCTTCTTCTAATACGTCTTCCGGGACGGTATTATCGCCGTTTCTCCATATTTTACGGAACCGAATTTAAAAAAGAAATTTTCGTAAAAAACTGATTTGTTGTTGTCAACGTTACTACATAGCAACCAGCCTGCTGCAGCCGTCTATATTTACTTAAATGTAGCCCCTGATGCGCAAATTTGACCCACGCTCAGGTGCAATTTCGTACTTTCTCCACTTGTACTGTAATATACTATTGTTGCTGCACCAAGTTCTATATTTTAGGGGTTATAATTATTTTAGATTCTGTGGCAGCATTTTGCACCGAAAGCAGTAAAGAGCTTACTGTTTTACTAAACATGCAAAACTGTTCTAATAACGAAACTTTTAATCCAACTCTTGATAATTTACTAGTACATGATGTTAGTAAAAACGACGCGAAAAAAAAATTTCCAAATTATAACATTTTTAGACAAAAATGTAGTTATAGAAGAGACCGAAATTAATCTAAAAACGAAACTTTATTCGAAATTTCCCAAATTTTTGCGGATAATAATTACACTAAGAGATCAAATACGGAAATATCGTACGTAGACACTAGCATCTATTATTGCCAAATGGTTAACGGAGCGCAATTTGAACATTTGCCATAAATTTCCTTTGTCTTTGAGGTTTAATTATGATTTTCTTTCATTAAAGTTACATTTTTATTTCTTACGGTAAATGTGTTATTTTCTCAAAAAAATAGTTATCTAAGGTACCATTTTTTTACACCATAGTTTAAGCAGTTGGGCCATCTAATAAAAAGCAGCAAAAAAATTGGGGTTGTCATTGAAAAAAAAAACAATGATGACGTCATTGTGCAAAAATACATAACGTCATAAGTAAAATTTTTATGTCATAAGGTGGAAATTAAAAAGTAAAATTGACCTGTCCGAACGTTTTGCTTGGAAACATTAAATAACGCAATTATAAACTTTGTTCCTTACTTTACCACCACACTGTAGTTATAATCAGAAGTTTTATATTATAATATTTGAAATGTTACCTACATTATTGTTCTTATGCTTTTGATAAGAAGTTTTTTTCGGTTTAGGATATTTTAAAGTTTGCTTGTGTTCAATAAAAGAAATTCAACAACCATTGAATTACATCATTATCAATTTTAACCCATTCCTTTAGTTACTTACGATAGTCTTGAGAGATGTTTTTAACATACAATTTGCATTACAACAAAGCTGTAGTTGTAACTGTCATACACTGTGCCATAGAGTGTAATGCAAGAGTAACGTAAGTAACAAAAATTTTATAGTAATAATAACATTCAAATTATTTTTTTACTGTGCTTTTGTCAATTAAAATATCACCACAGCAATTCAGTAGAACATCCGCAAGAAGTGCACACAAAAGTTTGAGCAGCGTTTTTCTCAAAAGTTCATTTATGGCTGTTACTATAGTTTTGCACTCACTTGATATATATATATATATATATATATATATATATATATATATATATATATATATATATATATATATATACATATGTGTTTAAACAACGTATTAGATACAAACAGGCTACTCTCCACACAGATGTTCACCCGTCGTTCACCATACTCATTGACTGTTTGGTCTCCGAACTTTCTTAGAACGTGTTCAATGTGTTCTTTCTGTACGCCCACCCATCCGTTCAAATATCCCTCTCTAATTTCATTCTAACCCACATTACATGGGGAGATACTAATTCGTACTGTTTAACACATCTTTTCGCTCGTTTCATTTCTCTTAATTTCCATTTTGTAGGTTGGAAGGTAGTACGGTGTCCCACACCAGATATTTTTTATATTACAAGCAAACAAAAAAAAAGAAATAAGTATGTTACTCAATTTTTCTTAGGATTTTCACACAATGTGACAGTAAGTAAGAATAAACAATATGTTTAAAATTTTTCAAGAACATTCTGAAGGTAGGCAGTCGTAGAAATTTTTCCATTACAGCAGAATACTCCAAACGCTTCAAATTTTATACCTTCGTTTAAAACGATCTGGTGCACATCATGATCAGTGCAACTATTTTATACTTTGTGTAGTAATTCGGCCATCATAAAGCAGTTGTAAGTAATTGTTCTTATCAATATGGTATAAATAAAACGTTCACAATGTTTTAAGAGCATGTCTATTCGTGATGTCTGTGGAAATTTATCTCCTTTGGATCAGTCGTAAGTAAATTTCCTTACCTACTGATATGGAATATAAATAAAACCTTTAAAATTTTTTAAGATTATTTTGAGCGTGGGATCTGATTTACATCATATTTTATACTCTGTGTGTGGATTTGGTCCCCTTGTACCTGTCGTAAGTAATTTTCGTTATTATAGAATATATAGAATGCCTAAAATTTTTTCCACATTGTGATATCAATAATAATTTTATGCGTTCTGCGGGAATTGGGGTTTTGAAACAAAAATGTATTTTAAAACTTTATCATAAATTATGTTAATAGTCAATGCAATTATGTACAAAAGCGCCATGTTTGTGACGTCATAATGTTAAATTAATATCTCGATGGTACAGTGTCAACAGCTGCTATCTAAATTGACTTAAAATATCCGAAATGTAGTACAAAATAGTTATTTTCGTAATTAGTGTGCTGTTTGCACATTTCTTGGTGCGAGGCCGTTCTTTTTTACACGAGGCGTAGCCGAGGGATAAAATATAAGACCGAGCACCAAAAATGTGACAGCACACGTGTTGCGAACAAAATTTTTTGTAATGGTTTACATAAAATTAGAAAAAAATTAAATTTTGAAATATTTGATGACAAATATCAAATTAAATACATAAACAAAAAAGTTTATATATTTAGTTATATACCACTTTTTTGTTTATGTATTAAAAGTAACGATTACAAAAAAATTATTTATAATAGCTAGTCATGAGAGAATAAAGTTTACGGTTGGGTTGACAACTAAACTTGTGCGGTACTACATCAATTTTAATTTTTGCTCTACTTCCCATTGTAGTATAGTAAATATAATTCTACATGCCTTCTTTCAGCTAAAAAAGGTTAAATCCTGAGAATTATTTAGATGACATTATAACAACAAAAGAATCAACATTATATACACTTTTAAAATTCCGTATAGTACATAACCTAGCGCGTAATTAAAATATACAAATACTAAATTAAACGGAAACCATTTAATAACCGTATAAAAATTTATTATTTAACGGTTTTAAATTACGCATAGAAATTTTTTTGATGCTATGATTCCTAAAAGTTATGAATTTGAGTTTAATTAAAATATTTTATTATCGAATTCTACTTATTCAATTTATACGTTTATATAAATAATTATTAATTACTACATTATTATGAAATACTTACACGAAAATGATCTTCCAACAAAAAAAATTGATCTTGTTTTGGGATTAGGTCGTCGCACGGCTTGTAACCATTCATTTCAACGTTTAAGATCTTGTGGAACATTTAAAAACATTTTTTTTGGTAGTTGTTTTTGTAGTATTCGTACATAATGGTAAGAAGCAAGCACGATAACTTTTAAGGTTTGACATTTTTGATATATTTATCAATATATTGCCGATAATAACAAGACAATCGATTAAAGGTCAAAACACTGTATCAGCTCATGCTTCGATGAGTAGAAATAAACATTCTTATGTTACACGCGATCTAATTTGTTCGGGAATTATTGGCGTGTTTTCGGTGCTGGGTTCAAAATTTATCTTTAGTTTAATATCACTTTTTAATTATAGCGAAAAAAAAATAAAAATAGTTTTCTTATAAAACGTATATATGATCTTTCTATTTATTACAAAAGATTTTTTTCCAAAAACCCAATTTGACTCCCTTGCACCGATCCTAAGTAATTTCACTTATTGACGAAGAATGTACAAATGTTTAAATTTTTTAAGAATATTCCCAGGGTCAAATCTGATCTACACCATGATAAAAATAATAATTTTATACTTTGTATAGGGATTTTTCCTTTTAAAACCAATCGTAGGCAATCTTCCTTATTAATATACAACAAGTAATCCGTTCCTAATTCTTTAAATGCATTTTGAACTGGAATCTCGTTTAATTCATGGTCAGAATAATTATTTTATAATTTGTGTAGGGAGTTGGCCATTTTGGAATAGTCGAAAACAATTTACCTTATTAACATAGAATAAGTAATTATTATAAGTTTTTGTTATGAACGAATAAGTTCAAAGGTAAATATGTAATTAAAAATTATTATTAATTTACATAAATAAAAAGTTTACCTCGAGTAGGATTTGAACCTACGACCTGTACTTTGCACAATGACGTCATCATTGGTTTTTTTCAATGACCACCCAACTTTTTTTGCTGCTTTTTATTAGATGGTCCAACTACTTAAATTATGGTGTAAAAAAATCGGTACCTTAGATAACTATTTTTTTGAGAAAATAACACATTTACCGTAAGAAATAAAAATGTAACTTTAATGGAAGAAAATCATAATTAAATCTCAAAAACAAACGAAATTTATCGCAAATGTTCAAATTGCTCTCCGTTAACTATTTGGCAATGATAGATGCGAGTGTAAACACTTTGTACACTCAAGGACTTCAGGAGTAATGTGCGTTTTAGCAAATTATCGTTATCACGTCTGTAGCATTTTTGACGGATGAAACAAAAGCTACTCGTAAATTTGACGTTTTAAAAACATCAATTGATTTAGTGGTAGTGTGAAAGAAGCATTTAGCCACTTTTTAAAACCGAATTCTCTTTGCCGTTAACAAAAAATGCGACATTTAATTATTTTAATAGGCCGAATAATTTAAACTTTTTATTTATGTATTTAATAAAATTAATAATAATTTTTAATTAAAATAAGTAATATTTACCATTTTTTGGGAGGATTGTGAAGGTGGAATCTGATGTATATCATGATATCATGATCAGAATAATGTTTTCACAATTTAATTCGCAACCACCATAACAATACTACCAAAATTGCCAAAACAAGAAATAGCTTGCATTGATATATATTGATTTTTACCAGAAGGTGTTGCAATGACCATTTTATTCACTATTGCTAAATTGACATTTTACTTCATCTTACATCGTTTGACAAAGTTTCGTCTGTATATTTAGTTTCTTCTGTTTCGATTAGGTTAGATCTAGACAGTTTCTTTGATATATATATATATATATATATATATATATATATATATATATATATATATATATATATATATATATATATATATATATATATATATATATATATATATATATATAGGTGGCCCACTAAAGCGGATTGCTACATAACTCCCTTACCATTACAAATACGAAAAAATGTTTTATGTAAAAGTTGTCCACAGTTATAAACTACACGTTTTAAAATTATTTTCAGAAATGGCGGACTTTCGGTTATACCAGAAACTCATGCCAACTTCGTTATTTTAAATAGAATAACCTATATATTATTACATTTTTAAATTCCTCGTTGAATTTAAAGGTCACTTTAATGATCATACTACGTCTACGTCGCATTGCTTCTGAGTTATTTGACATTTTGTAGAAAAAATGATGTTCCTCCGAAAACTTTCAATATCTCGAAGACGGATACTGGTAGAGAGATGTGGCTTTCGTTGTTTACTTCCGAAAAGGGTTCCGCATCATTCTCATATCATATATCATATATATATATTATATATATATATATATATATATATATATATATATATATATATATATATATATATATATATATATATATATATATATATATATATATATATATATATGGGGAACCCACCGCCATCCCAAACTCTTGTTGGTAGAAATTGTTGTCTACCTGGAAATATGAAGTTCTAATACATAATGTCAGAAGTTTCATTATTGTGTTTACCGAGAGTTGCGTGCGTTCGTCTAACGTTTTATCCTTTTCCAGCTTGTCCCTTATCATAGTGCCTTATCGGTTGGGCACATTTATGAATAGGCTAACGATGTCGAAGCTTATTAGTATTTATTCGTGGTTTGGTTGGAAGTTTTTGAAGGTTTCCACGAAGTGCTGCGTATTTTTGACCACAGACTCGGTTTTTCCCGATAAGGGTGTGACGATGCCTAACAGATAGTGTGCTAATGGGTGACAAGAAATGCAGCCTTGTTGACATTCTCATTTGAGTTTGAGTGTGTAAATATCAATTAAGGTGGAGAATGTGATTTCAAAATTTTGGAGTTACAATCTTTTTATAGTAGTAAAATTTGAGGTTGAGTTCAAAAGTCATTTATGTCTGGTAGAGCCGAAAAGTGAGAGCTATACTGTAATGTTTACAGCATTACGTTTCATGTTCAACCTGGAGGATAGTGATCGAGGTATGAGTGATCTGCAGGAAGCTGAGAAAGGTAGGTTGGCGTATTTTTTCCTACTTTCTAAAGTATTTTTACCTGAATCTAGACAGGGGGTATTTGGACCTTGCGGTTACATGCCGGTGCGGTGTTCTAGCGCCATCTCAAACCGTTACACTACGTGTGTGAGGGTGTGCATGCTGTTCTGGGTGGTTGTGCGTAGGGGTGAGGGAGTTGAACTGGAGTGGGAGCTTGAGTGGAAATTGGAAGTGGAGGTTTAAGTGAAAGTAAACGTGAAAGTGAAAGTGAAAGTGAAATTGAAAGTGAAAGTGAACGTGAAAGTGAAAGTGAAAGTGAAAGTGAAAGTGAAAGTGAAAGTGAAAGTGAAAGTGAAAGTGAAAGTAAAAGTGAAAGTGAAAGTGAAAGTGAAAGTGAAAGTGAAAGTGAAAGTGAGAAGAGAAAGTGAAAGTGAAAGTGAACGTAAAAGTGAACGTGGGAGTGAATGTGGGAGTGAAAGTGAAAGTGAACGTGAAAGTGAAAGTGAAAATAAAAATGACAGTGGAAGTAAAAGTGGAAGTAAAAGTGGAAGTGGACATGGAAGTAGACGTGGACGTGGAAGTGGAAGTGGGGGTAGGAGTGAACATGAGTGTGGGTATGGCTGTAGATGTGTGCGTGCGTGCGCGTTTGTGTGTATGTATGTTAGTATCCACGATGACTTCAGAACTATAATACGTACGTACTTATGCTCTCCTTCATTTTCCCAGGAGAAATCTACCGTCAAGAAGCGTGGTTTATTAGGAGCAGAGTTTGGTTTTTGTCAAATGTTTCCGAAACAGCTGCACATTACAAAAATATTAAAATACCAACATATAAATTCAACGCGTAATTTGGCCGCAAAAAAATCCTAAAGTGGAATAAGTTCAATACCTGAATAACGATCAAGCTTATAAGAAAATGTTTAAATATGTTTTTAAAGATAGTTCAATTTTACATAACTTTTCTTAATAAAGTTTCATAACGCAAAGCCGAATAAGCGTTAAAATCATATATAAGATTTAAATTGCTTTAATCAACTTTTTTAAATCAGCGTTTGTATGTCTATTAATTTCTACCTGACATGAAAGTTTGAACGTTTATCTGACATAAATTATTGTTGTTGTTTTTACAATGTTGTCCTTTCTCATGAACTTATTACAAAGGAGTTTGCATAATTATCCTCAAAAATCCATTATTTCATTTCCTTTGATTCCCACTTTGTAGGTGTTGGAAGATACTGTTTTTTTCACACCAGATATCTAATACTACCTATAAAATAGATTTTCCATAATGAATAAATTGGCAAAAGTCGTATAAGAAGAACATTTAATTAGGTAAATTTGAATTACAGTGAATGTTTAAATTTTGTATAGCCCACTATGAATAACAACGAATTTCTTGTTTTATATTCATTTCCATTACAATTAACATCATATTACCACTTAAAGGTCCGAAGCAACATGCCTGGTATGCAAAAAAAAAAAACTAATCGATAGCGCAAAATGGAATAAAACGACAGAAGGTCGGAAGATATAACAGATTCAGGAAACGCGACCCGACGGATCGCATAGTAGATTACGTGACCTGTTATGAAAGTACTTCACAACTGATTGTCGTATAATATTTTTTGCACTATCGAAATGATTGAAATATCGATAAATTATATTTGTTCATTTTTTTATTTTGTATCTACGTAATAATAAATAGTAGAATAAGTGTAATATTTTTTGAGTATGGATCGATATATTATTTAATTGGAATGGATTTGTTTCTAGCAAAACAATGAAACTTCTTAGTTGTCAAACTTATCTCTGTGCAACGATTTCGTTTTAGGTGGTTATTTGTGGGTATTAGTAGCAGAAGTAAAGAATTATTAAATAAAAATACAATGTATATTAAAAATACTTACTTTTCCCAAAGTTCTAAACCCCGTAATTTATTCTGTAACGTATTCTGTAGTATTCTCGTGGGTTTAACATACAATTCAATAGAATACACCATGCATTTAAATTTAATTCAAAGCATAATGGCGTTTCCTTTTCATGTTGCATATAAAAAAGTGAAGGCTGCTTTAAATTTTAATTTTTGTTTCCAGTATTAGTTACTTAATTTCGGATGAACTATTGTAAGAAGAAAATATTTAAAATTACAATACAATGTTGATGGTTTTGCCAGATATTCATGATTAGTAGTTTTTTCAACCTTTTTGGTCTTACTTATTACGACAAACGTTCATTATGCCGATTCGCTTCTGAAATGGGTCAATTCTTTTAATAATGGTAAAACTTTTGTAAACATTTTTCTCTTATGAGGAAGAGAAGAAAAAATTAGGTCTATACCACTCTAATATTCTTTAGTATCTCGTCTTAAACATTTTGTTCTTCTTTCTAATCTTGTTTCACAAACTAATTTTTTATTTAAGTTTTGTAAAAGCTACAAACATGGAACGCAAGTATTTAGACAATCTTACCAGAAATAAGTGGTAAAAATTTCTGCGGTTGCTGAATTGAATGAAATTATGTATTGCAAAACATTGAAATTTCAACTGTGGGGCATTTGCGTTTAAATGGAAACATTACGTGTTACATTGCGATAGCTTCAAAATTCTTAGAAAGAATGATTCTTAGCAGCGAATCGCCTTGAAAAAAATTTTTAAAATGAAATTGTTTTATAAAACTTAAACTTATTATATTTGAGCGAATTTTAATCCAAATCTGAAACGAGGTATTTCAAAGGTGACCTTAAATGTAATGTTACATTATTAAAGTAAGCAGCGTATTTTGGTGGTTTTCGTGGCTAAACACACCCCAGCTGGCATCCACGTCATAATGACGTCATAGCTTAGTAGTGTTTCGTTAATGACATTATGATTGACAGATAATGACAGTTTTTGACGTTCCTAGGTATCAACAATTAAACGATATTTATGTATATATATATATATATATATATATATATATATATATATATATATATACTCTGTAATTCGCTTTGATGTGTTTCACGCCTCCGGAGAATCTCTTTACTAACCGAAATTGTTGCCGTGTACAAAATACAGAGTACTTCAACTCTGGTTTATACGTATAAATAAAGTTCAATGTCAAATAAAAAATTTCATTCATAAGCCAATAGCATCAAAATTTACTGCTTTGTTAGCAAAAAATAGCCCACGCTTCAAATTATAATGTAAACTTTAGGTTACCTTTGGACATCCTATGCAGTGAGTCTGAAAACCTAATCTGGAAATTTCATAAAGCTATTACATGTTTTCGTTAAAATTTGAAAATACAGGTGTTGCATGACGATGATATTGTTATTAAAGCTGTTCATCGCAGTACAGGCGTATGTACACGATCTATTTCTAGGCGGTTAGGAGTTTCGCAGGCGACAGTGTAAATATCACTTAACCGAAACCAATTTTATCCATTTCATAAATGAAAAGTTTAACATCTATTGCCAGGGGATGGTCCGCTTCTCTTGGAGTTTTGCAACTTTCTGAATACTAATCAACCACTATACAAGCCTATTTTGTTTTCAGATGAGGCAAAATTCACTCGGGATGGTGCCAACAACTTGCACAATGAACACTCACGGATTAGAATTTTCAATACCGAGTTAGCGTCAATGCCTGGTGAGGTTACACAATCGGATGATTGGACCGTTCATATTACCTGGATGCCTAAATGGTGAGTTCTGCTTGCACTTCCTTCAAAAATAGATGCCGCATCTGGTTGATGATGTTCGTTTACATATCAGACGACATTTGTGTTTCAAGTATGATGGAGCACCTTCCCATCTTTTACGTGCCGTTTTCGCTCACTCAAATCAATTTCCTGGACGATAAAGTGGTCGTGGAAAGCCTAACTCTTAGCCACCAAGATCACCAGATCTATCTCCGTTAGATTATTGCGTTTCAGAATGAATGAAAGACAATGTCTGTATGACAAAGGTGAATCGTCCTGAAGAATTAATGGCCCGTATTATGGCTTTTTAAATAAGTTCTGCAACTCCACAATAAAATCAGTACACAAACGTGCTTCAAAATATATTGAAAATGACGGCCTCATTTTTGAACATCTATTATGAAAAGCTGCGTACAGTTCGCCTAGCCCAATTAATTTTTGTGACAATTAGTAAGGTATTATATTAGATAAAATTGAATTTTTGGAACTTATCTCTGTTTTATAATACATGAGAAACCACACTATAGCTTTATTTCACTCTTTGCCTAGGAATTATGCCGTAACAAAAATATTTCGTGCTAAAAATGAATTTATCCGATTAAAGATTAACGCTTATGTGTTTACCTCTAATAGCCATCCGTGTGCTGCAGTCTACCTACGGAAAATTACGGAAAATTAACAATACCAAGATCTCTTCAGGTACCTACCTATATATATATATATATATATATATATATATATATATATATATATAGGCACGAAATGTTCACCGTAGTACGAATACTTCCGCAATGAACTTGAGTTTCATTAGAAACCATGTTAATCTTTAATTAAACATAATTTTATTCTGTAGATAAGTATTAAAGGGTCACGAGAAGCTGTTATACATATAATATTCATCAGATGTGCAAACATAACCTAAAGTTCAAGATTTGGGCCAGTTGTCTGCCTTACTATGTACTTGTTTGTTGTCATTTAAATTATTGCCGTAATTATTAATTAAACTACAGTAAAAAAGATCGGCTAACTTAAAGTAATGATTTATTATTAATTATCATGCAAAGGTAGTGACTAATGTTATTCTTTTTTTAACAGAGTCTGGTTCAAAATTGGTAAAACTAGCTGTGGGTGGTTTTCACATAGGTGTTGCTGACCAATGTAATTTTAAACTGGGTTAAATATTGTACTGTTGGCACAACTGGAGTTAATATTGGCGAAATATTAACATTTTATTGGTGGATTTGGACGTGGTTACAATCAGATTGCATGTGCTTCCTAAAATAATTTTATCATTCATTTTTATGAAAAATAAACACTTGTTGATTGTTCTACGTACTTTTTGACAAAGTTTAATATAAGTGGCAAATGATTTTAAGAGAGGCCAATTTTTTTTATCACTTAACATTATTACAATTTACCAATACTATCCTCTCCTACGTATTTAAAGGGAAAGGGCAGTACCTAAAGAATAATCAGTATAATTTTGGAATGTTTCCACTACAACTGTATGACCATTTTTCTTTCCAACCATAATGGGCTTTAAATACAGCTTTTCTACATAACGGATTCAAAAAGTTGGTCACGGCCAAATGTTTCTCCATAATTTTTGACTTGGCCGACGGTTTAGAATTACATTTAAGAGTATACGTAATTCTGACAAAATCTGCGAACGAATATGGAATGTCTGGTCACTGCTATACAAACGCAATTGATTGGGAGACGGATGGATTGACAGCACGATAAACAGACCTCACAATCTCAATTAATACCTAAAGGAACTTTTGAAACAAAAATAGACAGTTCATAATGTCTTTCAACACACGATATCTTATAAGAAATCATTACGTCGTTTGCTAAATGTCGAGTTTGGCATCAGTTATTTTGACCACGTTTACTGACAATTGGTTAAGAGTAGAAGTAGTAAAATATATATTTGGAATGGCATCAAAAAATGCTTTCGAATAACATCCATATTGCTGCATGGTGCCCGTTAAAAATTATGTTCCCCTTGTCCTTTGACGTAATATGTATGTATTTAGGTCAAGCAAAAACATATTTGAGATCTCTACAAGAAATACGTTCGAACGATAGCCATACTGCTACAAGTTATCTATTAAAAATTTTGTTGATCTTCATCTTTGACTCAGAAGGAGTCACCCATTCGAGGCCAAAATTGGAGGTGTACAATTTTAGTTTGTATGCTATCAACTATCGAAAGTGGATTTGAATAAAGTTGAACCGCTTTTCCGTAATTGTGGACACGGATAGGCAGACGTACCTAACAGATTACACGACTAAATACTTTCCCATTGGGAAACATGACCACTTCTCTTAAGAAAAATAATACTATGAAAAAGATTTTTTTTTTAAAAAGCATGATTTAATTCATTCATAATTTGTTTTAAATAATTGGTTATGATTTAATTTATACAAAAAAATAGTCACATCGTTAATACAATAAAAGTAAAAAAAAAGACAACGGCAAGCGGTGTTCCAACCGGCCACCCATCCAAGTACTGACTCGTCCGAGGTTGCTTAACTTGGGTGATCAGCCGAGAACCGGTGCTTTCAACATGGTATGGCCGTTGTCTTTGTAAAAATGTCGTTCTTATTATTTTATGCTATCAAATATATTTATGTTAATTATGGTTTAATATAGCATTTTTTTGAACCGTAAATGCTAAAAGATTCTGTTGTCATCGGGAATACATAAAAATACTTTCAAGGTTATATTCAATATGATACCCAATAACATGCAATTTCTACTAAACCTATTAAAAATGCTGTGCCATAGCATAAAATCATGAAATGTTATGTTTGCTTATTTCAAAACTACGACTTGCGCCTTATCTATCGCAAAAGAGTGGATTCAAAATAATGGGCAATAACATAAATCCTACTTTACAACCAAAATAGCCTCTAAATATAAATTTGTGTGACAGATTTAAAATGGTATCCAAAACGAAGTGTTACCTTCTTCAGATTTTACCCACTGTTTAAGGCAATTAGCATAACTTAAAATATGGTGGCGCCACCAAAAATTAAAAAAATATTTTTAACGGTTTAATAACGCCAGCACAAAAAATTCTGTGTATCACTCGCTGAAAAACCATTTCTGCGAGTTAACGTCTCGACCTGCAATTCGTGTCATGCACTCTAAATTATAGTTTCTGGCCTAGTGATACAAATAACTATTACATCACTATTCTAGAAACAAAACTTTTATAAGTCTAATCAGAATTACGGGCCGAGGGGTAGGCTAAAGCTTGCAGCAACGAATACTAGCAAAAATAGTCAAAACACATCATTTTTTGCGTTGACGTTAGTATTTGATGACGGTATATTATTTTATGTATGTGTCAAATGGTTCAAATATGTATAACAGCAGTTACTAAGCGTACATGTATTTTTATTTTACATGATTTTTGATATGGAAGATTTAAAACAACGTGCAACTATGTAAAACAATGAGTATTTTCAATATGGTATATTTAAAATGGGACTTGATCACGTAACACTCCAAAATTGAGTGTGTGCAATCTCTATATAACCCATTCTTTAAAAATATAAGCCACTAAAAATATATATTAAAAGAAAACCAACAGATTGAGACTCAAAATGAACATGTATCGCTACTAATGGAAACGACCGCTACGATCCAGGAATTAGCGAAGAGATATTGGAAATGAACCAAAAAGAATGAGAAGTAGAGGCAAAGGGAAGAAAAAAGCAGAAATAAATAAACAGTTAAGAATAGGGACGTGCAATGTAGCATCTTTAACAGAATGTGAATTAGTGGAAGAAATGAAACAATCCGATATACAAATTATGGGAATAAGTGAAAAAACGAAAAAAGGACTAGGAACTACATTACTAATGGATAAATATAGCTTAGGACTTACTAGACAGGAGGACATGAGAAACAAAGAGCAAAATAGGAAGTAGGTTTAATAGTAGCCGAGCAACTAGATAATACGATAAGTAAGTTTGAAGGAATAATCCCGAGAATTATAGCAATTGAAATAGAACTGCACAGAAAAATAGGTATGACACAAATATATGCACTTGTGGAGGAAGCAGAAGAACAAGAGGTTTTAGATTTTTACACCGATTTACAAATATTAGAATAAAATGCCCAGGTAGTGGTTATGGGCGACTGGAATGCAAGAATTGGAAACGACGACAATAAAGATATAGGTTGTATGGGAAAATGTGGAGAAGAAGGAATAAATAAAAATGGAAGGAAAATGACAGTTTTGCCAAATAAGTGATTTAAAAATAGGGAATACTTACTGAAAAGAACCACTAGACGATAGATATACATTCATAGCGGAAGAGAGAAACGCTAGAACTATAGTTGATTATACACTATATACACAAGAAATGAAAGTAAAATAAATCAGATTAAAACAATACCGGAGATGGAAATGGACACCCAACACAAATTAGTAACTGCAGTAATTAAAGACGTATAGTTAACAAGGGAAAAACCAAAAGAATATGATAGAATACAAATACATAGACTAAGAAATGAAGAAACAAAAGGAGAATATCAAGAAACAGACAATGAATTAAGTAGACAGGAACAAGTGGAAGAAGATTGGACACTAGAACAAAGGTGGAAAACCTTTAGTGGAACGACATATAGAATAGCAAAGGAAACCTGCAGAACAAAAATAAATACAAATCAGAAAAAGAAAACAGTATGGTGGAATGAAGTGAGAAAACTGCTCATAGAAAGACAAAAAAGAAGTAAGCAGCCAAAAATGCATACGTAAAAGAAATATTGCGAAGGAAGCAGTACGAGAAACAAAGAGGAAAAGCTGAGAAGACTTGGTAAAGAACTCGAGCAAACATTTTAAGAAAGTAACAAGAAATTTTAGAACGCTGTAAGAAGTATGAAGGGAAATAAAATGAAAATAATAAAAGGAATAATAAACAAAAACAATGAAGTAAAACGGATATAAGAGGCTTACCAGAAATATGGGCAGAATTCTTTTCAAAGAAATTCGGAATGGAAGATAGAGCAAAGGGTAAGGAGACTACTACTAATACAGTAGAAGACGAAAGATTGGACGAAGAAAAAGAAATTCTAGGAAATATAAACATAGAAGAATTGGGCGAAGCAATCAAATATATCAAACTAGGAAAAGTAAGCGGACAAGATCAAATAGAACCAGATATGATAAAGTTCTTATGAGAGAAAGTAAGAGAATGGTTACTAAATATTTTCAAGAAAACGTGGGAAACAGAAGAAATCCCAGAAAGCTGGATAAGTAACAATCATTCCAAGTTATAAAAAAGGGGATTATGCGAACTGTGAGAACTATAGACCTATATGCCTATTTCCTACCACCTTTAAATGATGCACCAAAATAGTAGAAAGGAGATTGAGAAAATAGACTGACAACAGACTGGGAGAAGAACAGGCAGCATTTAGGGCAGAAAGACAAACACATGATAATATACACGTTTTAACAAGCATAATAGAAAAGAAAGAAGGAAAAGGGGAAGAGATATTCCTTACACCTGAGTAGTATAGCTATGCCGATCCTGATCCACTTTTGTCACTAGATTTGTCACCAGATCTAGGAAAAAGTCACCAGAAAAGTTACTAGATTTCAAGGTCGGTAACATTGCCTATTTCAAGGGGTAGCTGAAGACCACAGGTGTGTAACTCTCTTCAAGGTTATGTGGTTGGTAAGCCTGCCTCTTCGAGGTCCCCGCTTAAAGGTCATTATAGTCCTGAAGGTCATTGCCCTCAGTCTCAAGCAAGTCTATGCATGTTTCAAGGCCACGCCCTATTCTGAGAAATCAAGAACAAAGGGGGCCCATTGTTTAAAGTCTATGCTTTCAAGGCCACATGAGAGAACAAAGACGATCTATTGTTTTGGCTGAGTCATAGCATCTGAAATTCTAGGAAATCAAGAACAAAGATGATGCATTATTCAAGCCGACGGTTCAAAGTCTATGCTTTCAAGGCCACATGAAAGAACAAAGACTATCTATTGTTCCGTTATTCTAAAATAGATTGTTATCTCAATTCTAGGAAATCAATAACAAAGGCGATGCATTGTCGACGGTTCAAAGTCTATTCTTACAAGGTCACATGAGAAATGAACAAAGACGATCCATTGTTTAGTTAGAAATAGATTGTTATCTCAATTCAAGGAAAGCAAGAACAAAGACGATGCATTGTCAACGCTTCAAAGTCTATGTTTACAAGGTCACATGAGAGAACAAAGACGATCCATTGTCTTGTAGGTTATCGTACACATCAGCTGTATCCTCAAAGTCATTACCTCAGTCTCAACAAGTCTATGCATGTTTCAAAGCCACGCCCTCAAGTGGTCTAAACAGGTAGACGTTTCCTAAAACAGTCCGTTTCCTAAAACAGGTAGCCGTTTCCTAAAACAGGTAGCCGTTTCTAAAAACAGGGTCCGTTTCAAAACAAATAGCTGTTTCAAACCGTTTCGAAAAAGGCGATCTATTGTTCAGGTCGAAAATAGATTCCACATCTCAATTCCAGGAAATCAAGAAGGGAGTCCATTGTTCAAAGTCTATGCTTATAATTTTCAAGGCAAAAGAACAAAGACGATTCATTGTTCCGCTATAATTTCTAAAAAATAGATTGTTATCTCAATTCTAAGAAATCAATAACAAAGACGATGCATAGTCAACGGTTCAAAGTCTATGATTATAATTTTCAAAGGTTACATGAGAAATGAACAAAGACGATTCATTGTTCTGGTTGATTTATAAAAATAGATTGCTATCTAAATACACTTCGATTCTGAGAAATCAGTTTTCAAGAACAAAGACGATCCATTGTCAACGATTTAAAGTTTATGTTTACAAGGTCACACTCTGAGAAATGAACAAAGACGATCCATTGTTCCGTTATTTTAAAATAAATTGTTATCTCAATTCTAGAAATCAAGAATAAAGGCGATCCATTGTCAACGGTTCAAAGTCTATGCTTACAATTTTCAAGGTAAAAGAACAAAAGCGATTCATTCTTCTGATCGAGTTATAAAAATAAATTGTTATCTCAATTCTAGGAAATCAAGAACAAAGACGATGCATTGTTCAACGGTTCAAAGTCTATGCTTACAATTTTCAAGGTAAAAGGACAAAGACGATTCATTGTTGAGTCGTAGCTTATGAAAAGGTGATCCGAACTTATCCGACCTTACCCGATCTTATCTCTATATAAGTAGATAAAGAACAGTCCCACGTCAGTCGATACATTACAATCGTCACAACAACAAATTACCTAAAGTAAAAAGCAACTATTATTACTTAATCACCAGTGTGTGCATCATATTTTTACAATCGTAACTAGAAGTTTTATTGTAAACCGGAGAGCAATTTGTTAAACGTAAAGAGTAACTATTATTGCTTAATCTGTCTGTGCATCATATTTTTACAATCGTGACTAGAACCGTTGTGAAGAGCAATTTGTTAAAAGTTCATTGTTACGTGTGTGCTTCATATTGCTAGCTATGAGTATGAACCCATAAATCTTTTAATACTTTCTGATCAGGCCGCGGATGATACTGTATACCATTTCACATGGATTAAAAATATATCAGCTTTATTTTCAAAACAGATATCAAAACATGGTCATAAGAACGTAATTTGTAACCGATTTTTGAATCATTTTTGGTCTGATGTAGCTTTAGAAAAGCATTTAACATATTGCAGTCAACTTAATCAATGCTCTACTAGGCTGCCTACCGAAGCGGAAATGAATTTACAGTTCAAAAATTTTGCATTCCAGGAAAAGGTGCCATTTGTCATTTATGCTGATTTAGAAAGTATTTTAGAGAAGTGTGCAAATGGTTTCGAAGGTAATACTCTATTTCACTCCAAACACACACCTTTCAGTATTGCTTACTATTTGAAGTGTTCCTATGATGATTCTTTATCTCGATTTAGGCTTTATAGAGGAAAGGATTGCATTCAATGGTTTGTTAACGAGCTTCAAAGTATTGCGCATTGGGATACCGAAATAATCAATCAAATTATTCGAATGGGTACTTTAAGTCTCAGTCAGGTTGAGCAATTTGAAAGCACCACGATTTGTCACATTTGTCGGAAACCATTTACTAATTCTGATATAAAAGTTAGAGACCATAATCACCTTACGGGAGCATTTCGGGGGGCAGCGCACCAGGTATGTAACCTAAACTATACAGACTCCCACATTCTGCCAGTTGTGTTCCATAATTTATCAGGTTATGATTCTCATTTCATCATTAGAGAATTGGCTAGTGTTCCCGGTTCGATTTCACTACTGCCCATAAACAAAGAAAGATATATCTCTTTCACGAAGGTAATGGAAAGCACCAAAATTAAGTTTAGATTTATTGACTCTTTCAGATTTATGAGCAGTAGTATTGAAAAGTTGTCAGACTATTTGGAGGATAGTAAAAAAATTATTTCCCGCGCTAGTTGCAACAATGAGGAGGAATTTTCTCTAGTAGTTCGCAAAGGTGTGTTTCCTTATGAGTATATTGATACGTGGGATAAATTAAACGAGACCACGCTCCCGCCCAAAGAAGCATGTTTCAGTCATCTTAATAATGAGGGAATCAGTGATGAGAGTTTTGCGCATGCGGTTAACGTTTGGAACAAATTTAGTATTAAATCGTTAGGGGAGTACTCAGATTTGTATTTAAAAACAGACGTTCTTCTTTTAGCAGATATTTTCGAGAACTTTCGGCAAACTTGTATAAGTACTTACGAGCTTGATCCTCTGCATTATTATACAGCTCCCGATTTAGCATTCGATGCTATGCTTAAAATTACACAAGTAAAGTTAGAATTATTTACAGACATTGATATGCTAATGTTTATTGAAAGAGGGATTAGAGGTGGTGTAGCTCAATGTTCAAATCGGTATGCTAAAGCATAATAATAAGTACATGGGGGAAAAATTTGATCCCACCTCCGAAAGTGTGTATTTAATGTACTACGACGTGAACAATTTATATGGAGCCGCCATGTCAGAATTTCTACCATTTGGCGATTTTTCTTTTGTTGATGAAGCTAATTTTGAAAGTTTAGATTTAATAAACCATCCTGGTGATTCGGAAATTGGTTATATAGTCGAGTGTGATTTAGACTATCCTATAGAATTACATGAGAGTCACAGTGATCTACCGCTGGCACCCGAACATATGGTTCCACCCACGCCTGATTCCAAAATGAAAAAATTACTGCTTACCCTGTATCCAAAACGTAATTATGTAATTCATTACAGAAATTTAAAAGTATATTTAAAATATGGATTGAAGTTGGTAAAAGTACACCGTATATTACGTTTTAAACAGTCCCCGTGGTTAAAAAATATATAGATTTAAATACAGCCATGCGTCAGCAATCTCAAAATGAATTCGATAAAAATTTCTATAAATTAATGATTAATAGTGTTTTCGGAAGCTGATGGAAAATGTACGTAAGCATAAGGATATACGGCTAGTAACGAAATGGGAGGGTCGCTATGGTGCTCGTGCTTACATATCAAAACCAAATTTTTATAGTTGTACAATATTTGACAATGATATGCTCATCATTGAAATGAATAAGCTTGAAGTATATTTCAATAAACCTATATATGCGGGATTCAGTGTTTTAGACGTTTCAAAAACTTTTTTATATAATTTTTATTACGGTTACACGCTACCCAAGTTCCATAATAGTGCTAAGTTCTTGTACACGGATACGGATAGTCTCATATACGCCTTTTCGGTTCCCGATATCTATGAATGTATTAAAGAGGACATTGATAAATTCGATACATCTGATTATAGTCCCGACAACATTTTTGGACTCCCATTAGTAAATAAAAAGGTCCCTGGCTTAATGAAAGATGAAAACCATGGAAAATTGTGGTTGAATTTGTAGGACTTCGTGCAAAAATGTATGCTTACGCGGTTGATGAAAAGGTTGTAAAAAAATCAAAGGGTTCTACGCAAGCAAGCGTGAGGCAGATCACGATTAATGATTATAAACAGGTTCTGTTTGATGGTGGCGTAATAAGGCACTATCAACATCTCATAAGATCAAAGAAACATGATGTGTTTACCATTAAACAAAATAAAGTCATACTCAATCCTTATGACGATAAACGCTTAGTCAATTTTGATTTCACTGATACTAGACCCTGGGGGTACAACTTTCAGTAAACAATGAGCAGGAAGAACTGCAGTAGTGATCAAATCTACAGAAAGTACCTGAAGCGTTCTTTGCCCTCCCCAGAAAGCTATACATTTATATTGAATATATTGCAACATATTCCGGATGAGTGTTTTAGCTGGTGTAAACTCAAAGTGTGCAAATGAAGTAATTATTAATACATTATTTGATAGAAAAATTAGCTTAGACAATACTGTTAAAAGTTTTACGAAATTGTGTACCGATAAAGGTTCGTTAACCTTTAATGATATAGATAGGATTTTAGATGACATGAATTTACCTTAAAATGTACATATACAAGTTATTATGGGGTGATTCATTGTGTGTGTACAAATGTTAGCGTACAATATATTGTTTATAAAGACACTTTCTATAAGTGAATGTATCGAGACAGCAGCATATGCTAATTACAAGTACCTCGCTATTTTAATTAAAGTATTATTAGAACAAAACATTACATATAAGTTCCAACCATGGGAAAATGAGGAGCACCACAAAATTGGATTTTGGATAACATTTAGAAAGGTGAAACAAATTCCTGCTTGGGATGGACATGTGGACCAGATTCTGGAATGTGGCAATCCAGTAGTTTAAACGATTATAGAAATACTTTAGGTTTACTATATAAAATGATGTAATATTAAAAAAAAAAAAAATACAATTATAATTTTTTATGTGGTTTTAATTCATCTGAAAGTTACAAACAATTCCTATAACTATATTATAAAACTAAATCGTCAATATTGATCCATGATCTTTCTTGCGGGAGTGTGCAATTCATTGACGAGTTGTAATTTGGATATGGTCCACAATTTCTTTAAGTTGATGTAGTTTGTCCTCCAACACTAGATAAGCGTTAAAGTTTCCTTTAACAGCTTTATGAACTGCTTGCAGACAAAATCAAGGTATCCTTTACTTATAGCATCACCATCTTCTTCCGGATCCGCGAACTGGGTCAAACGGTTTCCATCCAAATTCAACCTTGTTGATAAATAGTATTGCTTGGTGATGACATCTTGAGGATTTATGGGGGTAGCAACATTGCTGAGTCTCTTATTCTCGATATCGAATTGATTATCATCAATAAGTTGAAACTGAGGGGTTAGTTTCTTAAATTGATACTAGGCATGTGACCGTCCAAATTTATCAAGGGGCAATTTAGTTATGATATGTCGACATCAATGCGTTCTGATTTATATTGTTCAGAAAACTAATGTTTGGTCTTTCAATGTATCCATCTACATACAATTCCTCTACAATTGATATTATATTATATCGTGGTCTCGTTTAATTTATCCCACGTATCAATATACTCATAAGGAAACACACCTTTGCGAACTACTAGAGAATATTCCTCCTCATTGTTGCAACTAGCGCGGGAAATAATTTTTTTACTATCCTCCAAATAGTCTGACAACTTTTCAATACTACTGCTCATAAATCTGAAAGAGTCAATAAATCTAAACTTAATTTTGGTGCTTTCCATTACCTTCGTGAAAGAGATATATCTTTCTTTGTTTATGGGCAGTAGTGAAATCGAACCGGGAACACTAGCCAATTCTCTAATGATGAAATGAGAATCATAACCTGATAAATTATGGAACACAACTGGCAGAATGTGGGAGTCTGTATAGTTTAGGTTACATACCTGGTGCGCTGCCCCGAAATGCTCCGTAAGGTGATTATGGTCTCTAACTTTATATCAGAATTAGTAAATGGTTTCCGACAAATGTGACAAATCGTGGTGCTTTCAAATTGCTCAACCTGACTGAGACTTAAAGTACCCATTCGAATAATTTGATTGATTATTTCGGTATCCCAATGCGCAATACTTTGAAGCTCGTTAACAAACCATTGAATGCAATCCTTTCCTCTATAAAGCCTAAATCGAGATAAAGAATCATCATAGGAACACTTCAAATAGTAAGCAATACTGAAAGGTGTGTGTTTGGAGTGAAATAGAGTATTACCTTCGAAACCATTTGCACACTTCTCTAAAATACTTTCTAAATCAGCATAAATGACAAATGGCACCTTTTCCTGGAATGCAAAATTTTTGAACTCTAAATTCATTTCCGCTTCGGTAGGCAGCCTAGTAGAGCGTTGATTAAGTTGACTGCAATATGTTAAATGCTTTTCTAAAACTACATCAGACCAAAAATGATTCAAACATCGGTTACAAATTACGTTCTTATGACCATGTTTTGATATCTGTTTTGAAAATAAAGCTGACATATTCTTAATCCATGTGAAATAGTATACAGTATCATCCGCGGCCTAATAAGGAAGTATTAAAAGATTTATGGGTTCTTTATCGCTTTGCTTTTTTACCATTTATACAGCACAAATTAATTGCGAGGTTGTTTAGTTTCTCAAATTTTTTTACATCATCCAGCTGAATGGGGAAGTGAATTGAATCAAAATTCAAAACGTCTAGAAAATGAGGATAACTTTGAACCCTTTCCGTATGATATTGCGCGGGATATAATGCCGAAACAACGGCCCACAGGAAGCAAAACTCATCGTTATTTTTAACATTAACAACAGCATGCTTTACTTCTATGAAGCGTGGAACTTTAACATAAGTAGAACAACCGCCTCTAAATGGGACATAGCTATTAATATTTACTTTTAAATGTAAGACTTCATGTACTGCCCAACCGGAATCACTTTCGGAAAACTCCTCTAATTTTATCCGTAACTTATCATACACGTTTTCATTGTACCAGACACGTATATTGGTTGAAATATCAATAACGCAATTTTTTGTGGCAAAAGTCTTCAACTCAATACTATGATTTTGGGGTTGCATGAAATTACAGCCTAAGACCACATTTACCTTTAGCATAGATTGCCTTAACATTAATTTCACCTTACGTGCAAAACTATTATATGTGTTTAGTAAAAATATCAAAGGGTCCTTAATGTTTGACATATTGATTATAATTCCTGTAAGCAGCCTACCATTGAAACATGAGTCTAGGGGGTACCAACGTAATTTATGCATACCTTTTTTATTGACAATTCCACTACCAACTTTCTCTGAAGCGTTCTTTAACCGTCTCAATCTAACCAGATAGCACTTGAGCAATGCTAAATTGCTCTCAAGCTTAAGCAAGCTTTCATTGGTCTCATAATAAATTTTATGTTTAATTATATCTTGCAATAGCTTGATATTGGTGTTAACTATACGGATGTGCCTGGCAAATTCCTTTTTGTTTTCAATAAGGAACAATGCGCTTTGTTAAATTAACCATCTCACTACTACTTGGCATACTCATAGCTAGCAATATGAAGCACACACGTAACAATGAACTTTTAACAAATTGCTCTTCACAACGGTTCTAGTCACGATTGTAAAAATATGATGCACAGACAGATTAAGCAATAATAGTTACTCTTTACGTTTAACAAATTGCTCCGGTTTACAATAAAACTTCTAGTTACGATTGTAAAAATATGATGCACACACTGGTGATTAAGTAATAATAGTTGCTTTTACTTTAGGTAATTTGTTGTTGTGACGATTGTAATGTATCGACTGACGTGGGACTGTTCTTTATCTACTTATATAGAGATAAGATCGGGTAAGGTCGGATAAGTTCGGATCACCTTTTCATAAGCTACGACTCAACAATGAATCGTCTTTGTCCTTTTACCTTCAAAATTGTAAGCATAGACTTTGAACCGTTGAACAATGCATCGTCTTTATTCATGATTTCTCGGAATTTCATAAGCTACGACTCTGCCAAAACAATGACTCGTCTTTGTTCTTTTACCTTGAAAATTGTAAGCATAGACTTTGAACCGTTGAACAATGCATCGTCTTTGTTCTTGATTTCCTAGAATTGAGATAACAATTTATTTTTATAACTCGATCAGAAGAATGAATCGCTTTTGTTCTTTTACCTTGAAAATTGTAAGCATAGACTTTGAAGCGTTGACAATGGATCGCCTTTATTCTTGATTTCCTAGAATTGAGATAACAATTTATTTTTAAAATAACGGAACAATGGATCGTCTTTGTTCATTTCTCAGAGGTGTGACCTTGTAAACATAAACTTTAAATCGCTGACAATGGATCGTCTTTGTTCTTGAAAACTGATTTCTCAGAATCGAAGTGTATTTAGATAGCAATCTATTTTTATAAATCAACCAGAACAATGAATCGTCTTTGTTCATTTCTCATGTAACCTTTCAAAATTATAAGCATAGATTTTGAACCGCTGACTATGCATCGTCTTTGTTATTGATTTCTTAGAATTGAGATAACAATCTATTTTTTAGAAATTATAGCGGAACAATGAATCGTCCTTGTTCTTTTGCCTTGAAAATTATAAGCATAGACTTTGAACAATGGACTCCCTTCTTGATTTCCTGGAATTGAGATTTGGAATCTATTTTCAACCTGAACAGTAGATCGCCTTTTTCGGGGGAAACGGTTGCGAAACAGCTATTTGTTTTGGGAAACGGACCCCCTGTTTTTAGGAAACGGCTACCTGTTTTTAGGAAACGGCTACCTGTTTTAGGAAACGGACCCCCTGTTTTAGGAAACGTCTACCTGTTTAGACCACTTGAGGGGGCGTGGCTTTGAAACATGCATAGACTTGCTTGAGACTGAGGGTAATGACTTTGAGGATACAGCTGATGTGTACGATAACCTACAAGACAATGGATCGTCTTTGTTCTCTCATGTGACCTTGTAAACATAGACTTTGAAGCGTTGACAATGCATCGTCTTTGTTCTTGCTTTCCTTGAATTGAGATAACAATCTATTTCTAACTAAACAATGGATCGTCTTTGTTCATTTCTCATGTGACCTTGTAAGAATAGACTTTGAACCGTCGACAATGCATCGCCTTTGTTATTGATTTCCTAGAATTGAGATAACAATCTATTTTTATAATAACGGAACAATAGATAGTCTTTGTTCTTTCATGTGGCCTTGAAAGCATAGACTTTGAACCGTCGGCTTGAATAATGCATCATCTTTGTTCTTGATTTCCTAGAATTTTAGATGCTATGACTCAGCCAAAACAATAGATCGTCTTTGTTCTCTCATGTGGCCTTGAAAGCATAGACTTTAAACAATGGGCCCCCTTTGTTCTTGATTTCTCAGAATAGGGCGTGGCCTTGAAACATGCATAGACTTGCTTGAGACTGAGGGCAATGACCTTCAGGACTATAATGACCTTTAAGCGGGGACCTCGAAGAGGCAGGCTTACCAACCACATAACCTTGAAGAGAGTTACACACCTGTGGTCTTCAGCTACCCCTTGAAATAGGCAATGTTACCGACCTTGAAATCTAGTAACTTTTCTGGTGACGTTTTCCTAGATCTGGTGACAAATCTAGTGACAAAAGTGGATCAGGATCGGCATAGCTATACTACTCACCTGTCGACCTAAAACCAGCCTATGGCTCAATACAGAGGGAAATAACATGGGAGTGCTTACAACTACTAAAAGTACCAATGAAATTAGTAATGGCGATCAGAAGTATATATAAAACAGTAAATGGAATAGTCAAACTAAATGGAGAAGAATCAGACAACTTGAAACAAGGAGACAGCCTAAGTCCGCTACTCTTTATAGTAATTATGGACAGATTGTTGAAATATGCTAGGATAAGAACCTAACAAAGTCAGACAGTGGTAAGGTATAACAACCTAATACCAATAAAAATTAACTGCCTAATATGCAGACGATATAGTGTTAATAGCAGATAACCACAAAAAGGTGAAACAGTTGACGAAAATATGTAGCTAAGAAATAAAAAAGCTAGGAATAAAAATAAATACAAAGAAATGCTAAGCAATGATCATAAATAACAAAAATAAGGAAGAAAATTGAGCAATATATGTAAAAGATGAAAAACTAGAAAAGATAACTGCTTACGCATATTTAGGAAGTGTAATCAGAGAACATGGAAGATAGATGAGGATATAAACAACAAGATAAACAAAAGTGAAAAAATCTATTACGTGTTAAATATGACAATCTTCGGAAAACGAGAAATAGCCAAGAAAACTAAAATAAGAGTATATAATACAGTGATCATTACAAGATAAACAAGAAGTGAAAATAAATGCGGCAGAAATGAAATTTCTCAGAGGGATAGCAGGAAAAATAAAGATGGACAGAAAACGAAATGAAGAAATAAGACAAATGCAATAAGAAACATTAACAACGAAGACGGAAAGAAAACATCTGAAATGTATGGCACATAATACCCATGAATCAGAATAGATTGGTGAAGAAGATTGTAGAAATGGGCAGAGTAGGTAAAAAATAGGAAAAAGAGGAGGGAAAGCAGAAATGAAAATACAAATATAAATACAAATATAAATTGGATCGGGCGGGATGGAAAAAATGGGTTGACAAGTCTGAAGAAAATGCATCCGACACCCTTAAGGGTATAAGGAGGATGGAAGAAGAAAAGAAGGAAAATATATATTCAATATGACAGACTGTATGTTTTCCAAACTTAACAGAACTATTTTTTTCAAGTAATATAACTATATCCTGTAATTTTCAATACCGCGGATTCAAAGTAATGCTCAACATAACGTCAAAGAATACAATTTGAGAAATGTCAGGTGTAACAATATGGTCACCATTTATTATTTAAAACCGTCCTATATAATGTAAAATGATGTCTTGATGTTTGCCCACTTTAATATGAACATTATTTTGGCATTAAAATAGACTGAACTGGACCTTATATCTTAATACGTTGGGGAATATGATCGACTTTGCACTAATGCAAATTGTAGAAGATAATGTGAAAGAATTTCAAAGGATGGATATAACCTTCTAGTAAGGTAATGCACCTGAAAATTATTTCATACGTCAGGAATCATCTAGACAATCGGTATCCTGGTAGATGGGGTAACGTGGCTAAATTGAATGACCTGTTCGCTCGCCAGATTTGATAGTCTCAGACCTTTTCTTGTGGGGCTGTCTCGAATCCTAAGTGTTTACTACTCAACCAGAAAATCTTTTGGATTTACAGCAAAGACTAATTGATGAATGTGCATCGATCACAAGGGAAACATTTCACAGTGTATGTCATTAGATCTTAAATAGATTGTTTTATTGTCAAGATATAGGTACAAGGAGAACATTATCAGCAATACCCTTAGCACAATTTCTGTCAAATTATAAAGTATTAACATGCCTTTCAAATGATGTGTAACAAGATCCTTCTTGTAACTAACAAAAATTGAGGAAATGGTGCACCATCTCTAAGATTTTAAAAATCAATTTATTTAAAAAATTAAATTAATGCGGTAAGATTTGATGTTGATTTTGTATTAATCCTGTAATTTAATTCGCTCAAAGGTTACGAGAAGTCTGAGATTTTAGACGCGGACAGTATATCATGTTATGTATTATAACAGCTAAAGTATCTTAATAGAAGTATTACATTAAATCGAATTTTGCCATGTTTTAGGGATTATATTGTCGATAAATTGGCTTTTTCTATCTAGCTCACCGTCGCAAAAAAGAAACTACTCAGAAGGGTCATGAAGCAGTTGTCATATGAATTGTCAAAATGGCAACATACCACTTTGTGTGATCCATCAGCACCATTTGTTCCAAAACGGAGATTGAGCCTGTTACAAGCTTCACTGGTACACGCAAAACCCGTTATACTGTGAGAGCCTTTTTCAGTGCAAGATCCGATCTCACAAGGAGATGGGTAATGTCGCACGAGATCGCAGGCCGAGAGCGGCATGGAAGCAAGTCACGCAATAACTTTTAGCTCGAGTAATATGTAAGGTTTTTTGTGCAGTTTTAATAAAGCATATTTTGTAACCTAAATTATGTTGCTGCTTCTGTTATCGTACCTTCTAGGAATTTATGAATGCATCATAGCCAAACCAAATTACATTTACAAATACAATCTTAAATATAATACATTTAAATGCCTTTTTTTATTCTACGAGGCGCAAATTGATTTTGTTTATTTAATTAATTAGCAAATACTGTAATTTGTTTGTAATAGGAATTAATTTATGTCATGATCGTGCAGGATTTGAAGTACTTTTCTTTTCTTTTGCGAGTGAAGCAGCACGAAATATTCATTTCACTAGTATAAAAGATGGCAATTTTCGAAACCAGGACAAAAGTTACTGGAGGACGTGGAGCGAATGTTTTGAAATTGTATTTATTGAATTATTGACATCCAATGACCTCAGTCACACGCAGCTGATATGTTTGGTCAAGGTCAAATTAATTTTGGGAAATAAATTTACGATTTTTTGATTTTACCAGAAATCGTTTATTACTACTACAAATTTACAACAGTTTTGTTTACTAAACACTATTCGTTGGGAACGTTGAATGTTTTTTTAAGTAAGAAGCAACAAGGTTTAAATACTAATTTATTAACTTTAGCAACCCTATCCGACCAATGGCGTTTGCATACCATGTACGAAATGCAACGTACCTATTAATACTAAGATTTTTTCGTAATTACTATAAATTGTAACATAGTGTGTACGTTATTGCTGTTGATAAGATATCTAACAAATCCAAATACAATTTATCTTCCTAAACCGTGCCATGTAATGTGTAATGTGATTGCTGTGACATTGTTGCTTAAGAGTATACAGTAATTTTCTATACGTGTAAAAAATCATTTCAGCATTCATGTGTTGATCTTCCTACTACGGATGTTGGAGTCGTTAATTTTAAAAAATGTCTTTTATGGACTAGTACTAATTGTGTGAAGCCAGCAAACGAATTAGTCGATTTTAAAATGCAGATAATTATTTCGCAAAGCGAAATTAAAGTTTTAAGATCTAAACTTATTGATACCCAAAGTTCGTCTTGAAGATTTGCTTCAAGAATTTGAATAGTGACAAAAAAGAGCATAATTATGATTATTTACGCTTTAGCGGAAGAAATTATCGCCACTTCAGGCGTGCGGGTGATTATGAGGCTGAATACTCCGTGAAATCAGTACTTCAAAGTATATGTCTCACCCGTACAGGTTTTTCTATGTATAAAATCTAAACAGATGAATTGAAATGTTGCACTGTAAAAATTGACCTGTTCTAAAGTACATACAAAACGGATCGACTTTATAATTAAATACTTAAAAGTTATGTATAGGTACTTAAATGTTTACCAAAAAAAATAGGGTACAATAACATAGATTTAGTTCGTTTACATATGCACAAGTAAAGTACCAAAGTACAAGTGACATAAAGGTATAGAGATAATCGGTAACTTAGCTTTAAATATCCACATAGTGTTGATTGTAGATTCTAAAGGCGGTCCAAAACATGTTGGAGGTTTATCCTGATTCTACCACTTCCATATAGTGTCAACTCTTAGAACAGCAACAGAGAGATTTCATAAATTATACAATCGTGGTGTGAAAATTAGAACCAAAGATAGTTTATAGTTACTTGTTACTAGGTACCTCTGTAAACAATTACATAAATCCAAAGCGAAAGCATGATAAGAGATCTTATCTTAAAGAGGTAACAATTACAGAAAAATTAATACTAAACTCAGGCAATGCAGAATTTAACCAAATATACGTTAATAGGTTGAGTTGGTAGACCAACTACTTAAAAGGAGTTTTGCTTAAAAGTCATTATCATTAATTAGTTTAAGATAGATGCGTTAATGGTTGAAAATTAAAGAACGCTTTAAAATAGAAAAGAAGATCACAAGATTCACCTGACATTCTATTCCCCACAAATCCGCTTAAAGAGTATGGAACAATTATATGCAAATAATCATTTCATGACTTGAATAATAACCGTAAAGCCGGCGCACGTCGATGGTTTAAAGAAACCCAGAGAATGCAATTTTCTTCAGCAAACACACAATATCGCCATTAACATCCAAACGCAAAAGAGAAAGCTGCATTTGTCCTTTTCAAACCCGTATATAACAGCTGTACACCAGTGACCCTAAATCGCGAAAATAAGCAACATTTAAACAATTTAATACAGACATTCGTTTAATTTAGAAAAGTAACATATCTAAGAAATCTAAATGACAAAGTTAGCTCTACGCAGACTATATACTCAGGACAAAAAAGCCCTAAAAACCCTGACGAACGACCCCATTCCATATCACAACCCTTGACTGAACTAAGGTGTCAGACAAATCGAAATCCAACCCAAATATATAAAAGCAAACAATGAAACCCACCCAACGTAAGATTAAAGAAAAAGAAAAAAGTTATGTGTGGAGCGACATAGACGTATATACCACCAGATACAGACACCAAGCAAACAACTCAAACAACTCACGAAAGAACAATATGACTGCAAACTCCCGCTGTGAGTCCTTCGACATTCGGTCGGTACGTATTGGAGAACCATCAAAACATGGAAATCAGTGTTTAGGGAATAATACAAGTAACTTCAGAAAATGATAGATTTAATCATTTTAACACAAAACTATCATATAAACGTAAGTTCAATAGTGCTTCGTTTTCGAGATACAGGGTGTTAAAGTTAATAACCTGCATAAACAGTGGGTAATAAACACCTAAAAATGCAAATATGTTAGAAAGTGTTAAAGTTATCGATTTAGACAAATTATATCTTTTTTATTTGAAAAACAACTAGGTTTCGTATTTTAATAAATAAATCCAATTTATTTCTTTGGCGTACAAATTAGGTATTAAAAGGTTGCACTACCCCTTGAGTTCTACGCCACTGTATATAATAAAAAAGTATTAATAAGCTATAATCAATGCACTTTATTTCTCTATACCAAGAATAAGAAAAATACCATTTCTCGTTTTGGAGATATATCAAAAATCAACTTTTTTTGTAACTTTGACACCCTGTATCTCGAAAACCGTTGATTTTTGGATATAGGTAAATATAGCTCAATAGAGCACAAATTAGTCATTCTAATACCTCCTTGAAGGTTGGCATCTAAATTGCAATCACCTTGTATAATGTACGGGTTTTCAGCAGCAATTAAGTTATTAAATTCTTATTACTTTCATCTACGTTTTTAATAACAAATTATTCGTCATGTTGGGTTTCAATATCTGTTATATTAACTAAAAAAAACCTAAGGCTTGAAATTATTAAAAGCCAATCGCGTTAATAAGTTTTACTACATGAACCACTGCAGATGTGCAGCATGGAACACACAATACATTAAAAATAATGATACATGCACTTTTAAAGTATAAATACGCAAAGAATTATTATGCCTTTTGCAAAAGTATGACAATATGTAACTAACATTTTTTAATTAACTCATAAGCATATAATAATAATAATAATAATTTTAGATTAAGAATAACTAATTTTATTATCTTATGTAACCTTAAGTTAAGTTAAGAACAATTTTAATTTATGGTTGGATATTATCCCCCATAATATTATGTACATACCACTATATGTGTGAATAAATAAATAATAATAATAATAATAATAACAATAATAACAATAATGCTATTTATTAAATTATATGCCACACCTGTACAATAAACATAAGGTATAAATAAAACCATATCGAAAGGAAAAAAAAAACAACAGTGAAAACATAATTTAAAAGGAGGAAGTTCAGTTGCCAGGATACATATGTGTTCTGGCTCTGCTCTTTCATTTAACCCTTTACTCTTAAGTAAAATACATACACTTCGAATGAGATACGTAAGTACAACTTAAATAATAGGTTGCATATACATAAAATAAAAATACAGTATATTCAATAAAACATTACAGTTCTTGGTGAATATACTAACATAAGAAGGTGTGATAACCCTTTTATTTTACTTTTCAAAGTTTTACACTGTTATAAAGAATTTTGTATGAAAATAAGCAAAATGAACGAGAAGTATATAGTGGATGTTAACATTCTGGGTTGTTTTTATCCCTAATGAGCTTTCTCGTACGAAATAAAAAAATTTCACATAACAAAAACACTAATACTCCTTTTTAATTCGTGATCTTTGTAAAGTGAGTCATTCAAATTATTCACCTCATAAGATATCTAATAGAAAAAAAATCCAGGCAGTACTTCTTTCTAGAAAAAAGTAGTTCAGACCGGAAAAATAGCGCATGCATTAACCTAACTAAACTTGAGCTATCTAAAATGGCAAGCTTCTAACTTGTAAAAAATTTTACCTACGACCACTGTAAAAAATAGACGAAAACACACGACACACAGCCTCAGTAAATTCGTCATTAAGCACGGTAAACAAATCGCACAGTTTTCGTAAACAAAACGCACAGTTTGACTATATTAACAAATGAAAATATTACAATGTCATATGAATCGACAAATCGAGATACTTCTAATATACGTAATAATTGTACAGTAACCATAAATAATTATTATAATGTTTTTCATGTTAATTAAACCAACGTAGTAGTAAATAGAACGAATTATATCGTGTATGATCATCAAAGTTGTGAGACATAATTTTGTAAAATCGTTTGAAATCAAATTGATCAAAAATCTAAAGATGCAATAATATACAGGGTATCCCATTTAAAGAAATGAAGATTACTAGTTTTTAGATCTCTATGTATACATGAAACGAACAACAAAAAACAACGACTAAAATAAAAAATCGACGTGTTTAAGCATCATCTACAATACCTGATAAAAATGAAAATATTAAAAGTAGTCCAGACTTTTTTAGCAGTCTGGTCGTAGGTAAAGTATAGTACGTAATACGTGTTGTAGAGCAATTACGCACTCATGGAATTATGCACTCGCCGCTACGCGGCTGCGTGCATAATTTTTCCATTCTTGTGTAATATGCCTTTTACAACACTTATTACGTAATATACTATTACAAGTCAACTGTCATTAATAACTTGTGCGATCGCAATTTGACAATTAGTAACCCGTTGTCATTATAATACTTGCAGTCACGGCTGACGATACGTTTAGAAATGTCACTATGAATAAGTTTACATTATTTAACATTTTTAACGCATTTTACCTACCACCACCGTAGAAAATAGACAAAAACCCACGACACACAGCCTTAGCAAATAGCTCATTACGCCCGGTAAACAAATCGCACAGTTTGAATATATTAAAATTGTTATAAATATAGTAAAAGTAAACGAAACATTTAATAATTCCGCAAGTAGGTCATGACTCTTCATGATCGCGGAATCGCCCGTCAGCAGCGTAGTCATAGCAACTGTCAAATTCAAAATAATACAAACAAACTTTTTGAAAGACAAATAAGTTGTAATTAACAATTATAAGATACAACCTGTAAAAAAAACACCTACGTATTCAATATGTCAAGTGACAGTGAGAATGAAAATTTAACTCCTCCGAACCTGATGGCAATGGCAGAAATTGCAACGAATGATTTACTGCCAAGTAAATCCCGCGAACGCTACGAAAATTGTTACAGTAGATTCATGGACTGGAGACTAAAAAATAATGTGAATTCTTTCTCCGAAAATGAAATACCCTGTCATAACTAGTTTTGAGATCTCTCAGTATGTGTTTAAGCATCCTTTACAATACCTGACAATAATGAAAATATTAAAAGTAGTCGCACTCCATGCGTGCGTAATATGACTTTTACAACACTTATTACGTAATATACTATTACGAATAAGTAACATATAAAATATATTACAATATACGCAAGGTAATAGTTTTTACTGGCTCGCCTAACGTCTCTCGCTAATAATCTTTCGCCCTCGTCAGTAGAAACCTATTTACCATGCTAATAATATAAAATACTATAACATATTTTTAGGACACTGGGCCATTATATATCATTTTTTTTTGAGCCGAAAGATATGAAAGAGGACATATGGTATCAAGTACCTACAGCATCTAGCACCATCTTTACTTGATTTTTTACATTTCTTACAATTGGATACTAAAAGTCCAGAGTTTTCTCGAACAAATAAATTACGTATTATGTAGTAATAGGATTTAGGTACCTTGCAAAAGCATGGGTCTGAGGAATGGGGAAATTGTGCTGTATCCTAAAGAGATTACATAGTTACCCTAAAAAAATTATAACTAAAATTATTTCATTTCTTTTAAATTCCTCTTTGTAGGTTGAAAGGTCGCGTGTTGTTATACACCAGATATTTTTTTATTATAACTCCATTAACATACAATCTGCCCTACAGAGCTATAAAGATAACTTGTAAATTTTAGTTCCTGGAAAGTGATTACATTTCAATTGATTGTTTAACCTTGCAATATAACAGCATTGATCCTACTCATTTAATTAAACGGGTTTAGATAAATAGATGGACAATACACATTTTATAATTTTTATAATTTATAAAAAAACATGGTAATCTATCAGCAAGTAGAAAATCGCAGTGATTTTAACGTAATTTGTTTGATAAAGGCGAACCAAAATGATTATTTTTTATCTGAATTATTAATATATCAAAAAATATTTTTTTCTTAATCGGCATACTTACCTAATCTGAAGTTTAAATGTGACTGTTTACGTAACCATTCTTTAATATGTTCAAAAACTTCATCATATCTACTTGGATCTTCGTTTATCTCTGCAATTGCTTTTGCTTGTAAATCAGCATATAGAGGACGTAATTCCATGTCGCAAAACTAATGTATACTGACAACCGAGATCCACTTATAACAATTTATTCGATGTTCATACAATTGCCAGTAAAGATTCATTATCACGTTTTTTCACCATATTCACATGAACTTTTTCCTACACTATTAGTAGTTTACAATACAATTAAAAGTGAGTGAGTGTGCAAAACTATATCCTTTTACTTCTCGGTTCGGTTACTAATTATCTATTTACAATTTTCATTCTATTTATGAGTATACCTATGATTTGTCTTCCTTATATTGTTCAAAATTATGTTCACAATATTTTTTTGGTCAACAAAATCCCACTTTAAATAAAACACCACGGTTGTTACAACACATCGCTACAAAATTCCTAGCAGAAGTTTCAAATCGCGCTCAATAGATGTCAGATGCAACGTTTAAGTTCCATGGAAGAGTCTGCACATTTTCCTCTCACATATGCCTAACCTGGTACTCAACTAATAAAAAGTAGTTCTGAGAAGTTATTTATATGAGGTGTTTAGAATCAAGGTGTGCAATGTCCAAAATGGCGAATTTTGCACAAATTGTAAAAAACGTTTAAAAACCTTAGTATAAAATAAGTTTGATATAAATAATATTACTTATGCTAAATTAGGGACTCCAAAAATTTCTGTAAGTCTAAGTCAGCTGCTGTACAAATAGACCAATTACTGTTACAGCTATACAGCTTAAAATGGGATTTGGAAATTTATGGCATTCAAAAATGTTGAAGAAGATGAATCTGAATAAACGCAACACCAGGCAGCTCTAGAGATTAACGTAACCAATAAAGTATGTAACAGTACTGTAAACTGCTTTAGCTTACTTCTTAATTTAAGTTTAACTTTATTTGCCACGGTTCTAGCTCAAATCGGTTTTTATACAACAAAAAGGGGAGTAGTTCGTTGTCGGTGTTGATCACTTATTACCAGGTTCATCCACACTGAACAATGAACTCAAAAGGGTTTTATACATGTATTAGACCTATTATATACAGTAGCTAAATATTCACACTTAACACTAACTTACTTACTTAAGAATAAATTAAAAAAACCAGATGATGAAATAACACAACTAACATAGATATTACAAGTAAAATAAACTTCCACCATCCACCAAGCGGTCTGGAGGTTGGAAGATTCTCCTCGAAGTCGACGGCGTTCTGTAGCTTGCTGTGGAAATAGCATTAATTGCTGTGTTTACACACACACAAATAGAACTGATCTTTATATATATATATATATATATATATATATATATATATATATATATATATATATATATATAGTTCCCAGTGGAAGCAACTACTTTTATACAGCTATGACCACGGGATTTAGCGTTAGACAGGTGTTTGCAACGATAAGAAACAAGGTGAATGATTTCTGTGTACCTGCTTCGCGATCAGACAGAAAATCAATCCTTTTAAAGGGACTTTTTTATGCTTTACATTTTAGAGAATTCGTATTTTATATTGTGTAAATGCAACTTTTACAAGTGAAAATTAAAACGAATCTAACTAACATTTACAGGGGTTCATTAACTAACGGTGGTCTATCTATTTGTAGTGTAATGTTAATTACTCCGGATTAAAATAGATTCTAATTACATCTAGCAATTAGTGGAGACTTTAGTGAAAAAAGAATTGGTGGTATTTAGGAATTATTTGATTCAGCGAAAGTAAAGATGAACACTCTCGTATTGAATATACTTGCGGGGACACGTAATGCGGTGGTGTTGTGTACGCTCTGCGTATCTGGCTGAGATAGAGGCGGTAGGAGCTACTTAGGGTCCCTGACTGGGGGCGGCGTTAGTAACAAGAGGCACTTATACCTTCAGGAACATTCAGTTTAAGAAGTGTTTATCAGGTACAGGATAAACCAAACGTTGTACAGGTACGGGATTAATGGAGAAAGATTACTTCTTTAATCCTGGGTTATCGCCTGCTTGCGACATGCATCGGATAAAGGTTCAGGACTTCTTTAGTGAGGTATAATGGTTATCTCGCGATGGGAGATTAAAGCCTTAGCAGAACATCTAATAAGAGGTACTATTTGAAAAGAATTAATTTTAAGCGGTTAATTCCGTTAAAAGAGATTGAAATGTTTCACGTAATGTTTTCGTATTTTACGAAACCGTGCGACCGAAATGTGGTCTGATTGCTGGCGGCGTTTCGCTTTCGATGTGCATGGTCCCTGCACGTCGTTTTTAAGTGGCCGGTGAAGGCGTGTTAGCGTGCGTTTGTGTGAAATATGTGTAGAATATCAATTGAAAGATTCTGGGACTATAAGCGTTGCGCTGTTCAATGGATACGCCGGGAATTGGTAGAATTCAGACATCCCGCCTTTCTTTCCAATGGAGTAAGTAAAAGACTATGTTGGGAGTTACCCCCACCATGGCGTCGTTTACAAGCGTATGTGTACGGTTGTGGAATTAACTTACATTCAGGTGACCACATGTTTAAGCCGCAGCAGGCCCTGGTGTGTTGGAATAATTGCAGGCGCATTTAGTCGAGTTGACTAGTGGCAATTCTAATGCAGTGATTGGTTGTTAGACTGGAGAGGACGCTGACGTAGAAAAATTCTTAACCTTTTTAAAACAACGTCGGAGGGGATATATATTCATTATTTGATGATGTCTGCAATTTAATTAAAACAGGTTAGTTAACAAATAATTAATCCTACTATTTTTTTAAAGGTTTCGGTCTCTTTACAGTACAAACACTGTAAAACCTATATATAATAAATAAACAATACCTATCACAAACACTTAAATGACACAAATAGTTTCTAATTTTCACAAAATTACTTGTTTCGACACACAGTGCCTTCTTCAGATTCGATCCTTAACAGTTTAAGATCGAATCACTGTGTGTCGAAACAAGTGTTATTCATTTAATGATTTTGTAAAAATTAGAAACTATTTGTTTCAGTTAAGTGTTAATATGAATTACCATCAAGTAAAAGCCAGCAAAATTCAACCTATCACAAACTAAATTAATTAGAGATGTAAGTAAATAAATACATTCCGCAAGATATTAATGAAAAACACTACCTTCGGTTAATTGTCTATCAAACACTTCCTGAACCCGTCAGCAGAGAAAACCCATCATATACTTTCAGTTCAAAAACAAATATTGACAAAACAATTGCGGTCTTTTGGGAAAACAACCTTCTAGTTGCAAGTCCAAGATGATAATTTGAGACGATGATTTGGTGATTCATTCAAAGGTGCTAAGACCAAATTGCCCCTAGGCGTTTGACCATTTTCAATACGGAGTTTTTGTGACATGGTTGTACATTTACTGTATTTTTATCGAGGTAAGTAAGATTCAAGTTGCAGGTCTAAGATGTTGTCACTTACTCCCCAAAGCATTTGTCTATTTTCAATAAGCACTTTGTGTGTTCAAGTTTGTTTATATATCTATGACGCTAATAACAGAGGTTGGTTTCAAATTAATATCTTATACTTGAATTTTAAATCTTGTTGCTATACCAAAGATGTTTTGATAGAATCGATTTTCAGATCACCATATTAAACTCGTTTCCGATAACGCTCTAGTAATTGGGAAGTAATTAAAATATGTTTATGAAATTGCTTGTAAGCGTATTAACTACTTCGCTGATATTAGTTAAAATAAAAGATGGAGTGTATTATTAAAACTGGAAATGAAAGTCAACTTGTTTATTTGTCTCCAGGCATCTGTCCATTCTCAATAAAGACTTTGCGTGTTCAAGCTTGATCGTAATTTTCACATATAACCTATTCAAAATTTTATATCGTTGATAAGCGATTAAAAAACTATCGAAATAAAGAATGGAAAACGTAGGTTGTCATTTAACAAAAATATTGATGACACCACAACTTTCAAAACAATTGATGGAAACATCTGAAGTAATTTGAATCGCTACATCCCTTTTAGATATTGTCTCTATCATACAGATTAACGTAAATACCGAATTTATACGAATTTATTCCCCACTGTATAGCTTTTAAGGAATCATAATAGGTTTCTAATGCATACTCGTTCTTTGTTTACTTTAAGAAGTAGTAGTAGTGGTGTGTGTGTGTGTGTGTGTGTGTGTGTGTGTGTGTGTGTGTGTGTGTGTGCTGTGCTGCGTCTGCGCCTGCGTCTGCGTCTGCGTCTGCGTCTGCGTCTGCGTCTGCGTCTGCGTCTACGTCTACGCTTGCGTCTGGGTCTGCGTGTGCGTCTACGTTTGCGTCTACGTCTGCGTCTACGTCTATGTTTGCGTCTGCGTCTCCCTCTCCTCTCCTCTCCCTCCTCTCCCTCTCCCTCTCCCTCTCCTCTCTCCTCTCCCTCTCCCTCTCCTCTCTCCTCTCCCTCCCTCTCTCCTCTCCTCTCCTCTCTCCTCTCTCCTCTCCCTCCTCCCTCTCCTCTCCTCTCCTCTCCCTCTCCTCTCCCTCTCCTCTCCTCTCTCCTCTCCTCTCTCCTCTCCTCTCCTCTCCCTCTCCTCTCTCTCCTCTCCCTCTCCCTCTCCCTCTCCCTCTCCTCTCCCTCCTCTCCTCTCCCTCTCTCCTCTCCCTCTCCTCTCCCTCTCCTCTCCTCTCCCTCTCCCTCTCCTCTCCCTCTCCCATCTCTCCCTCTTCCTCTTCCTCTTCCTCTTCCTCTCCCTCTCCCTCTCTCTACACCGTAGAAGTAGTTCAATAAGCAATTCTCCAGCACATAGTTGCTATTAGAATAGCAGTAAGAAAGCATGTCTTACATGTGGTATGACTTTGACTTTTTAACACATATTCTATTAAACATGGTTTACAGAAATAGTGTTAAAAATTTTAATCTATTATTATCCCTATAGGTTGACATTATAAACCAATATTGCAACAGCGTCAGCTGTTGTTCTATACACTATAGACTCGATCCTATGCCGATTGGTTGGTTAACTAGGTGAAGGCATGAGTGTTACGCTGTTTTAGAGTCAATAACATTATGTAGCACGCATTTTTGGATTTAAGCTTTATAGTTATTGATTTACACTGTAACAACTCTTTTTTGTGTTGTGTAAAATATACCTCAATTTAAAATCTTTCCTTCATTTAGTTCTAAATACAAGAAAATTTTAATTATTGAGATATTGGGTATGAGGTAGGCTACTTAATTTGCATATCTGCTTAGTGCATAAAGATTTATAATCCTGCTTTCAATTTTTATTCATTTCTTATCAGATACATAACTCGTCTGCGTTAAGTTATTATGTTCTTATCTTGTGCGCAGAACCGCTTCATCTACTTCGAAATCCTCCATTTTTACTTCCTGTTTTAATGTCGAAGTATGAAGCTGCTTCTTTTTGATTTTATCTAAATTTATGTGAAAGCGCCATCAATTTGGTGGCGTTTTCTTTACGTCTTCTTTACGTTTTCTTTACGTTTTTCTTTACGTATGTTTTATACCATTTTTACGGTAATTACACGTTTATCATTACTTCAATTTACAACGTAATTACCCTTTGAGTACGCATTTGATTTTATTGTTGCGTACATTTTTTCGTTTTATGATTGCAAATTTTTTTAATGGATACTTCCAAATAATGCAATAAGAAGTGGATTTAACAATTTTGAGAAGAAATTTGTACATATTTTATAAAGATAAATTCAGTTTGGGGTGCGGCTGATAACATTATGTCAAGATTGCACAATGATGACGTAATAATGACTTCATGCAGGTTAACCGCTTCGTAATCATATTTAGATACCAGAGGTTGTCAAAAAGAAAAGTTTGTCTACCAAAATTTCTAAGGTATTTATGTAGTGTTTTATTTAGTACTGTAAGAATAATTTTAAAACCTTCATTACTTCATCATTACATTTGATATTTAATAAACATAGTTTGTATATTGTTATTTTTTTACATTTTTGTAAAGTCGGTTTAATTGTCCCGATAATTAAAAAAAAAACAATTTGGTCTCCGAGATAACTTCAGTAATTTTTTATATTCTTTATTATTGATGGTAAGTGGTAATTAAGCAAATCATTTTATTTGAACCCACCCTATTAATCAACCGATGAGCCGAAGGCACAATTTTTTCATTAACTTTATAACTCACTTTTTATTATTTAAAATTCGATACACTCACACGTTACACATTTTTTTATTACAACACGCATTTACCTTTTTACTACATGTATACCAATCGCCGTAAACACCTACTCCGCATGAGACCCGTTTCGGAATGATATTTTCAACTTTAAGTTTTACCACCTTCCGATACCTTTGAAAGCAACCACGAACAGACCTTATTGCAGAAACCTGTAATTACCTTTTTGCAAAACACACAATTAGTTCTCTTCTCTCACACCTTCTGTGACTTTTAAAATATGTCGCTACGATTAGATTTTTATAAAATACACAACTACATGGCGTTACAAACAAACAATTGGACACTGCAGTTGGCTTAAGACTCTATGGCAACCTTTGTTACAGAAAACATTTGTTTGTTTTAAAAGTATACTAGGCGCGTGACAAACAACAAGGGGGCCGACAGGAGCAAAGACCTGAGAACAAGTTCAGGAGGTCTATAGCTGTCTTATGGATAGCATTATGGCCCCCTCATTAGAACACTATTTCAAATTTCAAGCTTCCCGCGATAAAAATTAAAGGAACTTACGTCTACTTTTAAAAATATACCACCAGGTGGAGCCACGATCGACCTCTATTACAGAAAACATTCAGAAATCCAGAAATACACCGATAGATGGCGCCAAAAACCAACAAAACAAGACGAGTGCTTTAGCACGATAGGCCTTATTTAGCCTGTTCAGGTCCACAATCATAAAAAAAAAGAACCAATGAGAATACAAAACCTTACGCCTCCAAGCAATGGTCACCAAAGCAAAAATGGTCGCCAAAACAAAAATGGCGCCACCAATCAGGAACCAGGGGGCGTGGTCTGCCCTTAAGTACTCCAAATCAGAACGCGAGACCTGGGACGGTATGCGCGCGCAGGACAAATCAGTCGGAAATGGACATGGTCACGTGGTGAAAGGGGCGTTGTCACGTGACCACCACGCCCACCCCATTCATTTTAATTATGACGTCATCCGATTAAAAGTGGAGGTGGTTGCTGGCCCCATTCTACTAATAAAGATTACTAACAGGAATAAACATATAATGTGCATTTATAACTTTATTTTAATGAAGCTGTTACAATTGTTATATTTTTGCAAGTTTTCGACATAAAGTACAAATTTCTGAAAATTAATAAAAAGAAAGTAATTATGTCTAAGACACCATTCAAAAAACAGTACAAATGATTATTCTATCTAAACACGAATAATTTACATTTATTTATCACAGACATTCGACCTTTATCTGTGGACTTCCTCAACCTAATTTTATTTTATTGCAGAACTTGTTAGATTTCAAAATAATTGTAACATTTTTTGCAAGTTTTTGACAAAAAGTATAAATTTCTGAAAACTAGTAAAAATGAAGTAATAGTATCTAATAAGACCATGTAAAAAGCACAACTATACTCAAAAAATGGTTGTTGGATCAAAATAGTTATTGGTAAGTGTGCTAACAAATTAGATCGAATCAGTGCGATAACGTTCACAATTTTTGTAATTTTTCCTTTTTAGTGGCATCTTTAATTTGTCGAGCTTCCTTAGCTTGTGGGATTGATGTAGATTCTATGCAAGTTTTGCCTCTTGGTATTCGTTTCAGGGAAATATCAGGCTGTATAAAATGCTGTAAGGTGAGGCAGCATTTCATTCATCCAAAGTTGTTAGTATAACTTCTTCAAAAATATCATAGTCTCTGTCAAGTAACAATTCTCTCTTTGACATATAATTGGCCCGGCATCTATAACAAGAAGATTTAGGTTGAATTTTAGGACGGGAGGAGCGGAATGGAAATACCATACCCCATAGTAATACATGTGATTTCTTTTCAAACGCAGTTTATCATACGCCATTTCTAAAAAAACTTTTAATTTCTTTTGTGGTCACTTCAAGAGTTCGTAATAAATGTTTTTATGTGTTATTCTGTAAATAATTAGCTCTCCGCAGTAGCACTGCGCATGATACACGTTGTGGTTCTTTTCAAATGTATAGTTTGTGTGAAGGTGCTTGGTTTGCTATCTAAAAGGTATCATGATTGTATATGTACAAAGCTGTTCCTAAGGCTGCCGCCAACTTCTGATTAATCATAATTTCTTTGAAGTAATTTTGTCTTAACCCGGCATTAGTCGCTAGGTTAAAAATCCCATCGTCAGTCGCGTGTGAGATTTTCTCTCACGAATAAAATTTTAAGAAATAAAACGCTGTTCTTTTTAAAGATTAGTTTTAATTGCAAATTGAACCTTATGGACAGTTGTAAAACATGATATTTCCAATGTTTATAAATCTTCATCAGATCCCATCTCTGAGGTACAGATTTGGCAAGAAAAAATTGTGTGTTCAGGACAAATGTGTCCCTGACAAGTTCTACATACTTTCTTGACTTTTCTATTTTTTCGACGAGGACATGAGTTACAAAAACTTTCATTGACACTTTCAGGTTCTCTTACTTCTTCTAGTGGTAGTTTTGCTATTTTTCTAATATAAGTTCGTAAGCTGTATGGTACGTTTGTAATTTTGGATCGGCTTATTAGGTGAGGTTTTATACACGTCTAGGCGAAATGGGGTCGTTGATGTTATTTGCCTTATATATTATAAAGTTGTTGATGCCACCAATGTTTAGCATTAAAAAATATATCGTCAATGGCCATCTGCAGCTTATTCTTGCAACCGAGTATGCTTTCATTTCGTCAACCACGTCGACTGCACCCTTAGTTAAGTTGTAAAAACTTATTATTTAGGGCTTTACTTGGTCTCCTGTCTCTTCATCTATGACATCGCCGTTATGCATGGTAGACAAAAGAAGTACATTTTTTCCAAGGGACGTACGAAACCAATACAGACTCTTTTGAAAAAGCAAACATACTACTCAGAAATGGCCGTTCTTTGATATTTGATAACTCAAGGGGAATTTATTTCTTGTTTCTTCTCAAAGTTCCAACAATGGTGATGTTGTGTTTAACTTTTAGATCTGTAGCCAGTGGAACTGAAGTAAAATAATTATCCACCGGTATTGAGAATTGCCTCTATAATCCTTTTCACCACATTAGAAGCAGTATTTTCCACTTTATATTGACCTTCGGGCTGTTTCCCTGCGTAAATTTCTAGATTAGAGGTATAAAATGATCTGGAATCGACCAGAGCGTATATTTTAATGCCGTATTTTGCCGGCTTGTTAGCAATATATTGCCGAAATTTACAGCGACCTCTAAATGCCTCAAGCATCTCATCCACAGTTCCATATTCACTAATTGTATAATGCGATTTACAAAGCTGAACAAAACCATCAAACTGTTTTCTAATACGGTCCAAATTATCCGAGGCATTGCGAAAATCCCTATCATAAATGTTGTCAAATCATAGAGCACTTAGTAGTGTATAAAATCTTCTCTGACTCATTTTTGCCCGAATACATCCAGGAGTTGTTCCGTCGTCTATCCAAAGTTCAGAAATGTTGACATGGTTACTTTTTGATACCCGCTAGATATAAAAGACCAATAAGAGCACTTGGTTCATAAAAATTAGTTTCAGCACAACCTCTTTCAGGGCTATAGTTATTGCGCTTTATTTGAAGGTATTTATTAGTGCAATCGACCACTTCTTGAATCGATGCATCAGGAAAGAAATGCTTCCAACATTCAAGCGGCGTTTTTGCATTACGTGCTAAGCCTTTTACACCAGGCAAATGTATTACCAGAGAATGGCTTCGTGTACGACCTTTAATAATGAGGTTATGCTTCAACTATTTCGTCACTTTATCTTTGCCAACGTAAATGGAAGCATTTTGGAAAAAAAGTATCATTGGTGTTTTCATCCCTTAATTCACCACTTTCCTCAACACTTTCTTGTTCTTGAATGCCTTCGTTGCCTTCATCTTCTTCGCAATCGGTTTGGTCAGTATCTGTATCGTGTAGGCAGTGTTCGCTTTCTGCGTCACTTTCTGGTTCGTCACATCTCCCTTTGTCATCTTCAAGAGGTTGAATATCTTCCTTTGGATCTAAAAATAATTTATTCTTTAGTCTTTAGTTCAAAAATAAAAGATCAAGCACGAATTTGAACTGAAATTGTTCCAAGTCGTAGATTTTTTTTTATGTTTAGCCTAAAACAAATGATAGTAGATTGTATCATTAGGATTAAAAGCGCCACTTTTTGTGACTAACAATTCTTTTCATTGACGAGCTAATGAACAGAATTGCTTGTCACAAAAAGTCACTTTTAATCCGAATAATACATACTATTTTTTCTGCGACCGAAAGAAGGAAATAAAATTAATAAATAAAATTAACTATTAGAATTTTTTACAATTTTTGTGTCCATTTCATAATTTATACACTTTGTAACGTTGTTTTAAACAACAAAAATTAAAATTAAATAAGTCATAGGAAGTAAAAGTGTTACTTAGCAACAAACACTTTTTTTTACTAGTAATAAAAACATCAACTTCAATGACAGTTTCTAGTATTAGAAGTCAATACCTCAGAAAAACATATTTTGGTATAAAAAAAAATCAATGCTTACCTCTGTTCTTCTCCTGTTCAAACTTTAAAAGTGCAAGGTCTACAAGTCTTTTTCCACGACTCATTTCACTTCACTAATGAAAAACAACAACCGAGAGTCGACAAAAACAGCTCCAAAATTATTACACGCTTTGTCGCGCAATGAGAGAAACTTACACACAAAGTGCAACTCCTTCTACTAAACTCTGCACACTATTAATGGGACGTGATCGGCTTACACTCGTTATGCGAGTAAAGGGAGTGGGAGTACCCAGTAAAGTACCTAGAAGGACACGGGTCAATATCGTGTTGAAAAAATGTATACCAATTACAATAAAAGTGTGAGCAGTGGCAAAACTAGGGGGGGTGCAAGGTGTAGCAGGCACACCCCAGGCAAGCCGTGACACACCCCAGAAAAACGGAGCACTTCCCCATTTTTCATTATTATCTTAAATTCCATCTAACAACTTAATTCGTTAAATCTTAAACCATTGCGATAAACAAACGAGTAGTAATAGTGACAAGTAAGTACAATTATTAATTATTATTTATTATGTAAGGACATTAGAATATTCGTCATTCGAGCATAAGTTGTATCGGTGAAATAATATTTGTTTAGCTAAGCGGCGCGGCGGCGGTAGACTGCTGACTGTGACTGTGCTGTTCTTGGAATTGTTTTGGTTCATGATACTGATATGCGTTGAGTGTTGATGCATAAACAATAGCATATATAGTTCCTCTTTCACGATGTAGTAAACCCAGCAAGTATAAAGGCGCCGCAAAGATTAGTAGATTAGATTAGTTTACATACAGTTTACATTAACATTCTAAAAGATAACTTTTTATAAAGGAAGCGAGACTTGAAACTTAAAAATAGTGTAACATAACGGAAATAGTGACTCATTATTTCGAACAATCTAGATGTATGAATCATAATTACGATGCCTCGGCAGACGCAGACAGCAGCTTACGTAAATTATTAGTCATCGAACTTCTAGAAGATTCGAGAAGGGTTGCTTGCGTCATCGGTACCTATATAAGCAACGCTGCAACGCACGATGAATTCATGGGGTTAGTACTTGTTATAGTTATGTTTAATGTTTTATGTAATATTATTATTATTATTATTATGAGCCAAGTGCCAATATAACCTGTGTTCGGTGTTCCATGTTCTGAGTCTTCTGTGCTGACAGCACAGTGCTGTGTGAAATAAAACATCAAAGCAAACAAATAGCCACTGCCAAGGCCAACTGCCACAAACAACTAAGCACTAAGGTAATTTTACTTATTTGTAATAAAATACTTATCTTTTTTGGGATTTTTTATTTACTTATTTGTATTTTTGTTTTAGAGTATTATAAGATGTTAAAATTTTGATGGGTGAAAAAAAAGGAAAGATTGCATCACAAGTTTCAGCTAATAATAATAATAATAATAGTTTAAAGTTAAAACTGCAAAGGGATTTTGATTTGTACTTTCTTTCACGCCTTTTACTTGTTTCCCCATCAGTGTCCGAGCAGTTAGCTTCGGTGTTTATAAACTTGTTTTTGTTTGCGTAGCAGATTGCAGATTGTGGGCGGTTTGAAGATGAAGAAATTCAAAGACATACGATCGTTTTTCAAATCTGCCACAAATCAATTCAACAAAGATGAGACTGAGACAAGCCAAACGTCTACTCCAGTATGTGACTCAACAACAAATATTGAGATAGCTTGTGATTTAACACAATCTTCAACTTCAAATATAGAAAATGTTGGTGGAGGCATACGAGAAGATGTAAATAAAGCCGCTGAAGAAGGGCAAGGTAGCAAAACATCCGATGTTTTTACATCTGCAGAAACAAACCAAAGAGGACGAAATGATCCAGAAGATCAAGATCTGGGAACTCTTGATAGTGGTCCTTCGCAGCCAAGGGGCCCAAGGGTTGTTTTTCCAAAAGTTCATTTGGAGATAGACGGAGATCGTTTTCGTCTCAATCCTTTGATACTTATCAGTGGCTTGAATATAGTGTGAAGTTAGATAAAGCGTTCTGCTTTGTCTGCAGACATTTTCGGCATTCTGCAAATATTCGAGATCAAAATGAAAAGTTTTCGATTAATGGGTTCAGTAATTGGAGGAAACTAAGTGAGTCGCTGAAAAACATGACACCTCTTTGGCTCACAGTGACTGTATGCAAAGGTTTGTAGGCTACAAGCATTCCTTGAAGGCCGGAGATGTTCATAAGAAGCTAACCATACAACATGAAGAAATGATAATACAGAACCGAGATTATATGATAAAATTAATCGACATGATTTTATACTTGACACGTCAAGGGCTGCCACTCCGAGGACACCGAGAAGACGCAACATCTACTAACCGAGGAAATTTTCTGGAGTTGGGTGAACTTATGGCAAAACATGACACGAATTTTTCGATGCATCTAGACAGACATATCAGTTATTGCAGTTCCAAAATACAAAATGAAATAATAAGCATCGCATCTCAACTTGTTATTGAACAGATTGTAGAAGAAGTGCGGCAATGTGGTTTTTTTTCGATAATGGTTGATGAAGCTAGGTGCTACAAACAAGAACAATTGTCCGTGGCAATCAGATATACCGTAGGCTTGGAAGTTGAGGAACGTTTTCTTGGTTTCGTAGATTGTTCTTCTTCTAGAGATGCCGAGAGTTTAAAAATACTTATTAAAAAGTATCTAAGTAAATGCAGTTTGTTGAATAACGCCATATTAATTGGCCAATCTTATGATGGAGCCAGTGTTATGTCTGGGAAACACCAAGGACTGCAAGCCAAAATAAGGAGGATCATCCACAAGCCATTTACTTTCATTGCTTGGCACACAGGATGAACTTGGTAATTGTCGACAGTTGTGCTAAGGTGTCTACTGCAGCTGCATTTTTCAACACTCTGGAGGCAATATACGTCCACTTTTCTCAACCCGGTCATCACTCTCATCTCATAAACGCCCGTGATGCTCTAGGTATAAAGTCGGGGGGCGAAATGGGAAGTCTTAGCAGTACCAGGTGGAGTTGTCGATATGAAAATTGCAAATCCTTTTGAAAAATTTCCAAGCAATTCGAAATGCTCTGGATGAGGAAATTGAACAAGGGCGAGACAAAATTCTGTAGAAGCACTTGGAATACAGGCATCAATGATAAAGCCACAATTTATCGTTTGTTTGTTCGTCTTCCATTCAGTGTTAATGGTCGCAAATGTACTGAGTAAATATTTTCAGAGAAAAGATGCCACACTAGGTCAGGCTAGTGATATCATAGATAGCACTATAAGTAGCTTTGAAGAGAAGAGGAACAAATTTGAGGACCTGTGGAGTGAAATAGAAAAATTCTCAGGAGAACAAGACATTTGTTTGGAGCCTTTAAGGATTTCAAAAAAGGAAGCAACCACAAAGGCTTAATGAATATCTATCTGACTCAACCCTGGGTAAATCATCTCTGATCGACATACCTGCAGGAACTACAGCTCCCGAATACTGGAAAGTCAACATTTACTACCAAGTTATGGACAACGTGATTGGCAATATGAAAAAACGATTTGAAAATCTTCCCCTTGCAAGATCGATTGATTCCTTTATGAAGCTAGATTTGGATCAAGCATTTGAGTTCGTCGCCAATTATCAGAGGGCCTTCAATATCGAAATCTCAACACTTCAAGCTGAAGTTTTAGTGATACAAAATTTATTCAAAAATAAAAATCTTGAAATCACGTTGGAAAATCTAAAAGTTCAAGTGAAGGGGGATCTGACTCCAAATCTTTACAAATTACTACAAATTGCTGTAGGCCTTCCAATCAGTTTCTCCGCTATGAGGCGGATAAAAACATGGCTGAGAACCACAATGGTACAAGATAGATTTTCAAATTTATCACTTCTCTGTATCGCAAATGCTTTAGTTAAGCAGAAATTGTCGGCTGAACAAGTTCTCTCTGTTTTTATAAAAACAGATAGAAAACTAAAATTAGTTTGAAGTTTTTTTTATTCATACTTATATGTTATATTTCCTAAATAAAATGTGAAAACAAGAAAGTCTTTTACTTAAAGTAGGTATATGACAAACCATGATGATGAAAACCAAAACTGTTTAAAATTGAGAGTGAAAACAAGATTGACGTAGTTTTCATGCGCATGCATCTATAAAAATGTGGTGTGTACGCCCCAACAAAATTTTTATACGCACCCCTCCCCAAAAAGAGCCCGTGGGGCCTGGCCCCCCCTCCAGAAAAATTTTGTAGTTTCGCCACTGAGTGTGAGAGAAAAACTCTCATATAGCGACTAATGCCGGTTTAAGTAAAACACTGGAAAGTTGGTATAAACCTTGTTTGATAAATTAACATTTATAGACATTTACACAAATTATACTTATGTTTAATAATGCATCCTTAATATGAAAAATTTAAATAAATTTTGCTTTCCTTGGCTGTTTTAAAGCAAATTCTGAAATAATCTCGAATACATTAATATCATCAGAAATTTTTTTTCTTATACCAATAATAGGTGTCTGATAACAATTTTTATTTTAAGTTCCGAAATACTACTCTCGCCCTAGCAATTGTCGCCGGTAATGTTAAAAAGATTCTTATAGTAATAACAAGATTTGGAAACAGACAAGATTATTCGTAAATGGATATTAAATAATGTTTAGTAACAGAAGGCAGGTAATTTTTAATTTTGCTTAAAAAAATTAGTTTCGCCGTAAATAAAAGCGCCTAAGAGGGTGAGGGAGAGGGAGAGGGAGAGGGAGAGGGAGAAAAGTTTATATTTGTATAACATAAATACAAAAATACATTACTAAAACCCAAAAAAGCTAAGTATGTGCGATAATGGTAAAGTTTACAAATAACGATTTCTTAACCAATAATCTATCTCAAGCTTTTAAAGAATATAAAGTATTCCTATAATTCACGATAGTTAGAAATCTTAATGCGGCGATTCCCTTTGTTTTGAATAGTAATGTTTCTAGGATTTTTGAAGATTGACGTATTTTATTAACACGTTCAGGATAATCATCCACAGGCGGCGCCTTCTGAATTCGTTACCGCTGTAATTTCCGGAACCAAAGCGTTTTCCTGAGGAGGTATAGCGTTTATTAAAATTGCATTTATTTACGTTACGTCTGGGACTTCCGCATCTTTGTTTATATTCTATTAATATTTAAGTTGAAAAATGTATTACTTAGTTAACATCGTATTAATAGAAAATGCATGTGTGAAACCCCTGCAAAAGAGGTAGCAAATTAATTAGGAGGCCACACTAAAAACCGAATTTTGAACTAAAGCCGCGAAATAACTTAAGTAAATAGAAAAGACGAAAAAATAAAATGAATAAAATTTAAAATTGAAATAATAAGATGTAGAAATTATTTTAATGTAAAATATCTAGTGTATAACACCATACGACCTTCCAACCTACAAAGTGGAAATTAAAAGAAATGAAATAATTTTAATAACATTGTTTGTAGGATAACTATCTCTTATAAGAAGCTCATTACAGAAATACGCAACATTCTTAACGCAAAGCTATAATCGATGTCAAACAGACATGATGGCAGATCTTAGCCAAAAGTTGTAAAACGTTGTAAAGTCGATTTAGCGATAGTGAAAAAAGTCGATTGCATAACCTTCATACCAATGTATAATATGTAGATTGGAACTTTATAATGTCAATTTTAGTAAAATTACTTTTAAAATCGTCATTTTTAATAAATTGTTTACAAAAGTCGGCCATGTTGGATTAGTCATTTTCAATTTTTGTTTTTTCATATTCTTGTTCAGCGACCTCAAAAATACGTACATTATTAATTTGAGCAAGATTACTTTAAAACTCGTTGAGATATTTAAAATTTTCCTTCAAAAAACGATTTTATTGTTTAAACAATAAAAAAACAATTAGCGTACTTTGAGTTTATAACTTTTTTCTGTAAGGTATATCGATGCGATTTATTCCCGTTTCGCCAATTCGTGTTTTGTCAACTCATCGAAAAATTCTTGTTTCGTCAACTATGCAGTGCTTACCTGCTCGAAGGTAATAATTTGTTCTTGTTTCGTCAACTGATAATAGAAATTCCATACGCACGGCTACATAACTTTGTTACGTATTTAAGTTTTCTCATGATTTGCTTTTCGATAATTATTCATTTTATTTTAATTATTATAAAAAACGAAAGCAGTCTATAATAAAATTAAAAGTTAGATTTTTACATTTTATTGATATAAACCTAACTTTTTAATTTGGCGTGTTTAAAGTTTTTTTGTTGTTTTGTTTTTTTTTAGTTGCAATTTATTTACCAGCAGTGTCGTCAAATGTTTAATTTAAGTATTACTCATATTTTATGTTTAACTATTGCATCCTCCAGATTTAATTGATTTTGAAGAAATTCTTGGAGAATAGTCTTAATCCTCGTGTCAAGATTAATACATTTTTTGCTCTTTTTGGAGTTGATATGGTTAAAGCCTCTTTTTTTCATGATTACATGGTAATAATTGGAATCTTCTTGGTTGATTTTTAATAACTCGTAAATATTAGGGTGGCTGTTTCTAACTATTTTTATTAATTTAAGCTGTGGTACCTTCCACTACATCTGTGGTACGATGTCTGCTATTATAGCATATCCAGTACCTTTCAGCGTCTAATCACTGTTCGACAAAATAGTCATTAAATTTTATGATGTTTTCCGTAGTTGACGCTGAATCCATAACTTTGAGCCATCCTTCGTCTGTCTATTGGGTAAATGAGAGCTGCACGCATTTTTATGTGCTTGAATACAATCGTTTTCCTGTAGTCACTGACAAGTCCTAATTCTTGTGTTTTCGTCAAACTGCTTGATTAAAGTGAAATTGATACATAAACTTTCACATCCGGGTATACATTTTTATTTGGTAGAAGTGCATATATCACTGGAGCAACACAGGTTTTTCAAAGTATTCATAATCCATATATATTGTGTACATGATATAAGGAATGGTAACTTTTAAATGTTCCATCTCCAAAAAATATTGTGTCTTTCCTAGAAATATTAAAATTGTCGTTCGACATATTATGATCAAATACAAGAAAGTTTCGGTATTAAATTAGACCTCTTTACGATGTTTAAACTGTCAATTTCAGAAATGTTGTGATTACATAGTTGCTGTTTCATCGAAGAAACATTTGAATTTCCGTCACAAAATCATTTCTATCTGCAGCGTTGCTGAAAAGTTCTTATTCATAATATTCTTCTGGTCTCTTTTTGCTTTGAATATGCATACTTGTACTTCAGTTTGTGCAACATGGTACATATAGAGTGATCTGTTTTTAGCACTGTTGTATCTTTGCTTCAGTTGTACGTTTTATATTTTCTGTTTACAAACATATCACCATTTTGGTAAACTCTTATGAAATTTATAACCTGGTATAAAACTATGTTAATTTTGATTCTACGATTTGAAGTTCCATGGTTTGACATAAAATCGTACAAATATTACTTTTTCGCAATGAAATTACTTTTGTTGTTCAAGAAGAACTAACGTTGCATCAAAAGGAATTGTTCCAAATATCTTCCACGACAATACAGGTATAATGCATTTGGAAACTCATTAAATTAAAGTATTAGAAACATTAATGAAATACCTAGAAAGGTGACCAAACAAGTAACAATAAATAGCTTTGTAATACTTAATTTAATGCCTTCAATTAACAATTCACTATATTGCGTTTAACCTTATTAGATATATGAGCCGTTGGTAAATAAGTTGTAAAATATAAAATAAAAAACATAAACACGAAATTGAAAGTTTCTGTTGTTTTATTTTTGTAATTCATAAACAATAATAAATTATTACCTGGTATATAAGAACTGTTTAGTTGACGAATCACGAATTTTTAAATCAGTTGACGAAATTAATTATTTTGAAGTTGACGAATCAAGAATTAAAAGTACAATGCAGGTAAAATTGAAGTGACGAAACACGAATTGGCAAATAAGAAATTTCGATGCAATTTCAAAAGGTTTAGACGAAATCCATTTAATGCTGTAAATTTTATTGAACACCAGAGAACATGACTGCAAAATAAAGATAAGTTTAAAAATGAATTTGTCAATCCTTCCATTTAATTAGTTTTACAAAGTGACTAACCGTGTTCAAATGGCAAGAAGGAATTCGTTAAAACATAAGTTGAAGAAATGAGATTTTCACTGACCATAAGCGTAAAACTTTGGTCGATTTTATGTGGTTTATTCAATTTGTTTAACTAGAAGTACGACTCAGTAAATTTGTTGAACCAAATGAGTTAATAAGTCGACTGATAGAGGAAAAATGCAATTGAGCCTTTGTATCTAATAATTGTATATGTAGATGTAAGGTCAGAATACTGGTATATAGAACTTAAAAATCATAAATTAATCATATTCTATGCAATTTTTGATATAACGCATAATTTTGCGGAAAAAATTTAATTTGGTGAAACTTATGTCACGAATTTTTGCAGTAGAAAATGCAATAAACCTTAAAATTACTTAGAATTTAAAAGTTCAAAATTGATTATACTGATTATCCATATTTTTGTAGAAGCAAAGCGAATATCTCTATTAACATAGATTCTTATTATGATTTTACAATGTTGCCTACTTCCAGTATAAATGTATTACAAAAGAGATTGCATAATTATCCTGCAGAAATGTATTATTTATTTCATTTCTTTTAATTTCCACTTTCTAGATTGGAAGAACATGTGTCTTTCTACACCAGATATTTTATATATATGTATACATATATATATATATATATATATATATATATATATATATATATATATATATATATATATATATATATATATATATATATATATATATATATATATATACAGGTGTTTCAAAAAGATGCGGCAATATTAAAGGGGTTGATTTTCCAGGTCATTTTATGCAATAAAGTTCCTATAAACATACGTCCGCAAACGGTTCGTTACCGATCTACAGCGTGATGAAGTTTAATTTAAAAAAACAGTCAAAATTAGATTTCTCCAAAACGGCTTGAGATATTATAATGAAATTTTGCGCGTGTCATTAGCTGTGGGAGACGCATACTTTGCAATACAACACGATTTTTCAGTCGTACCATTGGCGCGCATATTGGCACGTCACGGCTATTTTCAAGAAAAAGTAGGATGCGCTGATTTCTAAAATAAAAATATTTTTAATTCTTTGTTCAATTGTGAAGAAAAAGCCTCTTCACTTTTTATCGTACGACGTACCGTTTTGAGTAAAAAAACATTTTGGTGCATGTCCATTTATTACAGAAAAAAGTTTTAAAAATCAATTTCATTCAATGGCAAAACAAATATTTCACCAAACCAAAATTTTACCAACCAAAAATTACAAAAACTGTTCAAAGTGACCACCTCGAGTCTGTATAGAATAATCTTCACTCATTGACTGAACTCTCTGAAAAGCACCAGGATCTGTTTAATTGAATTACCAGCAATGATTGGTTTCTTAAGTTTACGTTTTCCAATGGAGTAGCGTACACCAAGAACTTCAAATGGCCCCACAGGAAAAATCAAGGATTTAAGTCCGGGGATCGTGCAGGCCATAAGTGAGGTCCACGGCCAATCCAACGATTTCCGTATGCTTGTGTTAAGAAATCACGAGCTACTTGACTAAAGTGGGCTGGTGCGCCATCGTGCATATACCACATTGCATCTCAATTGATAATGGTACGTCCTCCAGAAATCCAGGGAGTGTGTTTCAAAAGTTGCGATACACCTCCGGTAAGTCTCCCTAGAAATACTCCAATTAGGCAGTCACCCACAATCCCAATCCAAACGTCCAAGGAAAACTGATGTTGAAAACGATCTTCATTTGGATTTTCTTACACCATACATGGTTATATGGAAATCAAATTGCATTTCTTGAAAAACTCGCTTCATCGGTGAACAGAATCAACATCAGGAGTTGATATTTGAACCATTTTGTGCAAAAGCCATTGACAGAATGCAATAGGAGGAAAATCAGCAGGAAGAACTTGAACGCGTTGTATATGGAATGGATACAACAAAATTTCCTTAAGAATGTGCCAAAGTCCCATTACTTACATCCAAAGCCAGCAATTTTCGAGTAGAAGTACCTGATTTCTTAATCATGTCCAGCCATCCTCTTCCAGCTCTACCGTTCTTTGTCCTTGGCTTTCCTGCTCCTCCATTTCGTCTTAATTGCCTGTTTCATAAAAACGCCGATGAATACATTCGAAAGTTTTCTATCAGGAGAAATACGGCTCAAATCTTTCAGTATACAACCGCCTAGCTTCAATGCATTCCCATCAGCAAGTCCATAAATATAGTATGTCGGTCATCTGATTCGTATAGCGATTCATGATAAGGAACTTTAACAAATTCGACACATACAAAATTATTAATCACGAGACTCATTCAATATGTCAGTCATATGTCAGTGAATAATACAGGAATGTTTAAATGTTTTTCGCATGATAAATGAACATGCAGTAAAACTTTTTTTACTCAAAATACGTCGTACGATAAAAGAAGAATTTTTTCTTCATAATTGAACAAAGAATTACAAAATATTTTATTTTAGAGAAATCAGCGGCATCCTATTTTCTTGAAAAATATTTGACGTGCCAATACGCGCGCCAATGGTACCACTGAAACATCGTGTTGTATTGAAAAGTATGCGTCTCCTACAACTATTGACACGCGTAAAATTTTATTATGATATCTCAAGCCGTTTTGGAAAAATCTAATTTTGACTGTTTTTTAAATTAAACTTCAACACACTGTAGATCGGTAACGAATTTGCAGCTATTTGTGGAACTTTATTGTATAAAATGACCTGAAACCACCCCTTTAATATTCGCTTTTTAAACATTAATTATATATATATATATATATATATATATATATATATATATATATATATATATATATATATATATATATATATATATATATATATATATATATATATATATATATATATATATATATATATATATATATATATAAAGATGGCCAAAACGAAAACAGCTGATTCCTCTGGAAAAGAACAAAAAATTGTTGATACATGTGTCTATTGTTGTTGGTTTCAAGATGTTAACTTTTTTAATTTTTCGATTTCGTGGAATTATTTTTTAAATCACGCTGTATCTTCCAAACTAGAAGAGTTACAAGAAAACACATTGAAGAAATTTGTAGAAGATGAAATTGCTAAAGAATATTGAATTCATTCGAGAGAAACTCGTCATTCAACATTTTTAATGATATAATGAATTCAGAAATAATTTTTTTCAAATCCCAAGACAAATTTCCAAGACGAATATTTTTCCAATAGAGATGGATTTGATACATGGCCTATAAAGGAAAAACTTTCTTTTTTCACAAGGTTCACAACGATATGAAAAAAACTTATGGTTGACGTACTAATTACTGAATTGTTATAGGAATACACCTCAGGAAAAACTCTTTGAGCATAAAATTACCTTCAAAAATATGGTAGAGTAGATGAAATTGACGATTTGTCCTCACTTTTCAATCAATCTGTCATTTACCAAAAAATACGTCTCCTTTACTGATATCTTTTCATCACTGTAAACGACTTGACATTAGTAAGTTAGTTGTCAAAATTTGTTTTATTACAGTTTTGTTGATTTCAATACGAGTTCTTTCTGTTGTAGTGATCCAAACTCGATGGCCAAAACGTAAACAGCTGATTCCTCTGGCAAAAAGGAACAAAAAATTGTTAATATAGGGTGTGTCTATTGTTGATGGTTTCCAAGATGTTAACTTTTTTTAATTTTTCTATTTCGTGGACTTATTTTTAAATCACGCTGTATCTTCCAAACTAGAAGAGTTACAGAAAACACATTAGGAGAAATTTGTAGAAGATGAAATTGCCTTAAAGAATATTGATTCATTCGAGACAAACTTATCATTCAACATTTTTAATTGCATAATGAATTCACAAATGAGTTTTTTTCAAACCTCAAGAAATACATAAATCCAAATAGATAATAAATGTTGAGTACCAGGACTGATGGTGAAACTGAAACTACTGATTCCTGTGGAAAATTAAGTACTTTGAACCTTTCATTCAATTGTCAAAAGTTGCTTCAAAATGACTGCCGTTTGCTGTACACTAACATGTCTTCGTACTGAAGCTGTAAGCAATTTGTCTTTGTGTTATCAGACTTGATCTTGAATTGCAATAAGTCTTCCTGATTGTTGGTTGAGTTAGACCAATTCCTGAGAATCCCAGAGGCAGAAATCCAGAGGGTGAGATCTGGAGATCTTGGAGGCCACGCCCTGACACTCTTCCAATCCAACGTTGGGGATAATGTTCGTTTAGCCAATCTCACACCTCTTCCGTAGTGGGCAGGACAACCATCAAGTTGAACCCACATATCTGCTCTTGTTGCCAATGAAACCTCCTCCATCAATTCAGGAGGTTTCTTGAAGAGATTCAAAAATTCACTGAATTGACTCTATCTGGCAGAATATATGGACCAATAAGTTGATTGTTTAAACCAACCCAAACATTAACTTTGAACTGGTGTTGAAAGCTATTTGGTCTCATAGTATGTTTCTCATGTGCCCAGACGTGCGTGTTATGGATATTGAAGATGCCTGACCTTGTAAAGGTGGCCTCATCCGCCCACAAGATTGCTTTTTGAAATCTGATCATTCCTAACTGAATTGAGATCCATTGGCAAAACTCAATCCGCCGACCTAGATCTCCATCTAAAAGTTCTTGAACTCCCGTCACGTTATACGCACGTCTTCCGTCAGCCTTAAGAGTTCTCCGTATTGTTTCTGAGGCATCTGCAATAATGGATGACCGCCGCAAGCTAGTCTCAGGATTTGCTTCGAAATGCTGGATTACGTCGTCAATCCTCTCAACATTATGAAATTCCTCTTGATCTCTTAGGATCCTAAATATTCTCTCTTAGACCAGTGTGTACTCAGAGAAAACTCTCCTTTCTGGATGAATTCTTCTTGGGAAAGCAGCTGCATAAGTCTAGCAGCCTCACTCGCATTCCCTTGGGCAACACCATAATAATAATGAATATCGGCATATTCTTCATTTGAAAACATGACTCAGGAAGGAAAACACGAACACGAACAAGAACAATAATAATAAGAACAAGAACGATTCAAAAACTAAATTACAATATCACTACAACAGAAAGAACTCGTATTGAAATCAGCAAAACTGTAATAGCAAACAAATTTTGACAACTAACTTACTAATATCAAGTCGTTACGGTGATGAAAAGATATCAGTAAAGGAGACGTATTTCTTGCCGTAAATGTACAGATTGATTGAAAAGTGAGGGACAAATCGTCAATTCTCATCTACTCTACCATATTTTTGAAGTTAATTTTATGCTCTAAAAGTTTTTCCTGAAGTGTATTCCTGTAACAATTCAGTAATTAGTACGTCAACCATAAGTTTTTTTCATATCGTTGTGAAGCTTATGAAAAAGGAAGTTTTTTTATCGGCCATGTATCAAATCCATCTCTATTGGAAAAATATTTCTTGGAAATTTGTCTTGGGATTTGAAAAAATCATTTCTGAATTCATTATGTCATTAAAAATGTTGAATGATGAGTTTGTCTCGAATGAATTAATATTATTTAAGGCAATTTCATCTTCTACAAATTTCTCCTAATGTGTTTTCTTGTAACTCTTCTTTTGGAAGATACAGCGTGATTTAAAAATAAGTCACGAAATAGAAAAATTAAAAAAGTTAACATCTTGGAAACCATCAACAATAGACACACTGTATTAAAATTTTTGTTCCTTGGCCAGAGGAATCAGCTGTTTCGTTTTATCGAGTTTTAATATATATATATATATATATATATATATATATATATATATATATATATATATTCAATAAAGACATTATTCGAACAATTGTTTTATTAACGAAAATAAATATTCAACGTTTGGGACTTATGTCCTTTGTCAAAATGATATTTAGTAATGAAATATGAAAAACTAACTAATCAATTATAATAATTTTGATGAACGAGTTCTGCTTCGATTTGAGATCCAAGGTATGAGTTGAATTTGGAATTGTATTAGATGCGGAATGTTAACAGAATCTTGAGTATCAGGATTTAGAATGTAGATGTAATATTGGCCGAGATGTTAAGATTTTGAGTTATTGGTAATTTTGAATTTTGTTTAATAGGTTCTTCCAAATATGCGGTATCCTAGAACTATCATCACGTTTGTTAACATTAGCTCTTTCAATTTCAATGGCTTCTAGTAATCCGCTGGAAATTATATAAAGGAGCAAGTAATCGAATATTGTTTTGAATTTCGTGTCCAGTATCTAAATAATGATTACAAAGATGACGAAGGATTTTGTTGTTTGATGGAGTTTGTGTTCATTAGCTCCACATGTAATTTTCATTTGTTTGTCCAATATAACTTTTGTGCACCGTTGAAGGTATCTCGTATCCTTGATTTTCATTACAAATTTTGTCTTTCGGATTCTTCAAAAAGTTGTAAAAAATTTAAAACTCTAAATTCATGTTTGGGAAATTTTTGGATTTTATCAGTGATTCCTTTATATATGGTAAAATTACTGGAATTTTATGTTCAGTATTAATGAGTTGGAATGGTTTTAGGTTTTCTGATTTTATTGACAATTTTGATTATTTCGTTCTGGCTGTAATTATTTTGAATTAAAATATTGAATAGTATTCATTTCGTCATTTCTAGAATTTTGATCTGATAGATGATAAGAACGGAATATTAAAGAGTTCATAACCATGTAAATGACTGTGATGATAAAGAGAATTTAGGTATCTGTTTGTATGGGTAGGTTTCCGGTAAACACTATTGAAAATTTGCCATTATCAAGTCTTGTTATAAGTGATCTAAAATGGAGGAGTTATTTATTTCAATTTCCATTGTAAATTTAATGTTGTTATGAATTTGGTTAAGGTGATCTAAAAAATTTAAATTTTCTTTCCATGTGACCAAATTGCAAACGTGATGATAAATACCAAATCTTAGTTTTAATGGGAATTTGTTAATTTCGAAATCCTCCATAAAATGTTGGCAAAGTTGAAAGTGGATCCCATTGCTCCTGTTGTTTATAAAATTGTTTATTATATAAGAAGTATGTAGAATTCATGCAGTGGTGATTAGATTTAAAAATCTTGATTGATGGAGTGTTTTAAATTTTTAGTCTTTCAACGGGAACTTTGGTAAACAACGATGTAACATCAAAACTTAATAAAATGTCATGAGGATCTAAAGGTACATTTTTAATTTATCTAGAAAGTCATATGAATTTTTAATGTAGATTTAGCACTTTCACAGTAAGGTTGAAGAATTTAGAGATAACGTGCAAGTCATTGAAAAATGAATTGGCGTAAACCAATTTTTTTATGGATTTTATACACCGTAAATTTGGGAACTTTGAGCTTTTCTTGGTAAATTTTGTTAATTTCTTTTCTAAATTGGTGCCGTTTATTATAGATTTAGTCTTCTTTTCCAAATAGGTTGTGGGATCACTAGAATTTTTCTTATATTCAGGAGAAATTAGTAATTTGGACATTTTAAGGTGATAATTGAATTCACAATTACAGTTGCATTACCTTTATCAGCTTAATACAATTTTTTATTGTTTCTAATTTATTTAAAGTAGTAAATTTGTTTATTAAGGTTTTGTTTGAAAAATTTTAAGAATGTGCAATTAAGTTAATTTATCATTTGTTGGTTATGTCTTTAGAATTCAACGTTTGTAATAATGTTTCTACTGGATTTTGTTAGTGTAATTGCAAGTTAAATCCTTTTGCTAGAATGTTCAAAGTTGTTTGTTAAATGTTATCACTAAAATTATGTAAGTTTTTAGTTCCAAATTTGAAGAGATGTTTTAGAAAGATCAAATTTTTTCTTTGTCTAGTAGATTTTATGATGATGAATTTTTCTGTATTTTGATTAGGGATCTAAAGTATCAAATATGAATATGAATATTAATAATTAAAGTTTGAAATATCAAAGTTTTGGTTGAATGGTCGAGTTTGTTTTCATTAGAAATTGTTTTTAAACAGATTGTTTTAATAAAAATTTAGAACCATAAATATCTGTTTGGTTTTATTTAAACATTGGTATAATTTGTTACTCTGATTTCAAAAATAAATTTATTGTTTTGATTTCTAATTTTCGAAATATTTTGGTAACTTCAATGTATTTGAATTATTGTTTTATTAGTTATAGTATTATTAATAAAGAATTTATTAAAATTTGTTTAATTAACATTATTTAATTTATTATTTTTTGAATATATTTAATGAAATATAAACAAATAATATATTATTTTATAAATTGTTATTTAATCATTAACTAATTTTAGTTGATAAGTTTAAATAATTAGATAAATTGTAATTTTTTAATTTGAGTTATTAAATTTTGTTTGTTAAATTATTAAAATACAGTTTTAAATATTATTACAATTTCATAATTTGTTTAATAAAACAAGTAATCTATTGTTTTGGAATTTCTTAGACTAAAAATATTTAAAAAAAACAATTTTTGTTTTTGATATTTGTTCATTACCCAAAATTTTCATTTGTTTTAATAAATTTACCTTAATAGAACCCATTTTAAATTAGAAAATGAAAAACAAAATTTTTCTAATATTATTTAAATTAAAAACAAAAAACCAAAAAAAATAAAAATTAAATTGAAAAATAAATTTTAATTTTCAAAAAAAAATTTTTAATTTTCCCATTAATTAAAAATTTTTCCTTTAAATAAATTGTTTTTAAATAACAAAGTTATAAAAATTATTATAAATTAATTTTTTCATATTTATTAAAAATATCTTTTTAAAACATATAAAAATTAATATTGTATATTTTCAGTTAATAAACAATTTTGAATAATGTTTTAAATTTTTACTATTTAAAATTAAATAATTTAAATATATATATATATTATATATTATAAAATTATAATTATATATTTAATATATATTATTAAAAAAATTAAACAGTAATTTTATTTAATTAAAAATTATTCTTTTTTT
>JARFJB010000260.1:210000-229040 GCA_036346205.1 Vesta saturnalis | reverse complement strand
ACGTTAATTCATGTCAGGCAGAGGTTAATAGACGTCTAGATGCTCACTTAAAAATTTAAAAGAAATGAAATGAGTACGATTACGATTACGATTACGATTACGATTACGACTACGACTACGACTACGACTACGACTACGATTACGACTACGTTTACGACTACGACTACGACTACGACTACGACTACGACTACGACTACGACTACGATTAAGATTAAGATTAAGATTAAGATTACGATTACGATTACGATTACGATTACGATTACGATTACGATTACGATTACGATTACGATTACGAATACGATTACAATTTTAATTATAATTTTTTAGGGTACCTCTTTCATACGTTCATACCGAAAACAGGCAACAATGTAAAAACAATAACAATAATCTACGTCAGAATGACGTTTAAAACTTCATGTCAGATAGAGATTAATAGACATAAATACATGTTAACTTAAAAAAATTCAAAGCCACCCGCTTTTATAAGATATCAATAATACAGTTTAAGCATTTTCATTCATGTTTAATTAATCTTTAGACTTACCTGTGTTATATTAAGAAACTTTATAATGAAAAGTTATGTAAAATTAAATATGTCTACACTTTTTCTAATAAAAATAATCGTTATTCAGATATTGAAAAAAATTGAACCAACACTTAAATTCTACCTTAGGAATTTGTTTGTCACTAAATTACGCGCCGTATCAAAAAATTGTATAGAACATAATTAATCGATATGTTTAAGATCTACATCTAGGTATCTTTATATCTTTCATATATGCAGCTTTTTAAATATTTGATAAAAACCAAAAACTTCCCCTAATAAACCCCCCTCTCCGCCACAGGATTTCTCTCAAAATCTAATCAGCTCCAAACCCAGTAAAAGCAAGCATAATACAAAATATTTAGTACATAGATATTTTCGTTCTGGAGTTATCGTGGATACTAACATACATCCCCACACACACAGACACACATCCAGACAACATGGCCGATCTTGGCGAAACTTGGCCAAAAGTTGCAAAATGAGATAATAAGTCGATTTAGCGGTAGTGAAAAAAATCTATTCTATAACCTTCTATACCTACATATGTATGTATTTGGAGGTTGGAAGGTGATATAGGTACATATCGGAGATCGAATCAAAGTGCCTACCTATTTCAATACAATGAGAAGTAAATTAAATAACTGACTGTCTCTAAAAATGATAATTTGTCATATTGAAAGATGAAAGAGGAGTTATGCAAAAAGAATAAAATCATCGGTTATTTTCTTTCTTTTAAATATAATCCTTTCGCTATATTTATGGTTTTTTTGGAGCGTGAACTATAAAGTAGTTATTTGTTTCATTACTACAAAAAATGTCAATTTTCGGGATGAAGAAGAAAGTTGCTGGACGACGCGCAGCAAATCCCCACTTCTGTTCATAGGGGATTTTCACTACAAACATTTAAATAATCTTGTACTTCCTTAAAATGAAAATAAAATGTAAAAGTATGTTAAATAACAATACTTATTTATGAATAAAATGTTGTTTGTGACTAACATGCGAAAATTTGGTAATTGTATTTAATGAAGTAATAACGTCCCATGAACGTCATTAAAATATTGTGATTGTATTTCGTACCAAGAGTGGCTGATTTCGGGATTCATTGCAACTGTACAAAAAGTAATTGGACCTTCACTAAAGATCAACTTCGTGTGAATGACGTTCATGGCATGTCATTACTTAAAAAAATGCAATTTAAAAATTTTCGTATGTCACCACAAACGACGTTTTCAGTCTTAAATAAGTATATAATTTTGCTTTTTATGTTCGTTTTAAGCAAGTGTAGGTTTATTTATACATTTTTCATGAATATCTTTTATGAAAAGCGCCAATTTAAAAAGTATTAAAAGTAATATGCGAATGCGCAGACCAACTTTTTTGTATTAAATTTAAGAAAAAAATTTTTTACAGAATAACGTATCTTTACGCATAGATCAATGTTTTTGTTTATTAAGGTATTGAAATGAAATTTTCGCAACAGGCAGTCCTAATGACATCAAAACTGCTGTTTATATTAACAGTACAGTTTGCATATTGTTGACGTATTCTCAGATCAATGTTTCTGTTTGTTAAGGTATTTGTCAAATGCAATATAAACCACAGATAGTTGTAATAAAAGCAAAGCTGTCACTGAAATTACTACCATTCCATAAAATTCTGGAAAATTAAATGTTAGCTTAAAGTCTGCAATGTCGGGATTGGACCGAAACATTCAAATCCTTAGGCTAAATAATTTTGGATCGTGTGTAAAAAGCAACATATAAAACATGCGTGCAGCTGGGTGTGGGAGGGAATCTCTCTGGGATCTCTGTAGCCTTCCAGGACTGTTAATAAAAAATTAAACCCATTTCCGAAAGTCAACTATACTTGTATAAACAGAGCAAAATTAATAAATCATTACCAACACTAATTTTAGTGTGCATTGTTTCTATTAACCTATCTGTTGAGGTTTTATTTTTTACGATTCCAATATTGATGGTTTAGCACCTAGTGGAGATAAATGCATTGTCGTAAGTATCTGTATATATTACACAATAGCACACACCTTTATATACGTACACGTATACAGTTATACAAATGTCACTGAGGGGAAGTTGTAAAGCTAACCCCAGGGTTTAAATCCAGCAACGCCATTGGTATGATATCCTGTACTTATCTGTAACAGTTTCGAAAAATGACAAATTGAAGATATTGAGACAGAAAACAAATGAGGTTAGGAAAAAAAATAGTATCGTTGTCATTCGCTGTAAACGTGCTAACTGCTATTACAACAAAAACATCATTGTTGGTTAACCTAGAGCAAATCTGGAAATTCACTTTCAAGCACGCAATACTCTAATAAGTTTAATGATACGACAGCACTTTTAAATTCAAATTTTTACAGATAATGGCATTTACGTCATTTTACGACCAATTTCTAGATCGCACTGCTAGTTACTAGTACATTGTGGATTTTTTGGTGGCTGAAATAGTCAGTCCGGAGAACCGTAGATGGCGGCACCAGTACAGTTTACTTTACTTTAACATAAATTGTATAAAACTACCATACAATGTTTGCTGCATCCAAAATAAATTAATAAATAATAATATATATAAATATATATAAATAATATAATATATATAAATAATAATAAATAAATTAATGCTTTTATGTGCTTATTTGTACAATTTGGAACCCCGAATAGAAAGTTTCCATGGTTACCATTAAAAAAACCACTAGCTGTTTTTCTGCCTCAAAGTGAAGCATCCATAAATCAACAATGGCATCACTTGCATCGAGCGAAGTTAAGTTTAAATGTCTATGTTGGTATGTTTCATAAACAGGAGTGAGTTGAAGTGGGAAAACAAAAATTACCACTCCATACATAAGCGTTGGAATAGTAATTAAGTCGGTAGCAGATACTTCTAATGTTAGTACTGCAAGTGAGTAATGGTGACATTAAGTGATAACAATTTAAAACTAATATTAAATGCAAAAAAGTTAGAATGACCTATAAAATGCTGATACGAATGTTAGTTAAACAAAAAAGTCATAAAACAAATAAGGAAATTAATCCCAGGTACAATACACATACACATTGGTCGCTAAAAAAAGAGAAATAGAGAACCAGATGATTGCGCTGGGCTGCCAAATGGTTGCGTATAGGAAACCGTCACAACTAAAATTCGTAATTGAAATACTTATCTTTTTTTGGATAGCCTATCCTCCTCAGTAAGAAGATAGCGGCAATTACTATTGAAAGAATTAAAGTTTGTAAACTTGTTTTTAACTTATAAAATGAGAAATATCGTCGAAAACTCAAAGAAGCCACATACATCGCACTAGCAGAAAATCCGATAAGCCAAGCTAGTGTAGAAATGAAGCCCATATGGATTCCAATAATGTGCGAAGAGCTTAAGCGCAATACACCTGCGCAAGAAGTTACTGCGCAACATGCGCAAAAAGCTTCTGCGCAACCACGAAAAAGTTTATATATATATATATATATATATATATATATATATATATATATTTATATATTTGATTACTCAGTGGCTCAGTGGCAAAGGTGTCAGACTAGTAAGTGAAAGGTACAAAGTTCGAATCTGAGAGTAGTCAAGTGCTTGGGAAAAAATTATATATAACATATGAATTCGACTCAAGTGCGAAAACAGTCTTTCTCAGGATGAAAGTCTGATGACGGAAGCAGAGCCCGCTTCAGAAACGTCGCGCTCAAAAAGCATAAACTGTGGAAATAGGCCGATCAACTCCACTAATAAAGATACCATGATTAAATAAGTAGATTATATAAGTTGTTCTTCACTAAACACTTTCGAGCAAAAGGTGAAAAATCATTCCATTTTAGGCTAATTGTTTAATGAAAGTGTTTCGTAAGTTATAAGACAGGTAATTACACAAGAATCCTCGAGGTGTAATTTGTGAATATAACAAAAACTATCAATTTTTGTGCAAAAACTGTAGACCATTTAAAGGTAATTTAATTTTAGATAAGTTTTTTATAAAAGCTTTTCGTAGGCCTTTTACAAAAGTAGTTTCAGCGGAAGTACGTTTTGTGAATATATCAGGAACTATCAGCTTCCAAAAAGAGTTTCACAAGTACGGTTTGAGAATATATGGAAACACTATCGCACTTTGAACTAAATTTTTATAGCTTTTTGAAAAACTTTGGAAGTGTGTTTATCGCTAATCGCTAATTTTCGAATTCACTCGCGCTCACTCACTACTCTGAAAGTAAATGAACGATATCTGTAGAATTTGGCGTCTGCCGTATTCTCCTCAATATTTTCAGAAAAAGAACTATAGTGAAAGTCACACTGAGAATGCAGTGTGGAGTCTTATGGAGCACACCGTTGCCAGTTGTCGTTATGCTGGGATCGGTTAAACCTCAAGTCCGGTCTCAGTCAAATTTCGCCGCTCTCACAGATTCGCTAAAAACTTGTTGGAAGTTTGATGATGTTTATACCTTCGCCTTTGTTTAAATGTTTTCAATAATTAATAATAATAAACAATAAATTTCAAAATTACGAAAGAATTATTTCAGGCAAAGTTAATATAAGAAAAAATAAACAGAGAATTAATTGTACATTTATAAACAAATAAAATATTTACACTATTTACACCCGACGTTTACTATGTTTTCAATAATTAATAATAATAAACAATAAATTTCAAAACTACAAAAGAATTATTTCAGGCAAAGTTAATATAAGAAAAAATAAACAGAGAATTAATTGTACATTTATAAACAATTAAAATATTTACACTTTTATTTAGGGTTGTTTGTTTACTGTTCAGTTACATTAAAAACTCATTAAGATATCTTCCCGCATAAGCTTGGTTTGAAATGACGTAAATGCATTGTAAGTAACTTTCTAATTAATACAATTGTTTAACGATATTTTGATTGTTTTGAAAATTCATATTTGAGAATTTTGAGTGATTTTTTCAACTAAAATTTTCCGATTTTTTAAAAAATAAGGGCAGTTTACTCTTACGTATCGTTCGCAAAAAATAAAAAAGTTTTTCATTTGTGTCCAACTTTTTGGCGGCACTGTATAATAACTTCAGAGCCGACCCTGTCACAGCCATTGGACAACCGGCAACACAGTGTTCTGGCCTCCCATTACAAATTACATTGCCTATACCCCACCACACTGCATTCTCGGTGTGACTCGCACTATAGATCGTAACGTAATATATTTTAAGAAAGTAACGTTTGTCCTACTCCTTACTCATTAAGTTGTTTATAAACATTGCCTTATTTTTGCAATTATTTAGGGAACCACATAATACTTTATTGTGAATTCTGTTGCACAGAATAAAATCGATAGAACCATCTCACCACTAGTGCCAATAAATAATAAAATAGTGAAATCAAACACGTTCTAGTTAGATATTATTAAAATCAAACTTATACAAACATCCTCACTTTATTTAAAGGCACACTATTTAAGTAGCACACTTGGAAAATAAAGATAGGAATTATAAAAATACAGACAAGGACTACATTCTACAATTAATAAATATGTATTTAGTAGTAATCCAGCCGCCAACTATTCTTTTACCTTATTTTCTACCTGAAAAAATAATTCAATATTTGATAGTGCACATAGTGCAAGAAAATACCTCTTCCTAGTTGTGTTCCATCAAATCCCGAGTCAAAATTAGGCCTTCCAGAATCTATAAATAAAATAATTATTATTTATTTAAAAAACCCTGTCTCATTAAATAATCAATGTCTGATCAGTACAAATGGATAGATCTATGCACAGTGGCAGTAGCATTTATACATCTCTTAAACTACGTACTAGGTCGTAACTGTGTTCCATCAAATCCTGAATCAAAATTTGGTCTTCCAGGAACTGTAAATAAAAATTATTTTTTACTACATAATTGTACATAAAAAAAAATGTCATACGTGGGCGTAATTGTGTTCCATCAAACCCTGAATCAAAACCTGGTCTTCCAGGAACTATGAAAACAAACGTATTACGAAATTAAACTAAAAAATTACATACGTGGTCGCAATTGTGTTCCGTCAAATCCTGAATCGAAACCTGGTCTTCCGGGAACTATAAATAAGGTATTTATTTACGTAGACAAGCAAAAAAATGTTTACGTACGTGGCCTTAATTGCGTTCCATCAAATCCTGAATCAAATCCTGGTCTTCCAGGAACTAGAAAAAACACAGTTTTTTTACATAAATAAACAAAAAGGTTACATACATGGACGAAATTGAGTACCGTCAAATCCTGAATCAAAACCTGGTCTTCCGGGAACTGTAATTTTATTAAATTATATTAACTACAAAAGCTACGATTAATATAATTACGTGGTCTTAATTGAGTGCCGTCAAAACCTGAATCTATATAAGATCGTTGTCGTGCTGAATAAAATAACTAATTATTGCTGTGCATTTTCATGATAAACAAAAGTCATGCAACAATTCTAATATTATGGAGTATTATGTGCAAGGTGCAGTTGCCACTAAATAGAAACATATCCCTTTGATTAAGTATACAGTTTGTTTCAAAACCAATGCGAAAAACTCCTTGTTCAAAACAAAGGCTAGCTTGTTACATAAAAATTGGGTCAAAAGTCAACCATTGGGGAGATATCGCAGTACAAAGATGGCGGAAAAATAACGTTTTTATTTTTTATCTTAAAAAAAAGTCATAGAATAATGAAATTCTACGGAAATATTACTATTATAAAAACACTCTTTCTCCATATTTTTCCACTTTTTAGGAATGAGTGGAAGGGGTTGAAATAGACTACACTTATTATTCTTGTTAACTAAATTTAAATAAAAACTTACGCAACGACTTCGAAAAAAATAAATTTGGATAGTCTGCTTTATTTAGAAATATTTTCACCTCTTGTATTTTTTTCACAAAACTTACCGATTTAAAATAAAAGAAATAAAATGTAAATCATTACGTGTCTGGACGGGAAAATGTATTTTAGAAAAAAACATCTAGTTGGCTGCTGTCACTTATTAGGTCGTTTCTAATATTGGTTTATTTGACATTACTCAGTAGTTTGAATACAATGCCTTACCATTAATTCAATCAAAAATTTGTTAATGGTTAATTTCACTAATGCAGAAATGGCAGATATGCATTTTATGTACGGGGGAGCTAACGGAAATTCCTTGGAAGCTTGCCGTCTTTATAAGCAAACGTATCCTAACCGTAGATCTTCTCATCACAGCAGGTTTACCAGGCTTCATCAAAGACTACATGAATCTAGAACTTTAAAAAAAAAAGTGTTTTAATTTGGCCGACACCGAGAAGTTCGAACACCAGAATGAGAAGTTGCTGTCCTGAACATTATTGAAGCGCAACCTGAGACAAGTACCAGGAAAATTGCAGAGGAATTAAATACTGATGCATCAACTGTTTGGAGGATATTAAAAGAGCAACAGTTATACCCTTATCATGTACAGAGGGTTCAAGCTCTCTTATCAAGAGATTTCTAAACGATAAGGATTTTTTCCCAATGGTTTCATCGAAGGAATACCGATAATCCTCTTTTTTTGTTCAAAAATTCTCTTTTCTGGCGAAGCTAGTTTCTCAAAAGATGCAACTCAAAACTATCATAACAAGCATGTATGGGTTAAAGATAATCCACATTCAATAACAGAAGCTAGACATTAATATCAGTTTTCCGTTAACGTTTGGATAGGAATTATCGATGGTCATTTAATTGGACCTCATTTTTAACCTGTAAGATTAACTAGTGAGTCATATTTTCATTTTCTACAAGAAGAATTGCCTCCTCTACTAGAACACTTGCCTCTGCAAACTAGAAGGTACATATATTACATACATGAATGTGCCCCTGAACATTTCAGCTTAAATGTGCAAAGGTATTTAGATCTCACCTATGAAAACCGCTGAATAGAAAGAGATGGGCTTCATTTTTGGCCACCGCGATCTCCAGATTTAAATCATTTGGATTTTTGTATCTGAGAATATCTGAAAGAATTAGTTCACACTACGCCAGTTCAGGATATCGAAGACCCGGGAAATCGCATACTTGCGTCATGTGATGTTATAAGAAAAAATCCTGGCATATTCCAGTGTATTAGGGACTCAATCATTCGTAGGATTTTATAGCAATACTTGCTATAAAAAATGTAGTCGTTTCTGTGTAGGATGTTGTATTCTGACTTCAGTTGCAATGTTTAAATAATATTTTTTTTAAAAACGATTTCATTCAAAGTTTATGCGTTAACAGAGGATAAGTTAGTTTCAAAAACGTTTCTTAATAAATTATTTTTATAATGTGATTGTTCAGAAAAAAATTTAACAAAATTAGTGCACAAAAATAAATTTCCCCATCCCGGCACGTAATGGTTTACCTACATTTATTTTGTTTTTGTTTCAGATCGGTGTTTTATGAAAACAAATACAAGAGATGAAAGAGTTTCTAATAAAGCAGTTTATCCAAATTTATTTTTTCCAAGTCGTTCCGTAAGATTTTCGTGTCGTCCCGACACGTAATGGTTTACATTTTTTTTAAATTTCAAATCGGTGTTTTATGAAAAAAAATACAAGAGATGAAAGAGTTTCTAATAAAGTAGACTATCCAAATTTATTTTTTCTAAGTCCTTCCGTAAGTTTTTCTTTAAATTTAGTTAACAAGAATAACAGGTGTAGTCTATTTCAACCCCTTCGACTCATGCCTAAAATTGAAAAAATATGCAGAAAGTGTGTTCTCATAATAGTAACATTTCCGTCGAATTTCGTTATTCTATCACTTTTCTTTTTAAAGATAACAAATAAAAACACAATTTTTTCGCCCTCTTTGTACCGCGATATCTCGCTAACGGTTGACTTTTGACCGAAAGTTTATATAATGAACTACCCTTTGTTGTGAACAAGGAATCACCCTCTTAAGTTTTTCGCGTTTGTTTTGAAACGAAATATTATTTGTTGTGTTAACATTTGATATTAATCCCAATTTACAAAAAATTAGTACCGCTTATTAAAACAATTTTGGTTTAAGCAAGATAACTTACTTGGTCGAAGAAGGGTACCGTCAAACCCCGAATCAAAGTTTGGTCTTCCAGGAACTATAAACAAGATTATTTTTAAAATAAACAGCTAAAAAGATTACATACGTGGTTGAAGTTGTATTCCATCGAATCCTGAATCAAACCCTGGTCTTCCAGGAACTAAAAATTAACATTGATTTTTTAAATAAATAATGAAATAATTACTTACGTGGTCGTAAATTGATTCCATCAAATCCTGAATCAAAATTTGGTCTTGAAGGGACTAAAATTTCTTTTAAATTATGTTAATTAAGGAGAAAATATAGATAATTACATGGATTTAATTGAGTTCCATCGAAACCTCCATCAATATTTGGTCTATTTGGTCGAAACTGAGTTCCATCAAACCCTGAATCTATTCCGGATGATGTTGAGGCTAAATATTAGGAAGTTAAATAGTACTGTAAAAAATTTAAATTTTACTTACGTGGCCGAAAATTTGAACCATCAAAACCATCGTCTATTTCTGATGTAGGTTTTGGTTGAGCTGTAAAGAACGTATAGAGTTTACATTTTTATTAACTTGTCTACGTACGAGGACCAAAATCGGAACCATCGTTTGAACCTGTGTTTGGTTTAGTTGTAACTTGAGCTGTAAAAAAAATAGTGCTTTATAAAGGCGTTATTTTAATTGCTGTACGTACGTGGTCCAAAATTAGATTCACTATTAAACTGTGGGTCTCCTAAACTATGACAAATGACGACTGCAATCACCAATAAAGTACATGATACCTAAAATTTTTTATGTAATCGTAATATACGGAAAGTGTACTTACCATTGTATAAAAGTTTAGTTGGATACAAATTAGCGTACTAAAAATGTCCTTGTATTGTTTCTACCTTTTATACTCATTTTGTGGGTCACCGAAATATGAATTACCTGACGTACAATTTTAATAAAAACGTTGCTGTACAATACTAAACTAAAAATGTACCAATTTATCCATAATGTAAAAGGATATCAATTTTAAATGGAATTCTACGAAAACGGTCAAATAAGTGTTATGTTTACTAAGGTTTCTCTTTATAAACAGTTCATTTAATATGTATATAGAACATTTGATAAGAAAATTGGTAAACTATTCAAATTTGTTAATATATTACCTTTATATAACATAAAGTGAATTGCTCAATAAACATCTAAACTAAATATTAACAAATTGTTAACCTTGGAAAGCGGGAATTACATAATTGAAAATTGGATAAATATCCATGTTCATCTACTGATGAGTAATACTACTTTTGAATTTTTTTACGTTTAAGGTCGTATTCAAAGAAATTTCATTGTACCAAATTTAATTAATTACAGAGTTGTATATATTTAGATTTTAATTGTGGTGAAGGTTATTAGCGTATAATTGCAGAAAATTCTTTTGTTTATAAAACAAATGCAGAAATAATTTAATTGCTTTTGTTGTGTCTATGAATTATGTTGCGTTAACATGCAAACGATTGTTGCTAATATTATAAACAGCTTTGTCACATGAGACAATTGCTAAGTGCATTGGTATAACGGCAAATATATTACCTACAACATAAATCATTGAGTAGGATTTTAATTTTGTTTATTAAGTTGATAGCTTAGTAGTACACATACTCAATACGGCTATTGGTAGAAGCCCAATCTTGAATTCATTTCGTTCATTCATTAATCATTCAAGCGTAAATATTTTGAATTTATATAATCGTAATAAATTGCTTTTAGGAAACCCGGATGTACAGCATTTACTTATAACTGATTATTCATTGAATTCATTACATGTTACCATGTAACAATGACAAAAATAAACATTAAATATGTTTTCCGATGTTTATTTTTAAATAGTTTGTACAATATTAAACATTACGTATTTGTTTACCAGTTTATGAAGATGTTTATCAGTCCGCCTTAAATATATAATAAAAACCGCTGCCAAATTATCCGCCATAATGCTTTCTTATATATGTAAATAAATAACTTTAAAGCCCACAATACCTAAATTTGAATCATATCAGTTTTTAAACACGATAATTCCCCATTTTTGATCCGCCATTTTGAATTTTTTAATTTCGCCAAATGATTTATTCTTAGCTATCTTAAAAACCCCCAATACCCAACTTCCAAAAAAATGTTGCACCCAAAATACGCGCCACTGGCAGTTTTTAAAATTTTTTTATTTAGATAATGTGATACAAATTAATAAAGTTTCAAAATTGATCATTAGCACACAATACCTGAATTTTAGTCATATCGGATTTTAAGCACGATAATCTCCCATTTTTTGATCCGCCATTTTGAATTTTTTTAATTTTACAAATGATTTATACTTAGCGATCTTAAAAAACCCCAATACCCGACTTTAAAAAAAATCGGTTGATAAATTAAATAAACACGATAGTTCCCCATTTTTCATCCGCCATTTTGAATTTATGCTATTGAACACGATATCTATGCAAACTGACCAGATACAAATGCACAGCAAAATTATCAATACACTCAACCTACAAGGTTAAACAACAGATTCACGCAGTTACCCGCCCAGGGCATACAACAATTACCACGCAATCTTATACAACAATCTTCCTTTACTAACCATCAACAACAAGCTCTAGTGCCTCAGGACACAAAGTGGCATACAGTTACCAACAAAAAACGCAACCGACAAGAAACTACTGACAATCAATCTAACAGTGCCAAGAAATAAAAACCACAAGCTATTGGCTAAACCCCACAACCCGCTTTGAGCTGCTCGCTGAAAATAACCATCAGGACCAAGAGACAAGCCCCCCCCCAACACTGAACCGGGACCCCCACCAATTTTTGTTTCTGGAGTCAAAACCACTGAGCCCTTAATAAAATACTTGGAATTGCTTGCTAAAGATGAATACACTCTCAAGACTCTCCTCAACGATGAAATCAGAATACTGGGGAAACCCCAGAAAAACATAAACTAATAAACAAAGGTCTGATAGAAAAAAACACCGAATTTCATACTTATCAGGTGCAGCAAGAGCGCAGCTGCCGATTCTTTCTCAGAAACCTACACCCATCCACTAGCATAAATGAAATAAAAGCTAAATTACTTACACTTGGACACACAGCTATCAACGTCTGGAACGTAAAGCAAGCTGTCACAAAAAAAACAGCTCCCACTCTTCGTAGTAGAACTAATGCCGACTGATAACAACAAAGATGTACAGGGTGTGGCGCGAAGTGTTTTGATTAAAAGTAATGACGGATACAGTTATGTTAAAAATCTGAAATTACGAAGCTGTAGGTTTAGGATGATATAATATAATATTGTCCTGAATGTGGCACTTCCGGTTATACCGGAAGTAGACGTCAAATTTGTTATTTTAAATGGAACCTAATATTTTTTATTTTATTTTCGAATTCTACATGAAATTCTAGATAAAATATTTTCGAGATATTTCGATTTTTTTTTTAAATTTTGAAAAAATAAAAAATAAAATTTTAGCATTTGTTTTTTTAATAATGTAACTTTTTAAAATTTGAAGCAATGATTTTTTTAAATTTTCATTAACGAACTTGACCTAGATTTTAGGGTAAAGAACCTAATTTCATATCGATAGCTTTAATGGTTTAAAAAGATACTCCGCACACATACAAACAGACACACAGACAGACACGAAATTTTTTTTTTTTAAAACTCGATTTTTATCGATACAATGTTTCAAAAGATGTCGCGCACAATCACACACAGACACACAATAAGACACGAGATTTTCTTTTATATAAATGTATTTTTCGTATTGTTTAGGTCACAAAACGTTGAGAAATGTAAAAAGAAAGTGTGTGAAAGTTTAAACCGATGATATGTACGTATATGAGATAGCAATAAGATACGACCTATTTTTAGTTAATAATGTTAATAAGCCATATAACTTTATAAAAGCGACCATGTCAAAATGTGTATCATTCTACTTTAACACTGATTGGTCATTTATTTAAACACATACTAAATGCCGATATGCTCATAGTTTATGAACAATTTTATGGCGTTAGATATAATCTATAATTAAATCTTGAAATATTATTAACCCTTCAGTAGTGACGTGCTGAGGTGAAACAAAAGTTGTGACGTCGGTTTCAGAGGTCCATATCATTTATATTGAATATTTGACTCTTGTTTGAAATAAATGTGTTGGTTAAACACTTAAACACGAATTAAACCCAGATTTTTTGTAAAAGTTTACTAAAAAAATATATTCCTTCATTTTGAACTCAACACGTATAATACTTTAACTTAAAACTAAATCCAATAACGCAAAAACTATTCTTGAAAATTTAACTTATTGCAGCAGTCTGCATTACACGTACAAGTTCCAAACATAAAAATTTTTCGCATCTTTTGCAGCAATATTTGGTTTTCCTATCTTCTTTTTTGCACCGCAAGGGGTACATATACCAAGCATGTCTCTTCTCTCTTCTCGTGGTTCTTCAGGTGGCTCGATTTTACATACCTAACAACTTCTTTGGCGTATCAATTTCAGTAGATAGTTAGAATGAGCACTTACTCTAGGTGACTATCTATTAATATTGATGCTAAATTTTCTAGAAATTAGCGCCTTGAAATTCTTGTTTCGGGGAATCCGTTTTCCACGTTTATCACTTGGGTATTTATAGCAGATATATTTAGAATACTATAAAAGACAACAATTGTAGGTAGCGGACCGCAAAAATTTTATTATTGTAATAAATGTTTGTCAAATCGCCATTGTTACCGCGATAGAAAAGATAATTAGTGAATTTTTAACAGGTGTTTTGCCGAAACTGGCGTGACGAATTGTTGTACATTTTTATACGCGCGCTCTTGGTGTAAAAATGTCACTAGTTAGCAATTAATTACTAACGGTACACACTGCAATCAAAGACGTCTTTGTTTGGTACTTGGAAACTCGAAACCTAAATGTAGGGCTTGTTACGGACGAATGCATATTTTTAAAATTAAGATCTCGTGTAATAATTAATATGAAACTTTGTATTATAAGTGTTTTGTAACTGTGGTTTCATATTAGTTGAGTTGATGGGCCTATTTCCACAGTTTTTGCTTTTTGAGCGCGACGTTTAGGAGGCGGACTCTGCTTCCGTCATCAGGCTGTTTTCGCACTTGAGTCGAATTCATATGTTATATATAATTTTTCTCAAGCACTTGACTACTCTCAGGTTCTCCCTTTTCGGTTACCTTTTCCCTGTTTAAGTTAGGTGTTAAATCGGGGTAGCCGATACAGCGATAATACCATATATACAAGGTACCTCAGGCAAAATACGGAAGGATAGGCACCAAATACAAGATATGCACTGCCTTCAAATCAACCAGAACGCTCAGGGGAATACTAACCAAAACCAAACCATACAATGAAGATCATAATTCCAAGAATTGTGTATACAACCTACCATGAGAATGTGACAGAGCATACATAGGAGAGAGCAGTAGACCACTCAAAGTGAGAACGCAGGAACATAAGAACAACGTCCACAAGGGCGAAACAGAGAAATCAAGAATCGCCGAACATGTCTGGAACGAAAACCACCGCATCCAATGGGATAACTTACAGGTAGTGGCAAAGAACGAGAACACAACTCGTCGGAAACTCAAAGAAGCCACATACATCGCATTAGCAGAAAATCCAATAAGTCAAGCTAGTGTGGAAATGAAACCCATATGGATTCCAATAATGCGCGAAGAGCTTAAGCGCAATACACCTGCGCAAGAAGTTACGGCGCAACATGCGCAATAAACTTCTGCGCAACCACGAAAAAGTTATATATATATATATATATATATATATATTTATATGTATATATGTATATAAGTTCTAAAAAATATATAATGGATTATTCAGTGGCTCAGCGGTAAAGGTGTCAGACTAGTAAGTGAAAGGTACCAAGGTCGAACCTGACAGTAGTCAAGTGCTTGGGAAAAATTATATATAACATATGAATTCGACTCAAGTGCGAAAACGGTGCTTCTCAGGACTAAGCCTGATGACGGAAGCAGAGTCCGCTTCCGAAACGTCGCGCTCAAAAAGCAAAAACTGAGGAAATGGAACTGTTCCAACGTAAATTAATGTTTCTGGTTTTTTTGATCAATTTTCAAAGACGAGGGTTGATTTTCGGGAGTAGACATGGTTAGTGGAAAGCAGAGGGGAAGGTAGTTGTTGATGAAATTTTGATTGAGTCGGACGCTTTGATTTGTTTTAATTAGAAACTCCCATTGCAATCAGTTTGTCTTTAAAATATTTCGTGTGTGTACGTTTTCTTTTGAATTAGCCAACAATAATTTTTGAAGTCAAGCCGCGTTTGTTAACGATTTGTGTCTGTGATCAATTAAAGGAATATATATATATTTAATTGTAAGTAGGGATTTTTATATAAATTAAGGCTGGCGGCAAATAATTCTACAATCCTGTATAACCTATTAAAAATCGAGCATTGCCTTGCAAAGGTATCTTATCCGCACGCGGGCTCATTAAGCTGAAATCTGCTAAAATAAAAGACAGTACAGGGCTCCCTCACTTTTGTATTTGTGTGAATTAGCATGGTTTGTTATTTATACTTATATTTGTGTAGAGGTGGGGTGGCGAACGGGTACATGATACCGCTTGGTTATTAATTGTAAAAGGCAGTTTCCAAGTGGGTACACACACCCTGGTCCAGATAACCATTCAACACCTCAAATTTTATTTTTATTGTTTTTATTGTAGTATAGATGAATGTGTAACCTGAGAAAGGGGCGCTGTATTTTTCTAACGCACTCAAACGTATATACCGGTCACGATGTTATGATATATTTATGATTTATACTTGTAAGGCTTTGTTTTAATGAGTTTTTTCAGTTTGTTAAGTACAATTTTTTGCCTGCGAACTAATTTCTCTTTATATGTAATTTCTTGTAACTGTACCTATGTATTTTGTGCTTTAGTAGTCACTAAACAATTGTGTCTTTCAGCTAATGGTATACCATTTAAAAAAACTTCAATATCTTAATGTAAAAGCTGAAGATGTCTTCCAGCTGCTAAAGTGCTTTTATAAATTATTGGACCGAATAGTCTATCTCTCAAAATTCCATACCATACCCTAAATCCAAAACGTATTAGATGTCTTGATTCCCTTTTTAAATGTGGATTTTGAGTTATCAAGTAATGCTTGTTTTTTCGGTGAAATAAACTATTATTACAGAAATAACTTTCATCCGTACATAAAACTTACTTAATTCACACTGCCGAGTAAACCATTCGCAGAAGGTTCTCCTCCGTTCCATATCCCCTGAATGAATGGCTTGGGTAATTTGGTATTTATATGGATAATATCGGTGTTTCTTTAGAATTGAATGAACTCAAGATGTTGGTACACCAGTAAGTAGTATTATCAATTTATCTAGTTACTGTTGATGGATTTGCAACAATTGTCAACAAAACCGTATTTTCATTAATGAGGCATATGTCCTTTCTTGCGCTTTCGAACAGGTTTCTGGAAGCATCCGTAGAGCTTTAAATTATCACATAGCCTTCTGAAAACCATGTGACAAGACTGGGTATTTGTTGAGGTACATTCGACCTTTCTTTGCGATAAAGTGTAACATTATATTATGCCAAACTTCTCACTATTACTGAAAGTTTCTTTCAAAAACTTTCAGCACTTGGGACGGATAGAACGAATGAAGTTTTATTTCTATATATGTCATAATGTCACAGCCAGTTACAAAATTTTAATTGCAAAGCTAACTAAGTGTCAAAAATAAGAAAAAACAAAATTGATATTATTTTCAAGAAAACTTGAAGATGTACAAAAATCCGAGTGTCGTATTTTGATTACTCTTGAAAAGTGCCTTAATAATGTACTACTCTTAAGACCACATCTCTCCTATTAGTTGAGTAATTAAATACCAAAATCAACAATTTAAGTTTTCTGTTCATATCAAGTAAACCATGGCAAGTACATCAAATGTCTTTATCCTATTAAATTAGGTCGATAATAAGGTAACTTTTTTGAAGTATGACTAAAGCCGTAACTCTTCAAATAAGTGAGATCACCAATGATGAATATTTTTATCCTGGACACGCCGTATAGAAAAATAAGACACAATGACCTACTTTATAATCATTATCAAACGAACACTTAGTCCACCTACAAAGCACAATCTGGAGAATTAATTCACTTTTAATTTAAATAATGAAATAATACCTACCCTAAAAGTGGCTTCTTAATTAAACCACGCTTCCTTGGCACAACTACAGCATTTATGCAGCGGATAAAGTCTGCTAACGGTAACAGATACAGTCCCTAAAACGTTTTAATTACAAAATGTTACTAAATACATAAACTTGACAGAAATGTTAATTCTATTCTCGACAACCTTTAAATGCATAAAATTTTATCTACCGTAAACGGTGAGTTATTTACTGTGAAATCAAATTTAAATTTAAACACATAAAACGCTATCATAAATATTCTGCTACTGTACATGTATGATATACGCAATGCAGTAGTTTTGCGACTCAGTGTACAATATACATTTTCTGTCTGCTGTATAATTATAGCTTTTATTCTTGTATAATTAGTCTTATAAAAAAAACAGAAAGTAGTAAAAAGAAAAAGACCGAAGAACATTAATGAGAAGTGTAAATGTATAGAAATGAATAGCGTTTGATACCATAATATGACTAATGTTAAATAGAAGAACCAGGTCTAATACAATACGACTAAGTAAAACCTAATTCGGTGTAGTAAAATCACCACAATATTCTAATAAACTCTGGAAAAATTTGTATAGTCAGCTGATTCGAAATACTTTCCCAGGTTATACTATTTGAGTCGATTGCATCAAATATTTATATCAAACTTGAATGCAGACGTTTTATAAGTCCTTGAATTATTGAGAATCAACAAAAATAAACGTATATTTTCAAATTGAACGCAATCGATAAATGAGGACGAAAGAACATCATATTAACCCTTCTTGCACCACAGTCCGATCACCATAAAAAAATCACTGAGATCTAGGCGCACGCACGCACGCACGCAGGCACGTACGCAAGCACGTACGCACATACGCGTGCGCGCACAAGTACGCGGACACGTGCGCCCGCACACACGCACGGATGTACTCACGCGCACACATACACACACACACCCACGCACGCGCGCACACAAACGCACACGCACACGCACGCGCACACGCACACGCACACGCACACGCACACGCACACGCACACGCACAAGCACACGCACACGCACACACACGCACACGACGCGTACGCACACGCACACGCACATACACACACACACACAACACACAACCACACACAAACACACACGGATCGGACGACACAGCACACAACACACAAACGCACTGCACACGCAGCGCACGGGCGTACAGCACAGCACACTCACATGCACACCTACACGCACACAACACACGCA